>OZ012739.1:560348104-560948104 GCA_963859935.3 Lathyrus sativus | reverse complement strand
AGGAAGTTCAATTTTTTCCCTTAGGACTTAGGGTTTGAATAGGTTAGTTATGGGACTATAGGGGCTATGGGTAGTTATTAGATCCCTTAGAGAACAGTTAGGATTCCCCTACTGCTATTATTTCTGTCTGTATATCTGTTGTTTGGTGTGGTGTGCCCTCTGGGGTTTATTGATTGTTTGTTTGGGTATTGGGTTTGTCTGGGGCCCTGGGGAAGCTGAAGATTTGTGGAGATGAAGAATATTGGAGATTCAAAGATTGAAGATCAACTGTCAGAGTTGGGGAGGAGTTTCTTGCTAGCAGATGCTGTGGAGATTAGGGTTTAGGAGCTAGGCAGAGCTCTAGATTAGAAATTTTGTTTCTCAAACATGGATTGCCTTGTCTGCATCCATTCTTCTCTGTGATTCAGAGTCTCTCTAAGACACTCACCCCCTTCCTTTGGAAGGCTTGGTGACAGTGTCTATGAGATAGAACTCTTGAGAGAAATTGTCTTTTGTGTTAGAAGCAGTCTGTTCACCACCTTTGGTAGTCAGCTGATTGCTTAACACCCAATTCACTCTTGTGACTGATCCCTCATCCTGGAGGTTTGAGCATGAAGAAAAGCCATTGCAGATGGAAGGCTGATGATCAAGGCCCTTTGCCTAAAGGTCATGAAGATGGAGACTGATGCTTGTTGAAGCCTGTAGCTGATTGGAGGTTACTTGAAGCCAGTTGTTGATTCAGAGCTGCTGATGCTGTTACTGTTGCTGTATCTCATTTGTTGATGTATTGATTGGTTTTCTGAACTGTATTGTTTGCTGTTTACCCTGTTGGGTTGAAAGTGAAGCCTGTTCACTTTCGCCTATTGTTTTCTAGGTTCGAGGTTGAGTGGGACTCCCTTGCCTCGCTTGTATTGCTGCATCCATGCATTTTACCGTTTTACTGTATATATCTGATATTGTTTCTGTTTCTGCCTATCCCTTAGGATCTCTGTTTCTCTCTGTGCAAGAGAGGAGCATGATAGACACTAGGTCTTAACCCATGCATGATAACATTAGGTTAGTTTGTTTCCCTTTGCAACCGTAGGTTAGAGTTCTGTCTCTTTCTTTCTCAAAACAAACAGAAAAACACATAAAGAGTTCAAACACAATAAAAGACACTTCTTCCGTAAAAGAATGTGAACTCATCAAAACGTCATTTTTGTCCTCTTGGACTGTTAATCAGAAAAAACCTTTTTCAGAAGGAATAAAATCAATCAAGGACAAGCTTGTGTCGTACGTGGCCCGAACTACGTTTGCTCTGATCTTTCATGCCGTGTGAAAGTACGTAGGCATAGGATGCGATATCCTAGCGAGCAACCCTCCCCTCCTTTCCAGTAGGTAGGCGAACTACGTTGACTCTGATTTCTCGTTCCAGGCGGGAATACGTAGGCATAAAGTGCGATACTTTGCCGAGTCATTTTATTTTCGTTTTATTTTCTTTTTCACCCTTGACCTATAGCTTAGATAGAATAACAATCCATACCCGAAAACAAGCGTGGATCCCGTCGAGTACGACGGACGTGAGGGGTGCTAATACCTTCCCCTTGCGTAACCGACTCCCGAATCCAGGTTTTGGTTGCGATGACCATACCTTTCCCGTGTTGTGCGAGGTTTACTCTGAGCGTTTCCTTTCCCTCCCGTGGGATAAATAACGCACGGTGGCGACTCTTCTGTTCAGCCGGCGCCGATTTTCGCAGTAGCGACAGCTGGCGACTCTGCTGGGGATCCAACGTCCCCTGGCTGCTAAGAACTGCGATGGTTCTTATGCATTTGGGATCCAACGTCCCTGTGAGCGAGTCAATCCTAACGCTTGTTTTCCCGTCGAGGATTTTGTATGGAGTTATTGTATATTTCTAACCCTGTATTTTTCAGCTTTATATACTGTTTATTATTGCTATATCTGGGGTGTGACGGGTGTTCTGATATTGAGAGATAAGCCGGACCTGGGCTTGAGTGCACCTAGAATTAGAGTAGAAATTAGTGGGCGCCCGCTTGCTTTGCTTGCTTTGGTGTCCCATGAAATCTACACTCAGACGAGGTTCCTCTGGTTGGTCTCCTGCCCCTTCCTTTGGTTGGCGTGGGTTGCTGGTTAGTTGGATTGTCGACTCTGGGGACCGATCATTTGGAAGTTGGCTGAGTGAGGCCTCTTCAGGAATTGATGATGCCACTCCTTCGGGGAATCGTATCATCAACCCTGAAAGTCTGTGACGCCGACGACCGCATAGGATGCCGTACCTTGTGCCAGTTATAGGGCCACCCACCTGTGAGGGGATTCAGGGTTATGCAGGTAACTAGACCTCCAGACTACCGGTTATTTCCTGATCAGAGATCCGGGTTATTTATGGAGAGTTATGAGGTCTGTCAGAGACCATTTGGAGATTTATTCTGAGGTCTGTCAGAGACCATTTGAGAGGTGTTTTGAGGTCTGTCAGAGACCAATTATGGATGTGATTTGAGGTCTATCAGAGACCAGTTGGAGTTATGGGTTGAGGTCTGTCAGAGACCAGTGTTGGAGTTTTATTTTAGGTCTATCTGAGACCAGGGTTTGGTGACTTCTGGATGGTCTATCTGAGACCTTTCTTGATTGAGTTTAGTCTATTCAGCTGCAGCTTTGGTCCCTGTTGAATGTTACTTGCATTGCATCCCTGCATATCCATTATCATTTGCATTTCACTAACGTGTGTCTGTGCTGCAGGTGCATTTGCATTTCCCTAGTTCTAGTGCCCAGACTTCTGAGTGTTTGATCATGACTAGCCTACGGAGAACAGTTGCTTACAAATTGCCTACGCCTGATATTGTTCCTTTACTGGGGTTGATCTCTCTTGCTGATGAGGGTGTTCGTAGGAGTTTCCGGATGAGTTATGGTAGATTACTGAGATTGGTGTGCAAACCTACAGAGGTAGAGATAGATGGGCTGTATGCTCTGATGCAATTCTATGACCCTGCTTTGAGATGCTTTACGTTCTCTGACTTTATTATGGGACCGACGCTGGAGGAATACGCTGAGTATGTTGAGCTGCCTGTGCAGAATCAGGTTCCATTCATTCATTATGATGCCAAACCCAAGCCGGAGGAATTGGCAAAAGCCTTGCAAGTTAATGCTTCTGAACTTGTGACTACTGTTTCCCGTGGAGTTCCAGGCTTCTCATTTCAGTTCTTAGTTGGTAAAGCCCAAGAGTACGCCAAGAATGGGTGCTGGGTTGCTTTCAATGCTGTGTTGGCCTTGTGCATTTATGGCATAGTACTATTCCCCAATATACCGGATTTTGTGGACTTCGATGCTTTCTACTTGTTTGCCGCTGGTAATCCTGTACCTACCTTACTCGGAGATCTCTACCATTCACTGCATTACAAGAATGAGAAGGGAAGAGGGAAGAATGTTCATCTTTGTGTGCCCTTATTGAGTATGTGGTTTGAGAGTCACCTTCCTAAGAGAGGATCTGCTGCAGAGACTACAGTTCCAGTTGGTTGGCCGGAGCGTTTGATGAGGTTATCGTCGGAAGATATGGAGTGGTTTGATAGAGACCTGTTGGGATCGGAGCTCATCTTCAGTTGTTCTGGTTACCCTAATGTGCCATTGATAGGAAGAAAAGGGTGTATCAATTACAACCCGTCTCTATTCATTCGCCAGTTCGGATATGCGCTAAAGAATCCACCTCAGGAGGAGGAAGTACAGGAATCTCTGTACTTCACTGGAGATTTGAAGGGGGAGTTGTTAGCCAAGTTGCGACATGCCTGGACGCGTATTAACCGCAAAGGGAAGCCGTTGTTAGGAAAGAATGACTGTCAGGCCTATGCACCTTATAGAGCTTGGATTCAGGAGAGGGCTAGTCAGTTGAAGATGCCATTTCCAGATGCACCAATCCTTGTTCCTATTCCGGTAGCGGAGCCGACCACTGTTTCTAGGGAAGTATATGAACAAGTTGTGAGGGAGAAAGAAGCCTTAATGAAGATTAATGAAGGGTTAGGGCAAGAGTTAGCCCAGGCACGCAGTGAGAAGAACAAGGCCGTATATGCTTTCCAACAACAGATTGAGCTGGTAAACAGGTTAGGAGCTGAGTTGACCGAGGAAAAGAAAAGGCGCGAACGTCTGGGGCAAGAGTTCAGAAGTTCCCATGACATGCTGGAAGCCAAAAAGAAGGCGCTTGACGCAGCACACCGAGAGATATCTTCTTGCAATAAGACTTGGAATGCTACTCTCACCAACAACAAGAAGAGGGAAGATAAGCTAAAGCAGCAAATTTCCGACCTCGAAGAAAAGTTGAAGTCTAGCATCAAGAAGTGTGAGGAGGAAGTGATGAACCGGTATAGTGTCCAGCATGCACTGAACAAGGCGATCAAATCTAGAGATGAAGCCGTGTCCCAGAAGCGAAAGTTAGAAGATTGCTTCGGAGAAGCAACATGGGAAGAAACTGCTGAAGACGTACGCCGTGTCCTTAAGAAGAGAAACCAGCTTGTTGAAGGGCTGCTCGATCGACCAAGCCATCCGGAGACCAAGAAGTTGATAGAGGAGTACCAGACTTTTGGGAGGATCTGATCATTCCATTATTTGTATGCTTTATTTGCATAGTGCTGACCATCACCAGGATTGTTGGTCGAGGTCATGCCATCTTTGTACTCTCAGTGATATTGTACCCTGGGCTTATTGATTCTCTCTGATATGTATGAGGCTTTCTATGATTCAGCTCCGATATTCCTATTGTCAACACTGTCACTGCACCGGCACCCTCGCACTAGAACTGGGGGAATGAACTTCCCTAATGCACAGACACATTGCATTGCATTCATATTCATATTGCATAACAGGTAATCTATGAATGGTGTCTTATTTCCTGCTTTGATTAAGGTACTTAACAGGATTCCAGATCAACATCCGCACCGCTATTCTACACGATCCAACTGTCGGAAAGTCATGGACCAGATTCAGAACGAGATGCAGGATGTACGCGAGAAGCTCGCCCTCTTCATGCAGACCATGGAGGCTATAGCAAAAGGGCAAGAGAATTTGCAGGCCATGGTCCAGCCTCTGTTGGCTCGCAACGCTGGTCATGGTAACGAAGATCATCAGTCTGTCCGGGTTGATACTGCTCATGGAGATGGCACTCCAACGCCAGTGGCTCCGCCTGTCGTCAATGTGAATGCTGCTAACGTCAACAACGCTACCGCTGCTGTGAATGGTAACGTCGGAGTTGGAAATGAAACTGCTGTCCATAACGCTGGGCTGGGTGATGTCAATGTGGGAGATAATCTCGGAGGCAATGGCTTTGTCAACGCTGGGTTCGGATTCAACGATCAGGGATTCGACAACACTGGCAAGTATGGCTTTAATGCCCAGGGCTTTGGGCAAGATGGTTATGGTATGGTCAATCAGGGCTACGGAGGTTTTGGAAACGGAAACGGTGCTGGTTTTATGGCTGGTGGTCCTGCTGGAGGTGTTCAAGGGTATGGTAACAGAGGTCGAGTTCCGGGGATGAATCAGGTCAGAGCTGGACGTAATAATGCATATGATGGATACGGGGCTGGAAACGGTATGTGGCAAGAGGATCAACAGGAAGACGCCTTCTCTGGAGGGGGTTTTGACGGGCCGATGGATGATTCTCAAAAGATTAGAATGCTGGAAGAGCAAATGAAAGGAGTCTTAAACCAGAGTGCTGTGGGTCTGGACATGGCAACAATGGGCTTGGTACCTGGGCTGAGGGTGCCAATTAAGTTCAAAGCGCCTGCGTTCGATAAGTACAAAGGAGATACATGTCCGAAAGTGCATGTACGAGCTTATTACAGAAAGATGTCTGCATACTCCACTGACGAAAGAATGCTCATGCATTTCTTTCAGGATAGCCTATCGGGTCCTTCCTTAGAGTGGTACATGGGGTTGGAGCCCACTGATATCAAGACTTGGAAGCAATTAGCGGAGGCGTTCGTAGCCCATTACAAATATAACAGTGACCTGGCACCCAATCGGGTCCAGTTGGCCGGGCTTTCGCAGAAGAAGGGGGAGAGTTTTAAAGAATACGCGCAAAGGTGGCGCGATATGGCTGCCAGGGTTCGTCCTCCTGTGGAAGATAAAGAAATGAACGATATGTTTGTTGGTACATTCACCGGGCTGTTTCATGATATGTTGTTCCATACGTCTCTGGCTAGTTTTTCAGACCTGATTTTGATGGGTGAAAAGATTGAGCGGAACATTAAGCAAGGAAAGTTCCAAGTTGACGAGTCAGCTGCATCTGGCAGTAATAGGAAAGCTTATGGTGGGCGCCGTCAGGGCGAAGCTAGTGCTGTATTTGGAGGCCGAGGCCGAGGCCGAGGCAGGGGAAGAAATCCATATCGTCAGCAGCAGCAAGTGTCGAGTGTCACCATCCCGTATCAACAGCAGCCAATTCAGCAACAACAACAGGTTCAGCAGCAACCAATGCCACAGCAGCAGCAACCTCAGCAGGGGGCACAGCAAGCTCAGAGAAAATTCCAGGGTGGTAAGCCGAGAAGGGTGTTCGAGAAGCCTCCCTCTAACTATGCTGATTTATTGCAGACCTTGTTGGGATTGAATCTGGTGGAGAAAAGAACCTTGGCACCGATAACGGGAACTCCCCCGTTCGGCTATGATGCAAATAGGCGCTGCGAGTTTCATTCTGGGGCCCCGGGCCATGATATAGAAGGTTGTCATGCTTTTAAGCACGTTGTGCAGGATCTCTTGGACAACAAGTCTATCAACTTCGGAACGACCGGTGCGAATATAGTCCAGAAACCCATGCCTAATCATGGGGCGAATGCCGTGCTGACTGAGGAAGGTCTGAATCTGATTATGAATGTTGAGGATTTAAAGACGCCGCTGAGCGAAATAAAAAGCCGACTGTTGCAAGGAGGTGTTTACCCGGGTTGTAATGAGTACTGTTTAGACTGTTGGGCCCTGTCTGGGGGGTGTGAGGATCTGAAGAAAGGCATTCAGGCCTTAATTGATGAAGGTGTATTGCAGTTTGATAGAACAGCAACTGATGAGCCGGCAGGGGCAGTAATGGATAATCAGAGTAATGTTGCCACAGTGACAATTCCCAGGAAGACGATCACCATTTCAGCACCAGCTCAGCGACCACCGATTACTATAACTAAAGCCGGGCCAATCCCGTATGAGAACACGAAAGCAGTCCCATGGTCATATGGGCTAGAGGTGTATTGTGACGGGATTAAAATCGATGTTAACAAGCAGTCAGCGGAGGTTGTGGATAATGTTGTGGGCTCAGGAGGCATGACGAGGAGCGGCAGGATCTTTATATCTCCTGAAGTAGAGGCCGAAAGGCTAGCGAAAGGAAAAGGGAAAGCGGTGGAAAATGTTCCGGTTCAAGCAAATGAAAAAGAAGCAGCATCTAAGGATGTCGAAGAATTCATGCGCTTAATTCGGAAGAGCGACTATAAAATCGTGGAGCATCTACAGCAGACGCCGTCCAAAATATCTATTCTGTCATTGCTGTTATGTTCAGAGGCTCACCGAAATGCTTTGCTGAAAGTCCTGGACACTTCTTTTGTACCACAGGATGTCTCCGTGAACCAGCTAGAAGGGGTATTGGCACATGTAAATGCAGGCCACAGTCTGGGCTTTACTGATTTTGACTTGACTCCGAAAGGAAGGGATCATAATATGGCATTACATGTATCTGTTGAGTGCAGAGGGTCGACAATGTCGCACGTATTGGTTGACACCGGGTCGTCTTTGAACGTGCTGCCTAAGAAGGCTATGATGAAGCTGGATGTTCGAGGAATTTTGTGCACACCAAGTGATTTGGTAGTCAGAGCGTTTGACGGCACGCGGAGAACAGTCTTCGGATCGATCACCTTGCCTCTGCAAGTGGGGCCGGAAGTGTTTGCCACGGAGTTTTATATCATGGATATACAGCCTGCGTACAGCTGCTTGCTGGGAAGACCTTGGATTCACGGGGCAGGGGCAGTTACGTCAACCCTGCATCAGAAGTTAAAGTATATGGTCGGAGACAGTGTAGTCACCGTGTGCGGAGAAGAAGACATCCTGGTCAGCCATCTATCTTCGTTTAAATATGTGGAAGTCGACGGGGAGATCCACGAGACGCCATGCCAAGCATTCGAAGGTTTGCGCATAAAGGACAAGAGTCCCGGGCCAAGCAAAGTGCCAGAGATAGCTGTTTCTTCGTATAAAGAGGCTCAAGCGCTAGTAAAGGCAGGAGAAGCCAAGGGCTGGGGCAAAGTATTGGACATTCCGGTGAAAATGGACCGGTTCGGACTGGGGTACCGACCGTCGTCATCAACTCCTTCTGTGGGGGCCCCTCATTTCAGAAAGTCAATCACCATCTCTGCCAGTGGAGTATGCCATGAATCTGTCAATGCTGCTTCAGAATCCGATGAAGGGGACAGCGACTGTGATATGGATGCCTGGATTCAGCCAAGCACGCCAGGACAAGGACTGTGCAACTGGTCCATTCAGGAGCTTGTTCCTGTGACTTTTAAACAGTAATGCTTTGCTTTATTAATTGTTGAATAATCTGATGTCTTGCCCGGGGCATCAGGATTTGCTTAGGGCTGTGTTGTTATAAACATTGCTTTGTTAATCATTAAATAAATGGCGTTGTTTTCATGTGTAAATACCGTAATCCCTGTCTTTCTTGTTTTGTATTTTTCAATAAAATGGCAACGTGGTTATCCGCTTTATACGCATTTTGAAGCACTTAACCCTTTCTTTTGCAGGATAACATTTTCAGATGACATCTTTGAGCCACCTATGACTCGTCCCGACTTCGAGCACCCGGTATTCCAGACCGAAGAAGAGGTTGTCGAAGATAGCGACGTTCCTGAAGAACTGTCTTGGTTGGTGAAGCAAGAGGAAAGAGCCATTCTGCCTCACGACGAGGTTATCGAAATTATCAATTTGGGGTCGGAAGGGGTTGAGAAGAATATTCGTATCGGAGCTGCACTGCAGAGTGATATCAAGCGAAAACTGGTTGAAATGCTCCGAGAGTATAATGATGTGTTCGCTTGGTCGTATCAAGATATGCCAGGGCTCGATACTGATATGGTTGTGCATCGTCTGCCACTGAAAGAAGACTGCCCGCCTGTCAAACAAAAACTTCGCAGAACTCGTCCAGATATGGCAATGAAGATCAAAGAGGAGGTTCAGAAGCAGTGGGACGCTGGGTTCCTGGCTGTGACGAAGTATCCCTCATGGGTTGCTAACATCGTACCAGTGCCAAAGAAAGACGGCAAGGTTCGAATGTGCGTGGATTATAGAGATTTGAATAAAGCAAGCCCAAAAGACGATTTTCCACTTCCTCATATTGACGTATTAGTCGATAATACTGCTCAATACTCTGTATTCTCCTTCATGGATGGCTTTTCAGGCTATAATCAAATTAAAATGGCGCCAGAGGATATGGAGAAGACTACTTTCATAACGCCTTGGGGAACATTTTGCTACAAAGTGATGCCCTTTGGTTTGAAAAATGCTGGGGCAACATATCAGCGTGCGATGACGACTCTCTTTCATGACATGATGCATAAAGAGATCGAAGTTTATGTTGACGATATGATTGCTAAATCCCAGACGGAGGAAGAGCATCTGGTGAATCTGTTGAAGTTGTTTAAAAGGCTTAGGAAGTTCAGGCTGAGGCTGAACCCTAACAAATGCACCTTCGGGGTGAGATCGGGTAAACTGCTGGGGTTTATCGTAAGCGAAAGAGGAATAGAGGTCGATCCTGCTAAAATAAAAGCGATTCAAGAAATGCCGACGCCTAAAACAGAGAAAGAGGTGCGCGGGTTTTTAGGGAGGTTGAACTACATTGCTCGGTTCATATCTCACCTGACTGCTACGTGCGAACCATTATTCAAACTCTTGAAGAAAGATCAAGCTGTAACGTGGAACGATAATTGTCAAAAGGCGTTCGATAAAATAAAGAAGTATCTGCAGGAGCCTCCTATTTTGATACCCCCGGTGGCAGGGAGACCCTTGATAATGTATTTGACGGTTCTTGAGGGAAGCATGGGTTGTGTTCTCGGTCAACACGACGAGACGGGGAGAAAAGAGCATGCAATCTACTATTTGAGTAAGAAATTTACAGACTGTGAATCTCGATACTCAATGCTGGAGAAAACTTGTTGCGCGCTAGCCTGGGCCGCCAAGCGTTTGAGGCAGTACATGCTGAATCATACAACCATGCTCATCTCGAAGATGGATCCAATCAAATATATATTCGAAAAGCAGGCGTTGTCAGGTAGAATTGCCCGGTGGCAGATGATCTTGACTGAATATGATATTCAATACGTCTCGCAAAAGGCAATAAAGGGGAGTGTGTTGTCTGAGTATCTGGCGGAGCAGCCTATTGAAGAGTATCAATCGATGAGATTTGACTTTCCTGACGAGGATATCATGTATCTCAAGATGAAGGATTGTGAAGAGCCGTTACCAGACGAAGGACCAGAGCCGGGGTCCAAATGGCAGATGATATTTGATGGAGCTGTGAATGCTTATGGTAGCGGAATAGGGGCAATTATCACTACGCCGCACGGGTCGCACATCCCGTTTACTGCCCGATTGACCTTCGCCGTTACCAACAATGAGGCCGAATACGAAGCTTGTATAATGGGGCTTGAAGAAGCCATTGATTTGCGAATCAAACATCTAGACGTATACGGAGACTCAGCTCTGGTGGTGAATCAGATCAAAGGGGAATGGGAGACACGGCAGCCCAATTTGATACATTACATGAATTATGCAAGGAGATTGTTGCCTTTCTTCGACAAAGTTGAATTGCATCACGTGCCACGGGCAGAAAATCAAATGGCTGACGCCCTTGCCACCTTGTCTTCCATGTACAAGGTCAATTTCTGGAACGAAGCTCCCCAAATCACTATCTCTCGGTTAGACAGGCCAGCTTATGTATTTGCTATTGATGAAGCGTCTGATGACAAACCGTGGTATTTTGATATCCTTAATTTCCTGAAGAATAAAGAGTATCCGGTTGGGGCATCCAGTCAAGATCAGAAGACTCTCAGGAGATTAGCGGGTAATTTCTATTTGAACCCGGATGGCGTCTTGTACAGAAGAAACCACGACTTGGTGTTGTTGCGTTGTGTGGACGAGAAGGAGGCAAAGCTTCTCATGGAGGAAATTCACGAAGGTGCATTCGGTACGCATGCTGGTGGGCATGCTATGACGAGAAAACTGCTGCGGGCAGGTTACTTTTGGCTGACGATGGAAACTGATTGTTTCAAGTTCGCGAGGAAGTGCCACAAGTGCCAAATATATGCTGACAAAATACATGTGCCTCCGAGTCCTCTAAATGTGATGTCATCTCCATGGCCATTCTCAATGTGGGGAATCGATATGATCGGAAAGATCGAGCCGACGGCTTCTAACGGGCATCGGTTCATACTAGTAGCAATCGATTATTTCACCAAATGGGTGGAAGCAGCGTCTTACGCAAATGTAACGAAGCAAGTGGTGACTAGATTCATCAAGAGAGATATCATTTGCCGATACGGAATTCCCGAGCGGATAATCACGGATAATGGTTCTAATCTGAACAACAAAATGATGAAGGAGCTCTGTCAGAATTTCAAGATCGAACATCACAACTCCTCCCCTTACCGACCCAAGATGAATGGCGCTGTCGAAGCGGCCAATAAGAATATCAAGAAGATCGTCCAGAAAATGGTGGTGACGTATAAGGATTGGCATGAAATGCTACCTTTCGCTTTGCACGGTTATCGTACGACGGTACGCACATCAACCGGGGCAACTCCATTCTCGTTGGTATACGGAATGGAAGCGGTATTACCATTGGAAGTTGAGATCCCTTCTCTAAGGGTATTGCGAGACGTTCAGCTGGACGAGGCAGAATGGGTAACGAACAGATTGAACCAATTGAGTTTGATGGATGAGAAGAGGCTAGCTTCTCTGGCATACGGTCGTTTGTACCAAAGACGAATGAAGAAAGCGTACGACAAGAAGATACTTCCGCGAAGCTTTCAGACGGGCGACCTTGTGCTGAAAAGGATTCTCCCGCCGCAAGCAGATCACAGGGGCAAGTGGACCCCCAACTACGAAGGGCCATACGTTGTCAGTAAGGTCTTTTCGGGAGGAGCGTTGTTGTTGTCCACCATGGACGGAGAAGACTTTGCGTCACCTGTGAATTCGGACGCAGTTAAAAAATACTTTGCTTAAAATAGACCCGCTGGACAGAAAAAGAGAGTCCAGGCAAAAAGGGGGCATCCTGGCGAACCAAAAACAGAATAAAAAGGTTCGGGCAAAAGTTAGGGATAAATTTGAAAAAATGTACACCCGCGAAGTTGAAAACCTACACTGGGCGGCTTCGGCAAAAAAGGGTATCCCGGTGAACTGAAAACCCATAAAGGGCGGTTCACGCAAAAGTTAGGGATGAGAAAAGCAAATGACTGCGGTCCGAATTTGATATTCAATGAGCATCAGTGCGGGAGAATATGTTTGAGGAGTCAGTTATCGGATACAACCTCTTCAGAAGACGGATACCGGGAAAGCATTAGAGTCGGACGAGTCGTGGGAGGATCAGTTCGTGGTGCTCATCTGCATCCAGTTGCCGACATGTGTACAAAATTTAATTTGTCAATATTTATGCTTCTTGTGAATACTTGCATACTTGTATATTTGCTTTGCGTAGCTTCCTCTTTTCAGGAGTTACATCCCGTGTACAAAAACTCCGCCCATTCAGGGGCCCAATCAATGAAAATGTGTTATTCAGTACTTGATGCCTGTTCTTTACTGTTTTGCGCATGATAAAACGCCTAAGTTTACTGAAGCTAGCATGAGTATAACATTACTGGCCCTTGCCAACAATTGTTAAAGCTTTGAATTAACTGAGTGTAACGTCACTAACCTGAATCGATTTGGATTGCATAGGCTTGTCGTGTTGTGTTTGTGCTGTTGCAGGTTTCATAACCGTACGAGGAAGGTGATCAAAGATTGCGATAGTGAAAGGCTTGATCCCCACGCAGGTCATGCATGTTCTTCCTGAAGAAGGATAGAATTCCCCAGCTAGCCGTAGCTTATCCAAAGGACGTGCTCCAGAGAAGTTACTCGTCCTCAGCAGAGTTTAGGGATTCTGAGATCGTAAGGCTGTATTCAGACAGGTTCATCTCCCCCCGCAGGGTCCTGCATTCTCCCCCGGTGGAGTCAGTTAATTTTCCCCGAGAGAATCATCCCATCTCCAGTGGAGTTCTTTCAGCAAGTGTTCTTTCCTTCCAGTGGAATTCGAAGGTCAAGACTCTCCAAAGCAGAGTTGATGTTGGGTCCTGTCATTTATTTTGTCAGAGATACTGGTGATATCGGTTCACGTTCCAGCAGAAGGTCTGAGCATGCTGTGCGCATCTGCTATTCCCCAGCGGGGGGTTACCTCCGCAAGGTATTGGGTTTGAGTTATATTCCCCAGCAGGGGGTTATTTCAACAAGACGTGCGGTTTGAGTTCCCAACTTCCCAGCAGGGTCGACTTCATCCTACCAGCATTTATTTTGCTGGAATAATTTTGTAGCATCAGGCTATCCCCGGCGAGTCGGCGTTACCCTTCCAGCATTTATTTTGCTGAAGCAGTTTCGGTACTCTAGTAGTTCAGGTGGAGAAAGCACTTGCTCAAATGAACTACCAAACAATCAAGATCTCGGCAGGAGATATTTAATGACCATGTCAGTTTCGGCGGTATTCCCCCACAGAGTTATTGTGATAAGACTCTCTTTGTCTCCAGCAGAGTCATTCATGCAAATGTATCTTATTTTCCCCAGCCAGGGTGGCCAGGATAAGTGTCTTCTTATCCCCAAGCAGAGTTCGTTTGTCATCAACGAGTCGCATGAATCAGAATTTCGAAGCAGGTGTCCGATAGTGGGTTTTCAGACATCCCCAGTAGAGTTCATCTCGAAGTCGCTGTCACGTCAGTGCTGAGCAGTTTGTGGGTGAGGATCATTGAAGAACTAAGTCCTGACGTGGACCATTTATTCCTAGAATGACGGGATTCCTTCAGAAGTGGGCGTCCTAACGTGGACAGGTTTGTTTTACCGGATTGGTAAGGTGTGATAATCCTGACGTGGATAGATTCGGTCTTTTGAAATTTGGAGAAAGGGAGGTCATGACGTTGACAAAAGATTGGTTACTCTTCGTGTTGGTGTCCTGACGTGGATCATTTGTTTCCAGCAGATATCTGTATTCGTAATGGTGAAATGTGCGTCCTGACGTGGACAAGTTTGTAGTTCTTTGTGATGACAAGGTGCAAGAATCCTGACGTGGATAAATCTATCCTTTTTCGTGTTGTTGGCAAAGGGTAAGTCCTGACGCGGATATTTCCCCAGCAAGTCGAAGACGCGTGAGTCCTTACGTGGGCAAGTTATTTCCTCAGCGAGTCGAAGATGCCTGAGTCCTTACGTGGATAAATCAAGACGAGATCAGTGTCCTAACGCGGACAGATCAAAGAAACTATTATTCCTTACGTGGAAAGAAGTGGGTCCTAACGTGGACGATGTAGTCCTTACGCGGACGTATCAGAAGAGGTTTCCTTATGTGGAAATGACGGTATTCCTGACGTGGGAAAAAGAGAGTCCTTACGTGGACAGGTTAAGATGGCATTCCTTACGTGGAAAAATGAGTCCTGACGCGGACAAATCAGAACCAAAGTTGGTATTCCTTACGTGGAAAGATCAGAGTCCTTACGCGGACATATCAAGATTGATTCCTGACGTGGAAAGAAATGGATTATTCCTGACGTGGAAAGAGAGTTTAGTCCTGACGCGGACAGATCATATCAAGATATTCCTAACGTGGAAGAAGAAGTTTATTCCTTACGCGGAGAAATTGGGGTCCTGACGTGGACAGATTCGAGAAGTTGAGTCCTGACGTGGACAGATTTAGAACCAAAGGTGAATTCATTACGTGGAAAGATCGGAGTCCTGACGCGGACATGTCAAATGGCATTGGAGTCCTTACGTGGACAGATTGATGTAGTTCTCTTTACGTGGAAAGAAGATTGCTTCCTAACGTGGAAAGATAAAAGCGTTACTCCTAACGTGGACGATGTGACTCCTAACGTGGACAGGTGTTATTCCTAACGTGGAAGAGTTTTTCCTAACGTGGACGATTCAGTTTATTGAAATGCAGGTGAATTATCCCCAGCGGAGTTGCCGAGATTTTCCTGGGTTGACAGTAAGGGGAGTCCTAACGTGGACAAGTTTTAGTTGAGATTTCTTCGTGTTGATGACAGACAGAGTCCTAACGTGGACAAGCAAGCAATCTGTTATGACAGAATCCTCTTCAGAACGATGAAGACACTCCCCAGCACGGTCGTGCGAGATCAGTGGGTTACTCTAACAGTCAGATTCAGCTGACGAATGTCATTCCGCAAGCAGGAGCGCAGTTTATTTCTGCGGTTGGCAAATTTCTGGTTTCACTAGTATTCAACCGTCTCGTACCGCGAATGTCTGAAGGCTCCGGGCTCTTCATCCAATCGGGTCCAAGTCGCTTGAATAGGGGCAGCTGTTGCACCCTAAAATTTGCTCAACCTTATTCAATTGGTTTATGTTTCAATATCATTAGCATTTGCATATAGAGTCATGTACATAGACTAACCATCTGCATAGCATAAGCATAGCAAGTCATTCAACAGGGGACCAATCATTACTTCCATCTCTAGAGGCCTAGCAAGAGGTTATTATCCCAATTCAATCTCATTTAAGTCATCAGGAAAGAATTTGAAAGCAAAGAGTTCAGCATATCAAGCCTTGAGTCCATCTCCTAGCTGAGGGTATCTGAGGACCAACAAGAGGATTGTGAGCTGTGAAATGAAGGTATGGAGAGCATCTAGACATCTTGAGAGATTTATAAAGTCATTTGGAGAAGAAAGCAAGTCATTGATGAAGGCACAAGAGCTATAGTTGAAGACAGTCAACTAGGGTTTCATCTGGGTCAACCCTAGGTCAACCCTAGGTCAATTGACTGACTTCAGAGGGCATTCAAGTCTATTGGAGAGATGTGGGGATCAACATTTGATATATGAAGAAGGATATGGAGATATGACAAGGAGAATTCAAGAGAAATCAAGGAGAAGAGGAGTTACTAAATTAGGGTTTCTCTGTAAAATCCCCTAGTTTAGGTCAAATTTCCAAGCAAGATAAGTCAAAATGCTAGCTTCAAATGGCTTCTTGGCCAACATGAAACTTGTAGAGGATCTCAAGACCTTTAATTTGAGTGGTGGAAGACCTCAAGGAGATTTATAGAACTCAAGTTATGGTCTTTACAAGTTACAGGTCATCTGAGGTGTCTGAATTTTTGTCTGTGAAAGTGACTTGACTTCCAAGCTAGTTCTACCCCTCAAGGAGATTTCAAATGAATTCTTGGTCAACATAAGAATTGTTCCTCATTGTCTTAGCTTTCTAGAATGGTATGGCATGCCTTCATATGATGTGGAGAACTCAACTTATGGTCTTGACAAGCAAAGGGTATTTTGGGCATTTGTGAATTACAGGTCATTTTAACCTATACCCAAAACTCATACAAGGAGGCCTCAAATGGAAAAACTTACAACATCAAACTTGCTCCAAATGGGATTTTAAGTCTAGAAAGAAGGTCACAAGTTATTGGAGAAGCTCATAGCATGGAGTTGCATGATAGGTCAAAATATGAACTAAAAAGGCTTATAAAGTGAATAATTTCAAGTTGGAAAATGGTTTGGGAGATTTACAAGTCCAAATGGAGACTTCCAATATATGATTTTGAATGGAAAAACAATTCTAAGAACAATGGTTCACCCACTTTTTTGAGTTTAGAAGGAAAAAATGAAGTTATCCATGGTTGCTTATCATTTAAGAAACATGATCAAAATGAACCAAAGTTGGAAAGCAAGGGAATGTGCAAGATGGATCTAGAATGTTCATTTGGGGCCTATATATTCATGAAATGTGCATTGATCAAGGGTTGGCCTCATTTGCACCAAGAATTCCACATAATTTCTCACACTTTTTCATTGGAGTTTCATTCCAAATCTCTCAAATTCTTCATCAATCTTCATCATAATCAATTCAATTTCACTCCATCATCATCATAGATCATAATTGAAGCAAGTTTCTGGTAGTTATCATCCATTTTCGAGTGCTTTTCTCAAGATCATCAAAATTACAAGTTCAAGTGGATTGCATGATTCAAGCAAGGAACCTCCAAGTTTGTGCATACAGAATCAAGTTCCTCAAGGATTGATCAAGATTCAACACTTCAAAGCCTCAGATCTTCCATCTCCATAGCTGTTTGCAAGATTTTGCATAAGGTAAGTTTTCCATCACACAGCTTGATCCAGTTAGTTAGGCATGATTTTGTTAGTGTAGAATTGATCTAGGTGGTTAGGAGATTAAGTTAGAAGAATTTGGAGAGATTTGGTGATGATTAGTGACAGGTGCCATGATCTGTTTGTGTTCGAATCTCTTGGATGAATGTGTTATAATTGCAACTTGATAGCATAGGTTAACCTCCATTAGTTGTAGTTCAGTTTAGGTTAAGTTTGATTGAGAATGGTGATGTTGCATATCAGTGTCCTTCCATGGAAATCAGAGATTGATGCTATCGGATTGAGAGATTTATTGAGTTTCAGATTGATGTGAGATCATAGGATTGTAGAGTGAAAGATTTTGAGCAGATTTCATGTTTATGGCGTGAGGATTCGTTGCGTGTGGAGTGAGAACAGAGAGGAGGAAGTTATGCGTGCATGGATGTTCATGGTGAAAGGAAACCCTAGTTTCAGATCCAAGTGGGGAAGACATAATCTGGTCCGTCCAATGCGTGTGAAGACTCTTGACTTGGGGAGAGATCTAATGGCTGTTATTTAATTCTGTTTTGGAGGGAGTTGACTGGGTGCCAAACGCACCGTTTCATTAATTGAAACGGGCGGGCCTCAGCTTGTGATGCTATCCACACCCCCAATGTGAGCCCAATTCCAAATTTCAACGTGGTTTGGTTTCTATTTTCACCCCCTGCTGATTTTCTTTGATTTCAATAACTCTGAAGTGATTCTGGGCCTGAATTGATTTGCTATGCGCACCCTACCCTGTCTGGCCCATCCAATAATGAACTGAGCGCGCCTACTGAATGCACCCCCTCTGGCTCATTTAATTCATTTTTATTTTTTCTTATTTCATTTTAATTTTTCACCAATTTCATTAAATCATAATAAATTCATAAAAAATGCATTTTAATCCATTCTTTTTACCATATTTTCATTAAAATGTCTAGAATATTATAGGAAAATAAAATTTCATTTTTAGTTTTATTTCATATTTTTTACATATTTTCTAAATAAATAGCATAATAAATAGTTACATTTCATGCATCATTTTAATGATTTTTGTTCTCTCACATGCTTTAATATTTTTTGCCCATTCTTTTTAGGTTGTTTAATTTAGACATTAAGCTTGTAGAAATATTTTAGTTCCCATTTTTAGAGGTTAATTTTAGGTGATTAATAGATGCTTGAATATCATGAACAAAACTAGGGTTTTTTAGGTGACAACTTAGGAAGTTCAATTTTTTCCCTTAGGACTTAGGGTTTGAATAGGTTAGTTATGGGACTATAGGGGCTATGGGTAGTTATTAGATCCCTTAGAGAACAGTTAGGATTCCCCTACTGCTATTATTTCTGTCTGTATATCTGTTGTTTGGTGTGGTGTGCCCTCTGGGGTTTATTGATTGTTTGTTTGGGTATTGGGTTTGTCTGGGGCCCTGGGGAAGCTGAAGATTTGTGGAGATGAAGAATATTGGAGATTCAAAGATTGAAGATCAACTGTCAGAGTTGGGGAGGAGTTTCTTGCTAGCAGATGCTGTGGAGATTAGGGTTTAGGAGCTAGGCAGAGCTCTAGATTAGAAATTTTGTTTCTCAAACATGGATTGCCTTGTCTGCATCCATTCTTCTCTGTGATTCAGAGTCTCTCTAAGACACTCACCCCCTTCCTTTGGAAGGCTTGGTGACAGTGTCTATGAGATAGAACTCTTGAGAGAAATTGTCTTTTGTGTTAGAAGCAGTCTGTTCACCACCTTTGGTAGTCAGCTGATTGCTTAACACCCAATTCACTCTTGTGACTGATCCCTCATCCTGGAGGTTTGAGCATGAAGAAAAGCCATTGCAGATGGAAGGCTGATGATCAAGGCCCTTTGCCTAAAGGTCATGAAGATGGAGACTGATGCTTGTTGAAGCCTGTAGCTGATTGGAGGTTACTTGAAGCCAGTTGTTGATTCAGAGCTGCTGATGCTGTTACTGTTGCTGTATCTCATTTGTTGATGTATTGATTGGTTTTCTGAACTGTATTGTTTGCTGTTTACCCTGTTGGGTTGAAAGTGAAGCCTGTTCACTTTCGCCTATTGTTTTCTAGGTTCGAGGTTGAGTGGGACTCCCTTGCCTCGCTTGTATTGCTGCATCCATGCATTTTACCGTTTTACTGTATATATCTGATATTGTTTCTGTTTCTGCCTATCCCTTAGGATCTCTGTTTCTCTCTGTGCAAGAGAGGAGCATGATAGACACTAGGTCTTAACCCATGCATGATAACATTAGGTTAGTTTGTTTCCCTTTGCAACCGTAGGTTAGAGTTCTGTCTCTTTCTTTCTCAAAACAAACAGAAAAACACATAAAGAGTTCAAACACAATAAAAGACACTTCTTCCGTAAAAGAATGTGAACTCATCAAAACGTCATTTTTGTCCTCTTGGACTGTTAATCAGAAAAAACCTTTTTCAGAAGGAATAAAATCAATCAAGGACAAGCTTGTGTCGTACGTGGCCCGAACTACGTTTGCTCTGATCTTTCATGCCGTGTGAAAGTACGTAGGCATAGGATGCGATATCCTAGCGAGCAACCCTCCCCTCCTTTCCAGTAGGTAGGCGAACTACGTTGACTCTGATTTCTCGTTCCAGGCGGGAATACGTAGGCATAAAGTGCGATACTTTGCCGAGTCATTTTATTTTCGTTTTATTTTCTTTTTCACCCTTGACCTATAGCTTAGATAGAATAACAATCCATACCCGAAAACAAGCGTGGATCCCGTCGAGTACGACGGACGTGAGGGGTGCTAATACCTTCCCCTTGCGTAACCGACTCCCGAATCCAGGTTTTGGTTGCGATGACCATACCTTTCCCGTGTTGTGCGAGGTTTACTCTGAGCGTTTCCTTTCCCTCCCGTGGGATAAATAACGCACGGTGGCGACTCTTCTGTTCAGCCGGCGCCGATTTTCGCAGTAGCGACACCTAGCTCACAGATCCAACGAGGAAGATGAAATCGTGTCCATCCATTTTGAGCAAGACTTTTGACTTGGAGAGTGATCCTAGGGCTCTCGTTTAATCTGATTTTTGGAGGGAAGTGAGTTGGTGCCAAAACGCACCGTTTCATTAATTGAAACGGGCGGGCCTGAGTGTATTTTGTTATTTCCACCCCCAGTACCAAGCCCAATATCATTTTGAACGTGGTTTTGTTTCTATTTTCACCCCCAGCTGTTTTTTATTGTTTCATTAATTCTGAAATAGTCTTCTGGGCTTAACCAATTTGCTATGCGCACCCCCTGTCCGCCTGGCCCATCCAGAATATAACTAGGGCGCCTGCTATTCTTACCCCCTCCCTCATTTTAATTCAATTCATTTTTTTAATTCCACTTTAATTTTTTACCAACTAAAAAAAATTCATAATAAATTCATAAAAAATTCATTTTAATCCATTCTTTTTACATCATTTTCATTAAAATGTCTAGAAAATTTTCATTAAATAAAATTGCATTTTTATTTTCATTTCATATTTTTTCCATATTTTCTAAATAAATGTCATTTTAATTAGCTTCATTTCATGCATGGTTTTATTAATTTTTGTTCTATTACATGCTTTCATATTTTTTGTTCATTCTTTTTATATTGTTTAGATTAGATATTGAACTTGTAGATACAATTTAGTTCCCATTTTTAGGAATTAATTTTTAGGTGATTAATGTAGGTTTGAACAACATGAACAAATTAGGGTTTTTTAGGTGATGACTTAGGAAGTTTGATTTCATTTCCCTTAGGACTTAGGGTTTGAATAGATTAGTTATGGGACTATAAGGGCTATGGGTAGCTATTAGATCCCTTAGAAAAAGTCAGGATTCCCCTACTGCTATTGATATGCTGTATATCTGATTGTTTGGTGTGGTGTGCCCTCTGGGGATTATTGCTTGCTTGCTTGGGTATTGGGTTTGTCTGGGGACCTGGGAGAACTGAAGATTTGAGGAGATGAAGACCATTGGAGATCCAGGGATTGAAGATCAACTTCCAGAGTTGAAGAGAAGAGTCTTGCTAGCAGCTGCTGAGGAGACTAGGGTTTAGGAGCTAGGCAGAGCTCTAGATTAGGAAGTTTGTTTCTCAAACATGGATTGCCTTGTCTGCATCCATTCTTCTCTGTGATTCAGAGTCTCTCTAAGACACTCACCCCCTTCCTTTGGAAGGCTTGGTGATAGTGTCTATGAGATAGAACTCTTGAGAGAAAATGTCTCTTGTGTTAGAAGCAGTCTGTTCACCACCTTTGGTAGTCAACTGATTGCTTAACACCCAATCCACTCTTGTGACTGATCCCTCATCCTGGAGGTTTGAGCATGAAGAAAAGCCATTGCAGATGGAAGACTGATGATCAAAGCCCTTGCTTGAAGGCCATGAAGATGGAGATTGATGCTTGTTGAAGCCTGTAGCTGATTGGAGATTTCTTGAAGCCAGATGTTGATTCAGAGCTGCTGATGCTGTTTATTTTTGCTGTATTTCATTTGCTGATGTATTGATTGGTTTTCTGGACTGTATTGTTTGCTGTTTACCCTGCTGGGTTGAAAGTGAAGCCTGTTCACTTTTGCCTATTGTTTTCTAGGTTCGAGGTTGAGTGGGACTCCCTTGCCTCGCTTGTATTGCTGCATTCATGCATTTTACTGTTTTACTGTATATATCTGATGTTGTTTCTGTTTCTGCCTATCCCGTAGGATCTCTGTTTCTCTCTGTGCAAGAGAGGAGCATGATAGACACTAGGTCTTAACCCATGCATGATAACATTAGGATAGTTTGATTCCCTTCGCAACCGTAGGTTAGAGTTCTGTCTCTTTCTTTCTCAAAACAAACAGAAAAACACATAAAGATTTCAAACACAATAAAAGACACTTCTTCCGTAAAAGAATGTGAACTCACCAAAACGTCATTTTTGTCCGCTTGGACCGCTAATCAGAGAACCTTTTTCAGAAGGAATAAAATCAACCAAGACAAGTTTGCGTCGTACGTGGCCCGAACTACGTTTGCTCTGATCTTTCATGCTGTATGAAAGTACGTAGGCATAGGATGCGATATCCTAGCGAGCAACCTTCCCCTCCTTTCCCGTAGGTAGGCGAACTACGTTGACTCTGATTTCTCGTTTCAGTCGAGAATACGTAGGCATAAAGTGCGATACTTTGCCGAGTCACTTTTTTCTTTCTTCTTAACCCTTGACCTTTAGTTTAGATAGAATAACAATCCATACCTGAAAACAAGCGTGGATCCCGTCGAGTACGACGGACGTGAGGGGTGCTAATACCTTCCCCTTGCGTAACCGACTCCCGAATCCAGGTTTTGGTTGCGACGACCATACCTTTCCCGTATTGTGCGAGGTTTACTCTGAGCGTTTCCTTTCCCTCCCGTGGGATAAATAACGCACGGTGGCGACTCTTCTGTTCAGCCGGCGCCGATTTTCGCAGTAGCGACAATAGTGACGTCTTTGCTTGGTCATATGAGGATATGCCCGGACTTGACACTGATATCGTGGTTCATCGCTTGCCGTTGCGAGAAGATTGCCCTCCAGTCAAGCAGAAGCTTAGGAGGACGAGACCAGACATGGCTGTAAAAATCAAGGAAGAAGTCCAGAAGCAGTTGGACGCAGGATTTCTAGCCGTTACCACTTACCCTCTGTGGGTCGCCAACATAGTGCCTGTACCGAAGAAGGACGGTAAGGTACGCATGTGCGTCGATTATCGGGATTTGAATAGGGCGAGCCCTAAGGATGATTTCCCGTTGCCTCATATCGATGTGTTGGTCGACAATACAGCCCAGTTTTCCGTGTTTTCGTTCATGGATGGCTTCTCCGGTTACAATCAGATTAAGATGGCACCGGAGGACATGGAGAAAACGACGTTTATCACCCCCTAGGGAACATTCTGCTATAAGGTAATGCCCTTCGGTCTGAAGAACGCAGGGGCCACTTACCAGCGAGCAATGGTAACTTTGTTTCATGATATGATTCATCATGAGATCGAGGTCTATGTTGATGACATGATTGCAAAGTACCAAACGGAGGAAGAGCATCTGGTCAACTTATTGAAGCTTTTTGAAAGGCTTAGGAAGTTCAGGCTGAGGCTGAATCCTAACAAATGCACTTTCGGAGTGTGGTCCGGAAAGTTATTGGGGTTTATCGTTAGTGAACGAGGTATTGAAGTTGATCCTGCAAAGGTAAAAGCTATCCAAGAAATGCCAGCGCCGAAAACAGAAAAAGAAGTTCGTGGTTTCTTGGGCCGAATAAACTACATTGCAAGGTTTATCTCTCAGCTCACGGCCACTTGTGAACCGATGTTCAAGCTTTTAAAGAAAAATCAGGCGATTACTTGGAATGAGGATTGCCAGAAGGCATTCGACAAAATAAAGCAGTATCTTCAAGCACCTCCAATCTTGATACCCCCAGTGGCTGGACGGCCATTAATCATGTACCTGACGGTTCTGGAGAATAGTATGGGGTGTGTTCTCGGTCAGCACGACGAGACGGGCAGAAAAGAGCATGCCATTTATTATTTGAGTAAAAAGTTCACTGAGTGTGAATCTCGGTACTCGATGCTGGAAAAGACGTGTTGTGCATTAGCTTGGGCGGCCAAACGTCTACGACAGTATATGCTCAATCACACCACTATGCTAATTTCGAAGATGGACCCGATCAAGTACGTCTTCGAGAAGCAGGCTCTTTCGGGCAGGATTGCCAGATGGCAGATGGTGTTAACGGAATATGATATTCAGTACGTCTCTCAGAAAGCCATTAAGGGAAGCGTATTGTCTGATTACCTTGCCGAACAGCCAATCGAAGACTACCAGCCAATGAAGTTCGAATTCCCTGACGAGGACATTATGTTTCTCAAAGCGAAGGATTGCGATGAGCCATTGCCCGACGAAGGACCAGATAGGAAGTCTCAGTGGAAGTTGATATTCGACGGAGCGGTTAACTCCTATGGAAGTGGTATCGGGGCTATCATCACGACTCCCCACGGATCCCACATCCCGTTTACTGCGAGACTGACGTTTCCAGTTACCAACAATGAAGCCGAGTATGAAGCATGTATTATGGGTCTAGAAGAGGCAATTGATTTGAGAATCAAGAATCTAGACATATATGGTGACTCAGCGCTTGTAATCAATCAGATTAAAGGGGAGTGGGAAACTCGTCAAGCGAATTTAGTGCCGTACATGAATTATGCCAGGAGGCTGCTTCCGTTCTTCGATCGAGTGGAACTTCATCATGTACCCAGGGCTGAAAATCAGATGGCTGATGCCTTAGCCACGTTGGCTTCAATGTATAAAGTCAATTATTGGAATGAGGCTCCAAGAATCGTACTTTCGTGTCTTGATAGACCAGCATTTGTGTTTGCAATCGAGGATGCCAATGACGGCAAGCCATGGTTCCACGATATCCAGACCTTCCTTATGACCAAGGAGTATCCTGCGGGTGCGTCAACCCAGGATAAGAAGACTCTAAGGAGGCTATCTGGAAACTTTTACCTCAATCCTGACGGAGTGCTGTATAAGAGAAACCACGATCTCGTGCTACTCAGATGTGTAGATGAGAAAGAAACAGGTATGCTCATGGAAGAAGTCCATGAGGGCACATTTGGTACGCACGCCGGCGGGCATGCCATGACGAGAAAGATCCTGAGAGCAGGGTATTACTGGCTGACTATGGAGTCGGATTGCTTCAGATTCGCGAAGAAATGTCATAAATGCCAGATTTATGCTGATAAAGTTCACGTGCCGCCGTGCCCATTAAATGTCATGTCCTCCCCTTGGCCGTTCTCCATGTGGGGCATCGACATGATAGGCAAGATCGAGCCCACTGCATCCAATGGTCATCGTTTCATTCTGGTAGCTATCGACTACTTCACCAAATGGGTGGAGGCAGCCTCGTATGCTAATGTGACCAAGCAGGTGGTAGCTAAATTCATAAAGAGGGACATCATCTGTCGCTATGGAATTCCCGAGCGAATCATTACTGATAATGGTTCGAATTTGAATAACAAGATGATGAAGGAGCTGTGCCAGAGCTTCAAGATTGAACACCACAACTCATCTCCTTACCGGCCGAAGATGAATGGCGCTGTTGAAGCGGCCAACAAGAACATTAAGAAGATTTTTCAGAAGATGGTTGTGACGTACAAAGATTGGCACGAGATGCTGCCGTTGGCCTTGCACGGTTATCGTACGACGGTGCGTACGTCGACCGGGGCAACTCCTTTCTCCTTGGTGTACGGTATGAAAGCTGTCCTACCGCTAGAAGTGGAGATTCCTTCTTTGCGAGTTTTGGTTGATGTGAAACTCGACGAGGCAGAATGGATTACAAATCGCTTGAACCAACTCAGCCTGATGGACGAGAAGAGGTTAGCATCGATTGCATTTGGTCGCCTGTACCAAAGCCGAATGAAGAGAGCTTATGACAAGAAGGTGCGTCCTAGAAGCTTTCAGACGGGTGATCTCGTCCTGAAGAAGATTCTTCTGCCACACTCCGATCACCGGGGCAAGTGGACTCCGAATTACGAAGGGTCGTATGTCGTCAGCAAGGTCTTTTCAGGAGGAGCTTTGTTGTTATCCACGATGGATGGTGAAGATTTTGCATCCCCGGTGAACGCGGACGCAGTTAAAAAATACTTTGCTTGAAAGAGACCCGCTGGACAAAAAAGAAAGAGTCCAGGCAAAAAAGGGGCATCCCGGCGAACCAAAAACAGAATAAAAGGTTCGGGCAAAAATTAGGGATATATTGAAAAAATGTACACCCGCGAAGTCGAAAACCTACACTGGGCGGCTTCGGCAAAAAAGGGTATCCCGGTGAACTGAAAACCCGTAAAGGGCGGTTCACGCAAAAGTTAGGGATTTGAATAAGCAAATGACTGCGTTCCGCGGGTGGACTTTCATTGTTTAGTGGTTCGGAGGACCTGAGGGCCGTTTATCTGAGTCAATCTCTTCCGAAGCTGAAGCATCGGAGAAGTATCTAAGTCGAGTGGGTCTTAGAGGGATCAACTCATGGTGTTCGTCTACGCCTCGTTGCCGACATTTGTATATACTGATGTACATTTATGTTTTCCTTTTTGCGCGGCTTCCTCATTCCAGGAGCTTGCCTCTGTTGTAAAACATTTTTGCCCATTCAGGGGTTTATCATCAATAAAATGCACATTATTCAGCAATTCTACTTGTCTGTTTAGCATTTATTTGTTTTGTTTGCGAATGAAAACGCCGATGTTTTTTGATAAAATGCGCATACATAAACTTACGGGCCTAGGCCCATTGATTGTTGAAACAATTAATTAGCTGAATATTGTCACGAGATAATAACCTGGATAGGCCCTTTTGAGGATGGTATAGTGTCTGTTTGTTTGTGTGGTTGCAGGTGTAGGCAGTGTGCCGTGTGCATCCCCGAAGCAGGGCGAGTCCTCCTTCTCCAGCAGAGTTCAGTAGTCTCTCCTCCGCAGAATCTGAATGCAAATAGTGAGCATTGATATGTCTTCCCCAGGTAGAGATGATTCTCTTCCCCAAGCAGACGCGTCCTGAAGGAATCAGCTGAGTCAAGCACCGAAGAATGATGTCTTTGTCCCCCAGCACCGGGTCACAAGTGCAGATTTCATAGAAGTGTTCGGGTGCCGAAGCTCGCGTTTCCCCAGTAAAGTCTCCAGCGGAATTAAGATTCCCCACCAGAGTTATGCTCTCTCCTGAAGTTGGGTGATTCCCTCTTCCCCAGTGGAGTATTGGAACAACTGATGCTGTGGTCCCCCAGAGTCGCACTCTCTCCAATGAAGCAGAATGACTTCTCCTTCCTCAACCGAGTTTGCAGACGCCCAAGAGAGCAGAGTCCTTGGAAGTTAATCGGGTCATGATTGATTTTCCCCAGTGGAGTATTGGAACAGCTGATGCAGTGGTCCCCCAGAGTCGCACTCTCTCCAATGAAGCAGAATGACTTCTCCTTCCTCAGCCGAGTTTGCAGACGCCCAAGAGAGCAGAGTCCTTGGAAGTTAATCGGGTCATGATTGATTTTCCCCAGTGGAGTGTTGAGCAGCTGAAGTTGTCTCCCCACAGAGTGGTTATCCCCAGAAGGGTAGCCGAGACGGCCGCGCAGCTCGTTCCCGCGATTGATATCAGCAGCAGATCAACTGAAGTTGTTTTCCCTGCAGCAGTCAACCAGAAGATCGTTTCCCTAGACGGAGCCGATTGATATTGGCGTGTCCACGTTCTCCTCAGCAGGATGATTCCTCTGTCTGAGTAGTTCTTTCTCCTTGACAGGAGGATTTCCCCTCGACATTTATTTTGCTGACGGGATTGCATCATTGTGCATGACTGCATAGCATTTAACGTTGCATAGCATTGTGCATGATTGCACAGCATTTAGCATAAACGCATATCATTCCCACCGTGTGGGGCATAGCGCAGAAGCATACGCATCATAAGCATGATCTAGGTCATTATTATTCTTGCCTTACAGGTGTTTGGCCGAAGGATCGGTTGCTCAGGATGATTCCTGATATTCTCTCCAACAAGGTCGCTTTCTTAAGATGATTCTTAAGACCCCGGTGTAATCCCCACAGTCGCTCGCTCAAGATGATTTTTGAGAACCCCGACGAAGTCTTCAGTTCGAGATGATTCTCGAATCCCTCAGCGGGGCCGTTTGCTTAAGACCTCAGCGCAGTTTCCCGAGTGGTTTGCTTAGGATGATTCTTGAGTTCCCCAGTAGCGTCCTCAGCAAGAGTTGCCCAGAATAATTCTTGGAATCCCCAACGGAGTAAGGATCTTCCCCCCCAGCAGGTGGCTGGCGTTTCCCCAGCAGCAGGCAGGTAGATTAATATCCCCAGCCGAGCACAACCATGAGTGGTAGATGAAATGTTTCCCCAAGCGGATCCTGAAGCCTGAAGGCTATGTTCCCCAGAAGGGTCGTTCCTCAGAGAGCCGTTCAGGGCATTTATCGCATTCCCCATGCAGAGTATGGCAGAGGATAGTGTGTTGATCAGCCTGATGTGCTGTGTTCTCCGGAGGAGCCCGTCGTCCTCAAGTGTAAGTCCAGACGAGATTGGCAGAAAATGCAGTTCCCTTGAGGGGTAGCTCTTCCTCAGCATAAGGGTTACTCTCCCCGAGTGGATGGTTCCTCTTCCCAGCATTTATTTTGCTGGGACATTTCCTTGCATGATTGCATAACATTTATTCAAAAGCGTAGCATTCCGTTTCGCGCGGAGCCTTACGCCCATTTTTCCAGCATTTACATATGAAGCATAAACCAGGTGGTTACCGTACAGAAGTACTTGCTCCCTAGTAAAGTTGGTAGGAATCGTCTGAGTGAACTCTATCGTTATTCCCCAGCAGTTGTTGAAGTCGTTTGGGTGAACTCTCTCGTCTTTCTGCAACAAAGTCTACAAGGTTGTTTGGATGAACCCTTCTTCCTTTTCCCCAGTGAGTCGTCAGGATTGTTTGGGTGAACCCTCATTCCTCTCTCCTCAACAGAGTTGTTAACTTGATGATTATGTCCGGTGACCCGGCGTGTTTGCTTTTATTTAGCAACGACTTGACAAGATGTCAAGAGAATAGCAGCGTGTATGTTTGAGTCCAAGCTCAGGTTTCGTACCTTTGGATATGTTTGAGTCCAAGCTCAGGTTTCGTACCTTTGGATATGTTTGAGTCCAAGCTCAGGTTCCGTACCTTTGGATATGTTTGAGTCCAAGCTCAGGTTTCGTACCTTTGGATATGTTTGAGTCCAAGCTCAGGTTTCGTACCTTTGGATATGTTTGAGTCCAAGCTCAGGTTTCGTACCTTTGGATATGTTTGAGTCCAAGCTCAGGTTTCGTACCTTTGGATATGTTTGAGTCCAAGCTCAGGTTTCGTACCTTTGGATATGTTTGAGTCCAAGCTCAGGTTTCGTACCTTTGGATATGTTTGATTCCAAGCTCAGGTTTCGTACCTTTGGATATGTTTGATTCCAAGCTCAGGTTTCGTACCTTTGGATATGTTTGATTCCAAGCTCAGGTTTCGTACCTTTGGATATGTTCGCCTCCAAGCTCAGGTTTCGTACCTTTGGATATGTTTGCCTCCAATATTAGGATGTGTACCGTTGGAAGTGTTTGTTTCCATCCCAAGCTCAGGTTTTGTACCTTTGAGATGTATACTTCGGATCCCCGGACCGGGTTTGTGTTCGACGGCAAGGTTGGATGTTTGTTCAACGGCAAGGTCGGATGTTGGTTCGGCGGCGAGGTTGAATGTTTGTTTGACGGCGAGGTCAGACTCTTTAAATCCCCATCAGAGATGATGTTTGTACGACGGCGATGTCGAGTGTCTATAAGAGGATGGTTGTTCTTGACGGCGATGTCAGATGCAGTCTTCCAGCGGCGATGTTGGGCGTTGTGGTTGTCTGAAGGCAATGTCAGAAGAATTTAATGTGGATAACTGACGGCGGTGTCAGATCAGTATCTCTCCAGCTAGTTGTCGTGCAGCTAGCAGTGCAATATTCAAAGATTTGTTCCCCGCAGAGTACCGTGTGCTCGTGCAGTTGGCAAATTTTCGGGTTTACCGGTATTCAACCGTCTCGCACCTTGATTGGTTGAGAGCCGTTTACTTCTCACCCAGTCAGGTTCAAGCCGTTTGAATAGGGGCAGCTGTTGCACCCCAAAATTTGACCAACATTTATTTATCCATCAAGTGTTTGCAGGTTGATACCTTCATCAGAAAGTTCAAGAGAATTGGTTGAAACCAGAGTTGTGTGTCTCCTAGCTTGAGAATTGTGGGAACTCCTCAGATGATTCTGAGACTTTGAGAATGAACTTGATGTTTTGAGAAAGCCTATGAAATGTCTTGATAGCCATCATGAAGCCCAGAGAAGTCATTATGCAAGAGTTCAGAAGATTCACCCAGGGATGGTAGAATTAGGGTTTTGACTGGGTCAACCCTAGGATAACTGAAAATTTGGAGAAGGTTGAGACCTAATCCAAGGGCCATGAGATCATGGAATGATGCATAGAGATGTTATAAAGATTATTCCTAGACCAACTCATCATGATTGAGGAGTTTGAGAAGTTTCAAGTTAGGGTTTCTGAGGATTGTCAGTGGAAAAACCCTAGTTTGATCCCTATCTTCCAGGCAGTTTTAGCTCTAGATGTGATTGATATCTCATGTTCCCCATAACATGAATGTTGTAGAGCTTGTTATTAGCTTTAATTTTAGTGGTGGAAGTCCTTGATAGGAGTTTCAGAGCTCAAGTTATGGTTTTGACAAATTACAGGTCAGCTGAGGTGTGTGAATCTGGGTCCTTGAAAGTCACCCAACTTGCAGACAACTTTTGCCCTAGTAGGATGATTCCTATGATCTCTTGGTCAACATGAATGTTGAAGAGCATCTCCTTAGCTTTAATTTGAGTTGTAGAAGTCCTTGATAGGATTTGTGGAACTCAACTTATGGTTTGAACAAGACAGGGGTATTTTGGTCATTTGTTAGTTATAGGTCATTTTAAGCAAAGGTCATATCTCCTAGTTCCAAGCCTCAAATGAAAAAACTCAAAACATGAAAGTTGTTCAAAATGTGATTTTAAGTCTAGAAAGAAGGTCATGAATTGTTGGAAAAGCTCATAGCATGGATTTGCATGATTGGTTAAAAATGAACTAAAAATGGCTTATAAGTTTGAAAAGTTGAAATTGGAAATTGGTTTGGAAGATCTAGGAATCCAAAATAGGTCATCCAATATATCATTTTGATTGGAAACATCATTTTGAGAACATTGGTTTAAATAGAATTTTCATTTGAGGCTTTAAAATGGGACATGCTTTGGAAAATTGTTACTTGAATCTTAAGGCAACTTTGGAAATCTTAACACAAGGCAAGAAAAAGGCTGATTTTCACTCATTCCTTCTCAATATCTCACATAAAGAGAATTTGACACCAAATTACAAGGCATAAGGCATGATGCATGAGATTTTCAACTTACCATCATATGAGATTCCAAGGACTTTCTAGCTCATTCTAGAAAGATCTAGGAGCTTCCATCAATCATTATAAGAAGAGTGATCCACAAGGTATTGAGGGTTGGTGAATGTTGAAGAATTCAGAGGAGAAAGAGAGAGAATAATTGCCATTGAAGAGTTTCCTTCAAGATCAAGCAACACACGATTTCTTCCACCACAAGGCTTCTCCTCCAAAACCAGTGCAAACAGAATCATTTCCACCATTGGAGGATCATCCTAAAGCAGCTACAAGGCTTGCAACCTTCTCTACATACCTTCACCATCACTTCTTGACAGGTTGGGATTCTTCTCCCTTTCTCTTTAATTATGTAATTTCTGTTAATTCTTTAGGTGTAGGATTAATGTACTAGGTTAGGTGATCTTTTCCCATGAGTTTGAGAGCTCTGTGTGAGGTTCCATGGCAGGTGTTAGTTTCTTTAATCTTCAAGAACAGGCTTTGTAGTGAGTTTTAGTTAGCATAAATTAGATTAGAATGGTTAGGGTAGTGTAAAGAACAAGATTGGATCATTAAATTTGAGTTTTAGAAGAGTTGATTTCAGAGAAATATGGTGGTACCCGAGCTTTGAAGTTTTCTGTGTGAGTGATTCAAGGAGAATTAATGGAAACTACGCGTATAGTTTTGTTCCTTGTAATCTGTAGACCATTTTCCTTTTTGGAATTTTTAACTTTCATCAAGTGTGGAGAGAGAACGAGCAAGAGGAAGAACCGTGCATGGGGGCTGCTTCTGAAAACCCTAGAGAGTCATTTGGGACGATGGCCAGATGCCGTTGGATGAGTCCCCACAATTTGACTAATTCACCTCAATCTACGACCCAGATTCATTGGAAAAACGGAGGGAAATTTCAAACATTGAAACACCGTCGTTTGGGTTAGTGAGCGCGCCTGGACCTGGATCCAACTTGCTACGCGCACCACCCCCCTTTCAGCCCATTAGAAATTCAACTAACCTGCCTTGCTATTTTCACCCCCCTCCCCCTTTAATTGTTTTCTTTTTATTTTAATTCCATTTAATATTTCTTGCTTTTATAAAATTCCTAAAAAATAGAAAATTTAACATTTTTTAATTCTTGTTTTCTTTCACATGTTAATAAACCTGTCTAGAAAAATATGAATAAATAAAATGTCCATTTTATTTTCTTTTCATATTTTTAATAGATTTTTCTTTTAAATAGCTTTTAAAATAGGATTAGTTTTGTACATGATTTTGTAGAATTTTGTTTAGGACTTTCCTTTAGTCTTTTTAACTCATTCTTTTTTGTGTAATTAGATATTGAACCATAGTTCCCCATAGGATTTAATTCTTGATTTTTAGATTAAAATTTGATTAGTTTAATTAGGGTAGCTTTAGGGTATCCTAATTAGGGTTTAGGTTGTGCATAGGTGAGGAAATTCATTTTCTTTAGATAGTTTTGTCTTGATTTTTGGGTAGGGGCATAGGTGGATGTTATGAGTAGATGTTGTAGGCCCTTGTGAATAATTGTTAGATTTTCCCCCCTTGGTTTAGTATTTTTAGGTATTTTCTGAAGTTAGCTATTGATTTTGTCTGCCCTGTGGTTATCTGTTCATCTCTGGGGTTTATTGTGGGGAATTTGTTGTGGGGCTTGTGTTGTCTTGAAGACCTTGTTGGAGAGCATCATGAAGAGAAGATTGAAGACCAAGACTCAGAGACCCAGAGCTTGGATTTTTCCCTGTCTGTGAGGTTTGAGATCCTGAAGTTTGAAGGAAGTTCATGGTACTTTCCATAGGAAGGCACTATGAATGACTTTCATGCTTTCTTCTCACCTCTTTCTCAAGTATCCAATGATGTTGGAGCCAACTTGTGAGTTTAATTTCTCCTGAGGAGGAATGTAAATTGATCACATGTTGTTGAGCCACATGGGGTACAATTCCTAAGTGGAAGCCTCCTAGTACTTTCCTAAGGAAGGTCCTATGGGTCTATTCACTTAGTTCCATTAGTTTGTCTAGGATTTCTCAAGTATCCAATGATGTTGGAGCCAACTTGTGAGTTTAATTTCTCCTGAGGAGGAATGTAAACTGATCACAGTTGTTGAGCCACATGGGATACAACTCCTAAGTGGAAGCCTCCTAGTACTTTCCTGAGGAAGGTCCTATGGGTCTATTCACTTAGTTCCACTAGTTCAGATAGGATTTCCTAAATATCCAGTGATGTTGGAGCCTGCTTGTGAGTTTAGTTTCTCCTGAGGAGGAATGTAAACTGATCACAGTGGTTGAGCCACATAGGATATGACTCCTGAGTATACACCTCCTAGTGCTTTCCTGAGGAAGACACTATGAGTCTGCTTACTTAGCTCCCTTTCTTTGGTAAGCTTGTTCTGAAGCTTGAAGACTGGGATTGATTTCTTTTGGTTAGGTTTTGCTTTAGAGCTTTGCTTAGATTTGATTAGTATTCTGTGTTAGGGTTAGGATTAGAGAGTAGATTCTTTCTTTCTCAAGCATGTGTTTTGTTTGCCTGATGGCACTTCATTCCTTTCATCTGTTCATTACTTGATAGCATGTTGTTCATCTTCAGTATGATTGCTGTTATTTCATGACTGGCTTGAGGTCGAGACGAGCTTGTGGAGGCTGAAGCCCCACACACATTTCCTCCCTCACTTGCATTGCATGCATTTTACTGTTAAAGCTGATGCTTTTGTCTGTTTTGGTGTATCATTGACATGATCCCTTAGGACTCTCATTTCCTTTGATAAGGATTTGATGATAGACTTTTAGGTTGAAACCTATGCATGACAACATCTAGGAGTTCCCTGTTCAAACCTCAACCATAGGATGAATCCATGGCATGACAACAGTAGGACTTGATAGTCTCCCTCCTAGTTGGGCCTGTTCTCTTCTCATCTCGAAGCAGCTTAAGATACAGTAATCATGAATGATTTCTTTCGTATGGTACGAGCCTTAAGCTATCTGAGATTGGATGTTTAGTATGGTACCCTTTGGGTGACATGCGACGCAGTCACTCTCAGGTCATAGTCTCTAGTGCGGTTGAGATCGCAAACACCATAAAAAAACACTTCTTTCAGGAGATAACCCGTAGTTAGCCGAACTACGTTTGCTCTGATCTTTCATACCAGATGAAAGTACGTAGGCATAGGATGCGACGTCCTAGCGAGCAACCTTTCTCCCGTAATCCTTCGTAGGCCGAACTACGTTGACTCTGATTTCTCATTCTCTGATGAGAATACGTAGGCATAAAGTGCGACGCTTTGCCGAGTCATTTTTCTTTTCTTTTTCAGCCAGCCTTGATAGGTAGATAGATTATAACCAACCCGTCCAAGTAAACAAACAGGCGAGGATCCCGTCGGGTACGACGGACGTGAGGGGTGCTAATACCTTCCCCTTGCGTAACCGACTCCCGAACCCAGACAATGGTTGCGATGACCTTGTCTTACCCTTTTTCGTCAGGTTTTTCCGATCGTTTCCTTTCCCGCTCTGAGGGATAAATAACGCACGGTGGCGACTCTCCTGTCAAGCCGGCGCCGATTTTCGCAGTAGCGACACTAACCCGGACTTGAGTACACATATGATAGGATGTGGTATGATCAATAGTTGACTGTTGGGAGTAGTCCTAACATGATTGACATATGATGTAATCACGCTCATTTGAGACCTCTTGAGATAATTAATGGTGTATGAGTAGTCATGCATTTCATTAGTTGTTTCAACCTGAGAGTCAGTGGAATTGAGGACCTTTAGTTACCCACTTACCCCACTTGGCCTTTTTAGGACGTAGTGCAGATACTATGAGGGAGTAGTCCTGAAACAGTTTTTACACGATACTACACTCAGACGAGTCTATCTCGAGAATATTTTTGACCCACGTGAGTAGTCATGTTGGTTGATAATATCCGAGGGATTTATCTATGACTCTGGGAACTCTTGATAGAACCCTTTCTACAGGTACAATGAAAACCTAAGTACATGTCCTTTGGAAGGGTATACCCTGGCTTCATGCTTGTAACCTGAACCTAGGACCTTTGCTTGTCAGCATTTGCATTTGTGAATTGTGTATCTGTGAATACTTGTTTATGTGATGTATGTGCATCATATCATCATATCATCATGGCATCTCATTTCGTTGCACTGTTTTAGTAAAATTCATTCATTTTCTTTTTGAGAAACCCTATTTGGGAAAAGAAACATTAAGAAATATAACTTCAAGAAATGTGATACAATGGAGTTGAGAAAGCTATGAACAATGGTATCCGAAGACTTTGGGAAAACATATGGAAAAATTATGAGTATTGTGAATACTAGAATGGAAGAAGGGGTTCACAGCACCTTGGTTCAGTTCTACGATCCGATGTACCACTGTTTCACCTTCCCAGATTACCAAGTGATGTCGGCATTAGAAGAATATTCCTACTTCATTGGAATTCCCGTGAAGGATAAGAAACCCTTCAGTGGTTCAGAGAAGCTACCCTCGCCGAAGGAGATTGCTGACACACTCCATCTAGAAGTATCCAAGGTCAAAGCCAATCATACTTCAAAGAATGGATTCAAAGGTTTTCATTCTACTTACTTATTAGGAAAGGCTACTTACCTTGCCAAGGAAGGTAGTATGGACGCATTCGAAGCGGTTTTGGCTCTACTAATATATAGTTTAGTGTTGTTCCTAGAGGTAGAAGAATTCGTCAATTCAACTGCCATCACCATATTCTTGAATGGTAACCCGATACCCACTTTGTTAGGTGACACTTATCATTTCATTCATCACAGGACTCTTCAAGATGGAGGAATTATTAGTTGTTGTGCACCCTTATTATACAGATGGTTTGTTAATCATCTACCAAGGACGGATGCTTTCAAAGAAAATCCTAATGGTTAGAGATGGTTTCAAAGGATTATGTCTCTAACACAACCAGATATTCATTGGTACGATCCCGCCTATGACTAAGGAATCTACATTGATAGCTTTGGTTCTTTTCTGAATGTACCACTCTTGGGAATACAATGGGGGATCAACTACAATCCTGCTTTGGCTAGACGCCAATTTGGATTCCCAATGAAGGATAAGCCTAACAACATCCTATTGTCTAGTTTCTTATACCTTAACACCGAAGCAGAGGAAAGTTTAAGAAACAGTACGATTGATGCTTAGAAGAACATCTAGAGAAAAACCAAAGCTGACCTTGGGAAGAGGAATTGTGTAGCCTTTGAGCCAATCACTCAGTGGGTCCAATCTAGAGCTCGTGATCTCAAGATGCCTTACCTTCTTGAGAAGAATATGCAGATTGTCATCGCGTCATCTTCTTTCATTCCTATTGAAAATATGGAAGAGTACCAAGAGATTCTTGAAAGAACTAAGCTTGAAAGGGACACCTGGGAAGACAAATACCATACTCTTCATGCTGAGACGATAGAGTTGCAGAGAGAGCTACAAGACAAAAACGATTTGATTGAGTAGCTCAAAAGATGCCCGATTGACGGAGTTGTGACGAAAGATAATTTATTTTTCACTAGCGTCAAACCTATGCAGAGTGCTCGTGAGTATTAGAATATCCCACCAACTTCTGGTGCTTGGAAAGGAATAGTAGACAAGTTGGTGATGGAGAATACTATGCTAAAAAGAATAAAAAGGGTGTGTGGATAGAACTCTCGTCAGACTTCCTAACCATAGGGCCTAGTCTTTTCCTTTGATATAACCTCACGTTTCTTGTGTTATATTTCAAAAGTTGTAACTTTTCCCAACAAAAATGAAACGATGGTTTTACTTTAATTATCTTCTGAGTTTTGTAAAGCCAGTTGCATCTAGCATCTTTGCATTGCATTCTGCATTTTGCTAACCATTCAAGGAATTCAAAAATCTTATTTTTTTGCAGATATAGTGATGGATCAAAAAAAATTGATTACATTCCCAAGCCTGAGGTTGGACAACCTAACGATCTTAAGGAGCCTAGTAAGGAATCCTATTGCTTTTATGGCCAAGTATGGGGACTTGTTATCTCTGCTAGATACACAAGTAAATGAGGAAATGCTGCAAGCCCTCGTAAAGTTTTATGATCCATTGTACCATTGCTTCACATTCCCAGACTTTCAGTTGCTACCACGTTACCGGTGAGGTTTTCAAATCAAAGCATCAGCTACCACGTTATATACCAAAAACACACAGTATGATAACACATCAACCGCACCCGTTCACGACGGTAAAATTGCCAAAATGACACGTTTCGAATATTATGCTATAATTGGCTCATTCACTGACTCCAAAACCATTTTTCCTAGAAAGATCATCTCGTTAGCTTCCCGTCACTTCGAACAGGAGTCAAAACCGACATACGGTTCAAGAGTTATGAATTTTCGAAGTTTTCCGAAAAACCAGAATTTTGCCCAAAATCTGCTGCGGGAATTCTGCATTTTTGCCCGAAAATTCGACTGATTTAATTTATTTCTTCGAAACAAACACATACTCATACTCCCCTAACATATGGCATTGAATTAGAACCATCAAACGCGATTTCTACGACGTCCGATTTCAATTCGAATCTTAGATCCTCAAATCTCCAAAATGCCAAAACTTGCCAAATCAACCACATTTTATAAAACAAGCATACTCAATCACGGCTTAACATTACCCGACACAACTACGCAATCTACTCCGACTTTCGTCTGTAAAACATCGCTTCCTCACAAAATCTCAGATTAAGCAATTTCAGCCTCCAACTCCGGCACAACTACAACAATGACCAACTCTTGAACACTGGTCAGATAATTCTTCTTACGTACTTCAGGTTGCCTTAAATCATAACTAACTCGCTGAAGTTACTTTTAACATATCTCCAAATCATATCAACAAAGCATCTCCAAACACCACCACTAGTCCCGTCGGGTTTGGCAACAATCAACACACGAGTCGTCGACAACTTTCTCGAAGATTCCAATCAAAATGCACATCTCTGCACCTTCTTACATCGACCGACTCATCAAAACAATTCTTAAGCACTTAGCTCCACTCCAAACAATTCATTGCTCACGCCATCCAAGCTTGCAAGACACGTCTATCCCATCCAACACAATCCCGTCTACTATTAACAAGAGATTAAGGGTGATCAGTTCCTCAATTTGTCAATAGGTAGCCGGAAATCATGATGGGGTACAAACCATCTTTGCCAAACTATGAGAGCATTCAACCACACACTGAGCCTTCACTCTGCACTTGCAGCATTCCGGAGAAACACATGTTTCTCCCCCACTTGAATCCTTCCCACTTCTGCAGACAAAGGGTAGACGACAAACATGTACCGGCAGTGTTTTCACACACATGCCGCATACAAGGGATTAAACAACAACATTAGACAACTTGGCCGAACGGACTGAGCTGCTCTGATACCACTTGTAACACCCTATTCTAACCCAACACATATTTAAAATAAATCAAAATCAGAGTGCACGAAATTTGTACGCATGACGGTCGTCATGGACTTGTGACGGTCGTCACACAGACAAAAACCTGGGCGTCACGTTTTTCAGCTAGCAGAAGCATGCATTTTACCATTTAATTTAACTAGGCAACATGCATTCAGTAATGATACATAGCACATGAACTTGGATGAACATACGACAACTTGCTTAACATATCGAGTTCTCAACATTTTATTAATTTGCAGCGGAACATAAAACACTTCCAACATTCTTAATGATTAAAGTAAAGTCATAAAACTTGCAACCAACTCGATTAAAATTCAGCAAGCAATCATCTTGCATAGATTCAACAAAACAATCAGTTCAGTCATAAATTTCAGCACTACCGACCCACCGGTCCAGTGCGTACAACCAGCATTCGGTGCATTAACAAAACAACCAATTCAACTAAAATACTTAGTAAAATTCAGCAACAAGAAAACATCAAATAAACAACATAAACAATCGTTCATCCCACCAAGAGTGCTACGTATCAGAGCGACCAACAACCACTTAATCGACGAAGCGGAACTTCATTCCGAACTACCTGCAAATTACCACCAGAGGAGGTAACATACAACGTAAAGGGTGAGATATCATTAATATAACATAGAGCATGATAGAAAACATGCCAGAAACTCATCATAGCACTATAAGTTTCGAAATCATAAACATCATCGACAACAACTGCAACAATCCATACCTCACGTAAAACAACATTAATATACAACTAACATAATTATGCAACTTCATGTGACTCAACAATGCGACTCAACTGTGCATATGCATGTGGTACCAATTTGGGAGACAACTCTCCACAACTCGGGACAGCGCCAACACCCCGAACCCATCTAGGAGCCAACACTCCAAACTCGGGACAGGGCCAACACCCCGAACCCATCTAGGAGCCAACACTCCAAATAACGCCAATACAGGCACAACCGTCGCCAATCCAGGCCAAATGCTATGCCATGAAATGCATCTATTATGGACTACAACACAACCATAGCAACCATATAACAAGGCATTATGCCTACAATCAGAATGTCCATAACAGAGCATCATAACATCATACCACTCATATAACCATCACTTTCTACTCGTTCACATATGGGAACAATAACAACATAATTTCAACATTTACGACTGTTCATGTAAAGGAACATTGCAACATCGTATCAACAAATAGGAACTCAAAGTGTTCACACAAAATGGCTATTCCTATACAGGTCTAACATCAACACCAGTTCTACAATTAATCTTTAACATTTTATCGTAATAACAACATTACGACATTTCTCACATAATTAATTACAAATCAATCACAACCAGGTAACTGTCCTTTTTGGACCAGTACCTGAAACTGGCGCCTTAGACCAACTCGGCCATCTTGACGCCCATTAGGGAAAACCATTAGAGCCTTGTACGAATAACCGTATAGCATATTCGTTCTACGTATTTTCCCATAAGGAAAACCTTAGAGCATCACACTAATAACCACCTAACACATTCATTCCTACATAGAAATCTGGTCCCATTAGGGAAACCTTTTCCTTAACATTTATCGATTAACGAAAACTATACCTATGAATCGATCCCCACATGAATTCGATCATACTCCCAGTTATAGAATTGAACCCCACCCTTACCTTAGAATTGAGGCCAATTCCACGCTTTCCGATTCCGCTTCTGCTCTACGGTGATTTTTCTGCAGAAATCTCCCGAATTCGCCGATGGATGATTCTTCGCTCTCCACTTCTCTCAATGCGTAACTTCTCTTTTCCGTCTTTCCTTTCCCAAAAAAATGATGTAATTGAGGGTAAAAGAGTCTACGGGAATATATTTTTGCTACAAAATCTCATTCCACCAGAACACGTTCAAATTCTGCATAACTGCAGATTTTGCTCGTGTGACGGTCGTCATATCAGCAAAATTAAATTTTTTCCAATTTGTTTCTAGATAGAACATCTCTTTAGCTTTCCAACGCTTCGAACGGGGGTCAAATCCGACTTATGGATCAAGAGATATGAATTTTTGAAGTTTTTTGATAAAACTAGAATTTTTCCGACAATTCGACCGATTCAATTCCTTTCTTCGATCCAAACACATACTCAACTACGACTACGACGCAACGAGACATAGAAAAGTCATAATTGAATTTAATTGAAATAAAATGGGCGTTACAACTCTCCCACACTTAAAAGAATTTCGTCCTCGAAATTACCTCGGTTCAACCAACTCCGGATACGACTCTCGCATCCTAATCTTCCAAATTACATCTACCAAAGAATCCTTTTACCTCAAAGTTGCTTCTCGTCCATCAACCTGAACTAGCAATGCCTCAATAATGAAATCATCCCTCACTTGTACACTATCCATCTGAATCAATGTACGCCCTCAGCTTAGACACATGAACACATCATGCAATTCCCACAAGCGACAACAGTAAAACAGTCTAACATGCTACTTTCTCCACGCTTCCGCTGCGCCACTCTGATACAGATAAACAAAACATAGTGGGTGTTGCCGATACCTGAAGCTTGACCAACACCAGTTACTATCGTAACTCTCAAAACACGTCTTATCTGGGATCCTTTTGATCTTTTCAGTCATCTCTTACACAATATCATGTCCGAGCACCACACTCTCGCCGGACATACATCAACACAACTCAACAAATTCTCTACATACTGAATAGCCCTCCCTGTCTGCCTATCCATCCACGGATGCTAGAAAGAATCCAACTTCGACGTGACATTCAAACGTCTGCAAAACTCTCCTAAAATCTCAATGAAAAACTCAGGTTCCCATCTGACACAATATTCGATGACACCTCATACAACTTCACAACTTCATCGATACACATCTCAGCTAGCTTCCGCATAAACTGATTCACTCGCATTGGTAGGAAATGAGTTAATCTTGTTAATCCATTCATAACTACCCAAATCAAATCATATTCCTTCAAATTCTTTGGAAAACCCATTACAAGATTCGTCGAAATGCTGTCCTATTTCCATTCTGGAATTTCTAACGGTTGCATCCACCCAACAGGTTTCTGATGCTCAACTTTCTACTTCTGATGAGTCAAACATACATACACAAATCGTGCTACATCACGCTTCATACCAGGCCACCAAAACAGATTCTTCAAATCACTATACATATTCGTCGCTCCCGGATGAATACTCAACTTACTCCTGTGACTCTCTATCTATGGCCACCAAAACAATTTCCTTAAATTCGGTCACATCCTCATTGCACTTGGATGGATACTCCATCTATCTCAAGGCACTTCTTCAAGAGTATTCTTACTCCACTCAACAACATTTTTCTGCCCAGGATACTTCGCTAGGCGAATCTCTCAGCGAACATGACAGTCTAGATTTCTATTTTCGACCGTTAAACGACTTCCGTATGTCCGATTTTGATTCCGTAAAAAGCTGTGATCTTGGAATTTGACGTACAACAACAATTTCACACTTAGGAAACCATTCGGCACAGTTTCAACTTGAAATATTTTAAACCTCAAGTACACCAATATTGCTTTCTACGCCTAACCTCTTCTCACAATCACAAGAAATCACTGTCCACCCTCTATTCGACTTCACAATCTGCTGCCTTAGAATACACACCAGACACAAGTCTCAAAGCCACTCAATCAAATTAATTCCTCGACCATCCAAACAGACATACAATGTGGAGTTCTCAATGTCGGACTAGTTTCCGTAACTAAGTCGACCACAAACTCCATCACGACATATCGCGATACCACTTCCACAAATCCGAAAATCAACTCTTCGACTTTGATTCATCGACTTCAACCAATCTACCAACTCAAACCAGATTTTCTGACCTTCTCGAATCTCCTCAAGAATACTACTAGTAAGTTCTAACACACACGACTTAACTCCATAACAAGTCTCTTCACAGACCAAACTTGTATCGCCAAACTGCTCAATCGGTTCTAACTCTTTTCACCATCATCATTGTTATCGGTGAGGTTTTCAAATCAAAGCATCAGCTACCACGTTATATACCAAAAACACACAGTATGATAACACATCAACCGCACCCGTTCACGACGGTAAAATTGCCAAAATGACACGTTTCGAATATTCTGCTATAATTGGCTCATTCACTGACTCCAAAACCATTTTTCCTAGAAATATCATCTCGTTAGCTTCCCGTCACTTCGAACGGGAGTCAAAACCGACATACGGTTCAAGAGTTATGAATTTTCGAAGTTTTCCGAAAAATCAGAATTTTGCCCAAAATCTGCTGCGGAAATTCTGCATTTTTGCCCGAAAATTCGACTGATTCAATTTATTTCTTCGAAACAAACACATAATCATACTCCCCTAACATATGGCATTGAATTAGAACCATCAAACGCGATTTCTACGACGTCCGATTTTAATCCGAATCTTAGATCCTCAAATCTCCAAAATGCCAAAACTTGTCAAATCAACCACATTTTATAAAACAAGCATACTCAATCACGGCTTAACATTACCCGACACAACTACGCAATCTACTCCGACTTTCGTCTGTAAAACATCGCTTCCTCACAAAATCTCAGATTAAGCAATTTCAGCCTCCAACTCCGGCACAACTACAACAATGACCAACTCTTGAAAACTGGTCAGATAATTCTTCTTACGTACTTCAGGTTGCCTTAAAGCATAACTAACTCGCTGAAGTTACTTTTAACATATCTCCAAATCATATCAACAAAGCATCTCCAAACACCACCACTAGTCCCGTCGGGTTTGGCAACAATCGACACACGAGTCGTCGACAACTCTCTCGAAAATTCCAATCAAAATGCACATCTCTGCACGTTCTTACATCGACCGACTCATCAAAACAATTCTTGAGCACATAGCTCCACTCCAAACAATTCACTGCTCACGTCATCCAAGCTTGCAAGACACGTCTATCCCATCCAACACAATCTCGTCTACTATTAACAAGAGATTAAGGGTGATCAGTTCCTCAATTTGTCAATAGGCAGCCGAAAATCATGATGGGGTACAAACCATCTTTGCCAAACTATGAGAGCATTCAACCACACACTGAGCCTTCACTCTGCACTTGCAGCATTCCGAAGAAACACATGCTTCTCCCCCACTTGAATCCTTCCCACTTCTGCAGACAAAGGCTAGACGACAAACATGTACCGGCAGTGTTTTCACACACATGCCGCATACAAGGGATTAAACAACAACATTAGACAACTTGGCCGAACGGACTGACCTGCTCTGATACTACTTGTAACACCCCGTTCTAACCCAACGCATATTTAAAATAAATCAAAATCAGAGTGCACGAAATTTGTACGCATGACGGTCGTCATGGACTTGTGACGGTCGTCACACAGACAAAAACCGGGGCGTCACGTTTTTCAGCTAGCAGAAGCATGCATTTTACCATTTAATTTAACTAGGCAACATGCATTCAGTAATGATACATAGCACATGAACTTGGATGAACATACGACAACTTGCTTAACATATCGAGTTCTCAACATTTTATTAATTTGCAGCGGAACATAAAACACTTCCAACATTCTTAATGATTAAAGTAAAGGCATAAAACTTGCAACCAACTCGATTAAAATTCAGCAAGCAATCATCTTGCATAGATTCAACAAAACAATCAGTTCAGTCATAAATTTCAGCACTACCGACCCACCGGTCCAGTGCGTACAACCAGCATTCGGTGCATTAACAAAACAACCAATTCAACTAAAATACTTAGTAAAATTCAGCAACAAGAAAACATCAAATAAACAACATAAATAATCGTTCATCCCCGCAAGAATGGTACGTATCAGAGCGACCAACGACCACTTAATCGACAAAGCGGAACTTCATTCCGAACTACCTGCAAATTACCACCAGAGGAGGTAACATACAACGTAAAGGGTGAGATATCATTAATATAACATAGAGCATGATAGAAAACATGCCAGAAACTCATCATAGTACTATAAGTTTCGAAATCATAAACATCATCGACAACAACTACAACAATCCATACCTCACGTAAAACAACATTAATATACAACTAACATAATTATGCAACTTCATGTGACTCAACAATGCGAATCAACTGTGCATATGCATGTGGTACCAATTTGGGAAACAACTCTCCACAACTCGGGACAACGCCAACACCCCAAACCCATCTAGGATCCAACACTCCAAACTCGGGACAGGGCCAACACCCCGAACCCATCTAGGAGCCAACACTCCAAATAACGCCAATACAGGCACAACCGTCGCCAATCCAGGCCAAATGCTATGCCATGAAATGCTACTATTATGGACTACAACACAACCATGGCAACCATATAACAAGGCTAATGCCTACAACCAGAATGTCCATAACAGAGCATCATAACATCATACCACTCATACAACCATCACTTTCTACTCGTTCACATATGGGAACAATAACAACATAATTTCAACATTTACGACTGTTCATGTAAAGGAACATTGCAACATTGTATCAACAAATAGGAACTCAAAGTGTTCACACAAAACGACTATTCCTATACAGGTCTAACATCAACATCAGTTCTACAATTAATCTTTAACATTTTATCGTAATAACAAAATTACGGCATCTTCTCACATAATTAATTACAAATCAATCACAACCAGGTAACTGTCCTTTTTGGACCAGTACCTGAAACTGGCGCCTTAGACCAACTCGGCCATCTTGACGCCCATTAGGGAAAACCATTAGAGCGTTGTACGAATAACTGTATAGAATATTCGTTCTACGTATTTTCCCATAAGGAAAACCTTAGAGCATCGCACTAATAACCACCTAACACATTCATTCCTACATAGAAATCTGGTCCCATTAGGGAAACCTTTTCCTTAACATTTATCGATTAACGAAAACTATACCTATGACTCGATCCCCACATGAATTCGGTGATACTCCCAGTTATAGAATTGAACCCCACCCTTACCTTAGAATTGAGTCCAATTCCACGCTTTCCGATTCCGTTTCTGCTCTACGGTGATTTTTCTGCAGAAATCTCCCGAATTCGCCGATGGATGATTCTTCGCTCTCCACTTCTCTCAATGCGTAACTTCTCTTTTCCGTCTTTCCTTTCCCAAAAAAATGATGTAATTGAGGGTAAAAGAGTCTACGGGAATATATTTTTGCTACAAAATCTCATTCCACCAGAACACGTTCAAATTCTGCATAACTGCAGTTTTTGCTCGTGTGACGGTCGTCACACTCCTGTGACGGTCGTCATATCAGAAAAATTAAATTTTTTTCAATTTTTTTCTAGATAGAACATCTCTTTAGCTTTCTAACGCTTCAAACTTGGGACAAATCCGACTTACGGATAAAGAGATATGAATTTTTGAAGTTTTTTGATAAAACCAGAATTTTTCCGACAATTCGACCGATTCAATTCCTTTCTTCGATCCAAACACATACTCAACTACGACTACGACGCAACGAGACATAGCAAAGTCATAATTGAATTTAATCGAAATAAAATGGGCATTACAACTCTCCCACACTTAAAAGAATTTCGTCCTCGAAATTACCTCGGTTCAACCAACTCCGGATACGACTCTCGCATCCTAATCTTCCAAATTACATCTACCAAAGAATCCTTTTACCTCAAAGTTGCTTCTCGTCCATCAACCTGAACTAGCAATGCCTCAATAATGAAATCATCCCTCACTTGTACACTATCCATCTGAATCAATGTACGCTCTCAGCTTAGACACATGAACACATCATGAATTCCCACAAGCGACAACGGTAAAACAGTCTAACATGCTACTTTCTCCACGCTTCCGCTGCGCCACTCTGATACAGATAAACAAAACATAGTGGGTGTTGCCGATACCTGAAGCTTGACCAACACCAGTTACTATCGTAACTCTCAAAACACGTCTTATCTGGGATCCTTTTGATCTTTTCAGTCATCTCTTACACAATATCATGTCCGAGCACCACACTCTCGCCGGACATACATCAACACAACTCAACAAATTCTCTACATACTGAATAGCCCTACCTGTCTGCCTATCCATCCACGGATGCTAGAAAGAATCCAACTTCGACGTGACATTCAAACGTCTGCAAAACTCTCCTAAAATCTCAATGAAAAACTCAGGTTCCCATCTGACACAATATTCGATGACACCTCATACAACTTCACAACTTCATCGATACACATCTCAGCTAGCTTCCGCATAAACTGATTCACTCGCATTGGTAGGAAATGAGTTAATCTTTTTAATCCATTCATAACTACCCAAATCAAATCATATTCCTTCAAATTCTTTGGAAAACCCATTACAAGATTCGTCGAAATGCTGTCCTATTTCCATTCTGGAATTTCTAACGGTTGCATCCACCCAACAGGTTTCTGATGCTCAACTTTCTACTTCTGATGAGTCAAACATACATACACAAATCGTGCTACATCACGCTTCATACCAGGCCACCAAAACAGATTCTTCAAATCACTATACATATTCGTCGCTCCCGGATGAATACTCAACTTACTCCTGTGACTCTCTATCTATGGCCACCAAAACAATTTCCTTAAATTCGGTCACATCCTCATGGCACTTGGATGGATACTCCATCTATCTCAAGGCACTTGTTCAAGAGTATTCTTACTCCACTCAACAACATTTTCTGCCCAGGATACTTCGCTAGGCGAATCTCTCAGCGAACATGACATTCCAGATTTCTATTTTCGACCGTTAAACGACTTCCGTATGTCCGATTTCGATTCCGTAAAAAGCTGTGATCTTGGAATTCGTCGTACAACAACAATTTCACACTTAGGAAACCATTCGGCACAGTTTCAACTTGAAATATTTTAAACCTCAAGTACACCAATATTGCTTTCTACGCCTAACCTCTTCTCACAATCACAAGAAATCACTGTCCACCCTTTATTCGACTTCACAATCTGCTGCCTTAGAATACACACCAGACACAAGTCTCAAAGCCACTCAATCAAATTAATTCCTCGACTATCCAAACAGACATACAATGTGGAGTTCACAATGTCGGACTAGTTTCCGTAACTAAGTCGACCACAAACTCCATCACGACATATCGCGATACCACTTCCACAAATCCAAAAATCAACTCTTCGACTTTGATTCATCGACTTCAACCAATCTACCAACTCAAACCAGATTTTCTGACCTTCTCGAATCTCCTCAAGAATACTACTAGTAAGTTCTAACACACACGGCTTAACTCCATAACAAGTCTCTTCACAGACCAAACTTGTATCGCCAAACTGCTCAATCGGTTCTAACTCTTTTCACCATCATCATCGTTACCGGTGAGGTTTTCAAATCAAAGCATCAGCTACCACGTTATATACCAAAAACACACAGTATGATAACACATCAACCGCACCCGTTCACGACGGTAAAATTGCCAAAATGACACGTTTCGAATATTCTGCTATAATTGGATCATTCACTGACTCCAAAACCATTTTTCCTAGAAATATCATCTCGTTAGCTTCCCGTCACTTCGAACGGGAGTCAAAACCGACATACGGTTCAAGAGTTATGAATTTTCGAAGTTTTCCGAAAAACCAGAATTTTGCCCAAAATCTGCTGCGGGAATTCTGCATTTTTGCCCGAAAATTCGACTGATTTAATTTATTTCTTCGAAACAAACACATACTCATACTCCCCTAACATATGGCATTGAATTAGAACCATCAAACGCGATTTCTACGACGTCCGATTTCAATTCGAATCTTAGATCCTCAAATCTCCAAAATGCCAAAACTTGCCAAATCAACCACATTTTATAAAACAAGCATACTCAATCACGGCTTAACATTACCCGACACAACTACGCAATCTACTCTGACTTTCGTCTGTAAAACATCGCTTCCTCACAAAATCTCAGATTAAGCAATTTCAGCCTCCAACTCCGGCACAACTACAACAATGACCAACTCTTGAACACTGGTCAGATAATTCTTCTTACGTACTTCAGGTTGCCTTAAAGCATAACTAACTCGCTGAAGTTACTTTTAACATATCTCCAAATCATATCAACAAAGCATCTCCAAACACCACCACTAGTCCCGTCGGGTTTGGCAACAATCAACACACGAGTCGTCGACAACTCTCTCGAAAATTCCAATCAAAATGCACATCTCTGCACCTTCTTACATCGACCGACTCATCAAAACAATTCTTGAGCACTTAGCTCCACTCCAAACAATTCACTGCTCACGCCATCCAAGCTTGCAAGACACGTCTATCCCATCCAACACAATCCCGTCTACTATTAACAAGAGATTAAGGGTGATCAGTTCCTCAATTTGTCAATAGGCAGCCGAAAATCATGATGGGGTACAAACCATCTTTGCCAAACTATGAGAGCATTCAACCACACACTGAGCCTTCACTCTGCACTTGCAGCATTCCGAAGAAACACATGCTTCTCCCCCACTTGAATCCTTTCCACTTCTGCAGACAAAGGCTAGACGACAAACATGTACCGACAGTGTTTTCACACACATGCCGCATACAAGGGATTAAACAACAACATTAGACAACTTGGCCGAACGGACTGACCTGCTCTGATACTACTTGTAACACCCTGTTCTAACCCAACGCATATTTAAAATAAATCAAAATCAGAGTGCACGAAATTTGTACGCATGACGGTAGTCATGGACTTGTGACGGTCGTCACACAGACAAAAACCTGGGCGTCACGTTTTTCAGCTAGCAGAAGCATGCATTTTACCATTTAATTTAACTAGGAAACATGCATTCAGTAATGATACATAGCACATGAACTTGGATGAACATACGACAGCTTGCTTAACATATCGAGTTCTCAACATTTTATTAATTTGCAGCGGAACATAAAACACTTCCAACATTCTTAATGATTAAAGTAAAGGCATAAAACTTGCAACCAACTCGATTAAAATTCAGCAAGCAATCATCTTGCATAGATTCAACAAAACAATCAGTTCAGTCATAAATTTCAGCACTACCGACCCACCGGTCCAGTGCGTACAACCAACATTCGGTGCATTAACAAAACAACCAATTCAACTAAAATACTTAGTAAAATTCAGCAACAAGAAAACATCAAATAAACAACATAAATAATCGTTCATCCCCTCAAGAATGATACGTATCAGAGCGACCAACGACCACTTAATCGACAAAGCGGAACTTCATTCCGAACTACCTGCAAATTACCACCAGAGGAGGTAACATACAACGGAAAAGGTAAGATATCATTAATATAACATAGAGCATGATAGAAAACATGCCAGAAACTCATCATAGTACTATAAGTTTCGAAATCATAAACATCATCGACAACAACTGCAACAATCCATACCTCACGTAAAACAACATTAATATACAACTAACATAATTATGCAACTTCATGTGACTCAACAATGCGACTCAACTGTGCATATGCATGTGGTACCAATTTGGGAGACAACTCTCCACAACTCGGGACAGCGCCAACACCCCGAACCCATCTAGGAGCCAACACTCCAAACTCGGGACAGGGCCAACACCCCGAACCCATCTAGGAGCCAACACTCCAAATAACGCCAATATAGGCATAACCGTCGCCAATCCAGGCCAAATGCTATGCCATGAAATGCATCTATTATGGACTACAACACAACCATAGCAACCATATAACAAGGCATTATGCCTACAACCAGAATGTCCATAACAGAGCATCATAACATCATACCACTCATACAACCATCACTTTCTACTCGTTCACTTATGGGAACAATAACAACATAATTTCAACATTTACGACTGTTCATGTAAAGGAACATTGCAACATTGTATCAACAAATAGGAACTCAAAGTGTTCACACAAAACGGCTATTCCTATACAGGTCTAACATCAACATCAGTTCTACAATTAATCTTTAACATTTTATCGTAATAACAAAATTACGGCATCTTCTCACATAATTAATTACAAATCAATCACAACCAGGTAACTGTCCTTTTTGGACCAGTACCTGAAACTGGCGCCTTAGACCAACTCGGCCATCTTGACGCCCATTAGGGAAAACCATTAGAGCGTTGTACGAATAACCGTATAGAATATTCGTTCTACGTATTTGCCCATAAGGAAAACCTTAGAGCATCGCACTAATAACCACCTAACACATTCATTCCTACATAGGAATCTGGTCCCATTAGGGAAACCTTTTCCTTAACATTTATCGATTAACGAAAACTATACCTATGACTCGATCCCCACATGAATTCGATCATACTCCCAGTTATAGAATTGAACCCCACCCTTACCTTAGAATTGAGGCCAATTCCACGCTTTCCGATTCCGTTTCTTCTCTACGGTGATTTTTCTGCAGAAATCTCCCGAATTCGTCGATGGATGATTCTTCGCTCTCCACTTCTCTCAATGCGTAACTTCTATTTTACGTCTTTCCTTTCCCAAAAAAATGATGTAATTGAGGGTAAAAGAGTCTACGGGAATATATTTTTGCTACAAAATCTCATTCCACCAGAACACGTTCAAATTCTGCATAACTGCAGTTTTTGCTCGTGTGACGGTCGTCATATCAGAAAAATTATATTTTTTTCAATGTTTTTCTAGATAGAACATCTCTTTAGCTTTCCAACGCTTCGAACGGGGGTCAAATCCGACTTACGGATCAAGAGATATGAAGTTTTGAAGTTTTCCGACAAAACCAAAATTTTTCCGACAATTCGACCGATTCAATTCCTTTCTTCGATCCAAACACATACTCAACTACGACTACGACGCAACGAGACATAGAAAAGTCATAATTGAATTTAATCGAAATAAAACGGGCATTACAACTCTCCCCCACTTAAAAGAATTTCGTCCTCGAAATTACCTCGGTTCAACCAACTCCGGATACGACTCTCGCATCCTAATCTTCCAAATTACATCTACCAAAGAATCCTTTTACCTCAAAGTTGCTTCTCGTCCATTGTTGCACCCCAAAATTTGCCCTCACAATACAAGACTTTGTGTTCCAAGAAGGTTCACAAGGTTCACAAAATTCACAATTGGTCAGAAGAGTTGACAACTCCCTCAGACAATGCACCTCCTAAGCAGTGCATCCAAAACTAGGGTTTTGACTCTAATCAGGCTAAATGGACTTCCAAGACTTCAAGTGAGCTTCATAACATCTTATATGTGTATAAGAACCCCCATGTCAAGTTTCAAGACTTTTCTCAAAAGTTTGCTCAGTCAGATGATCAGATAAGTCAAAAGCAGTCAATGCAGTTAAAAGGTCAAACTGAGGTCAACTGTGGTCAAACCAAAGTCAAACTTCATGATTTTTTTTTTGCCAACATCAAAGAGAGGTTGGGTGAGAAATATTATCATAATAACTGTAATACCCCAAATTTTGCCCTAAGATTTGTCGTCGCATTTCATTGCATTTAATCAATTACTAACAAATTTGTGTAGTCGTTTGACTTTTTGCAGGTAAATATCATATGGCATGCATTTTTTTTCTAAAAAGTAAAAATGGCACAATTGGCAGGAGGACATGTGTAAGGAGTTATGAGTGTGAGAGGTTGAGAGTTCGAATCTCACCTTTGTCATTTTTTTTGTTTTTTATTATTTTTACTCTAAATTTTTCTATCTTTCATTAAAAAAAATAACAAAAATAGTTTTTTATTATTATTTAATTATTATTTTCGTATTTTAATTAAATCATTTTTTAAAATATTATTTTTTTCACTTTTTTCTAAATTATTCATAAAAATATCCAAAAAATCATAAAATAAAAAATATTGAAAAAAATTTTGTTCTTTTTATAATATTTTTTATTTTAGGAATCAATAGGATTATTAGTTTTTATTTTAAGTTTATTTTAATTATTTTAAATTATTTAAATTTTATTTTTTCTTAACTAATTATTTAGTTTGGGCTTTAAAATGGGCTTTAGGGACATTATTGACAATTTGGTGTTAACCCTAATTTGTTCCCTATATATACATGTGTTGCCTTGTTGGAAAAGAGGAGAGAATGAAAAAAACCTAAGAGGAGTGAGTGCCGTTTGCCGTTATTTAGTTTTCTTCTTCATCCATTACTATTGTTCCTTTTTCTTCATCGTTTACCGTTATTTCTTTTCCTTCATCTATTACTGTTGTTTCTTTTTCTTCATCTTTTACCGTTATTTCTTTTTCTTCATCTATTACCGTTATTTCTTTTTCTTTATCTATTACTGTTACGTTTATATATATATAATTTTTAAATTGTTAGAGTTTATATATATAAGATTTTTGATCGAATTATGTCGATACGATGTTTGCACATTTGTGTGCATGACGCGTGACATTTGTGTTAGTTCGATCTGGTTGCGATGATCGCATTTTTGTGTGAGCAATAATACTATTTTTTGCTTAATTTCTTTTTCTTTGCGATAAATTTTGTTTCGTCCGATTTAGATCTGGTTGCGATGAGCGCATTTCTGCGTTAGCAACATTGTTGGTTTATTTGGCACATTTAAAATTCATTATTGCTTTATTATTATTATTATTATTATTATTATTATTATTATTATTATTATTATTATTATTATTATTATTATTATCATTATTTATTATTATTATCATTATTATCATTATTATTACCATTATTATTATTATTGTTATCATTAATTTATTAAAATTTGTTATAATATAAAAATCTGTTTTTTAAAATAAATAACATTAACATCTTTTCCAAATTAATATGAAAACCTATTATTTTTAAGAAAAACTTTTTTTAGATAAATTTAAAATAATAACTAAAATCTTTTTTTAAAATAACAACTAGAACCGTTATTTATTTTATTTTATTATTGTTCAATTCAAATTTCATTATCATATTGTATCTGCTCCTCTCATGTAACCTCGCGAACTTAACAATCGCTCTTTAAATTCTGCCTTTAAATTTCTGCTTGCATGGTTTAAATTATGACATTATCTCTCTGTTTGCATGATTCAATTATCTCACGCGTTTACTATTATTTCTGTCACATTGCACACATCCGAAGGTTAGGTCTAACTGTTTGGCCGCCGCGCCAATAGTCCGTAAAACTTCACACATTCAATTTCAAATCCTCAAAACTACAAACTACAAACCCTAATTTGCACAAATGCCTCGCCGCAGGCAAAATTACAATTTTACCCTTAGCATTAGGTCAAAGAGCCGCCGCGCTCATTTTAGGGTTTCCCGCCGTGGAATCCCTAATTTAACCCTAATTACAACTTAACATTTCAACGTAGAGATTTGGAGTTTCTACACTCCACGTAAGCGTGTCCTTAAGATGCGTATATTCCCCTTGAGACCTTGACCACAGTCAAGAAGTTTCTAACCTCCCTATTGAGGGGAACTACGATTACTCTGATTCCACTCCCGTAAGGATACGTAGGCACAAGATGCGATGTCTTGCCGAGTAAACTTAGAATTAACCCCCTTTATCATTTATTATTGCTTATTTATATTTTATTTATCTTTGCTATTTAATTATTTTGCTTATTATTTTGTAATTGTTTCTTGGATGTAAAGTTGTTTAATTATTTAATTATTATTATGGTTAGTAATTAGGGAGTGTAACAACATGTATGTAATATTAAAATAAATTTAGATCACTTTTAAATAAAGATAATTAAAATAAACACGTCACACACGTAAGTCGATTTTAATCGCCGTCTCACTTCCTAAGGATATCCCTCAAGTTGCCTACGAATAATGGTTAAGTGGGGTGTATAAAGCAAGTCCCTCAAATAAAAAAATCATCAAAGTCCCTTATGGTTGCCTTTACGAATCAAGTCCCTTTCGAAAAATGATGATGGTCCCTTATATGTGCTTATTACATCCCACAATGGCCTTCAAAGTCAAATTGTCCCTCACATACCCCTTAACATCCCAAGTAAGGACTACCTACTCCATTATAGTAGGGATAGTCTTACTAAAGGAAAGAATGAAGAATAAGAAAGACCTTTAAACATTAGGGTAGGTTACTCCTAGGTGCTTGCTCACTTCAAAATTGTTTCGCACTTAAACAAATTTTCAACAAGTTTTCAAACAAGTTCTTAACACATCCTTACATGGATTATTTATTAACTATTCTGAAAATTTTCTATTCACACACTACAATTTCAAAACAATTCAAAAGTGAGCTTAAGTACCTAAGAGCCCATGGATAACCATGGATGAAAAGGATGCTAATACCTTCCCTTTTCATAACCTACCCCCCGGACCCAAAATATTCTCTAAGGTCTTTCCTGTTCTTTTATAACCTTTCCTTATGGATAAAATAAAAGTCGGTGGCGACTCTTGCTATCCGCAACATTGTTTAAAGTCAGTTCACCGGGTTACAGAACTGGCGACTCTGCTGGGGATCTATTTAAGAGGGGTACCCTTAGGAATTAAGATCACTTTAAATTGTTTGCCTTGTTTGCTTTATTATTATATTGTTGGGGTGCTCTTATGTGTGAAAGGTCCTAACCCGGATCTAGTGTACCTTAGGTAAATGGCAATAGACCAAGGAAACTGTACGACGTATATCGATACGGTTGATCTGGTGGCCATAGTTAGTGCGACTTCTTGGTTGGTGCTTATATTCCTTAAGTCAAGTTGAGGATAATATTGAGGCTGCCATATGTTGTCAATGCACTAACTGACTTTTAGAACCCTAGTTAACTCATCTTGGCCTTTAGAAAGTAGTGAGGTAACCGGCTTTGGTGCAGACTGAAGTTGGTTGACACTCGATACTACGCTCATTGAGATCTTAAACTTGGAGGGTTTTGGTTGGCAAGTAAGTTGCCTTCTGAACAACCACCCTTGTGAAGGATCAATGATATTGAGATCCCTTAGAACCTGGTTACTTTTGTAGGACAGGATGAACCATCTAACTTCAGGGGAGGGTACTTGCCTTTGAACCTCATGCAAGCCTTTAAACCTAGGGCTATGGTGTGACTTGTTTGTGTGTGCCACATGTTTGTGATTGAGCATGACATCATGACATCATCATGCATCATAAGCATATCATTTTCCCTAACCATTTCAAGGACCAAAGGATTTATCTTTGTTCTTTGTTGCAGGTCATGGCTTCTGCTCGTAGAAACACCATCAGGATCAACTTTGTAGGGATACCTGCTAAGCTCAAGGAGTTGGTTTCCCTAGTGCCTGATCATTCCCAGTTCAACAAGAGACATGGTCACTTATTGGATCTAGTTACTTCAGGGTTCAGTGAAGACATGATGAGTGTGCTGTTTCAGTTCTTTGACCCTAAGCACCATTGCTTTACATTTCCTGATTATCAGCTGGTTCCAACCATGGAGGAGTTCTCTAAACTTCTGGGTATACCTGTTCTTGATCAGAAGCCATTCACAGGCTTAGAGAAGGAGCTTAAACCAGAAGTTATTGTTGCAGCTCTACATCTGAAGAAGTCTGACATTGTTCTAGAGACGAGAAGTGGAGTTAAAGGTATTCTTGCCAAGGTATTAGTGGATAAAGCTCAAATGTTCTTGAAGGCTATGAGCTACGATGCTGTTGAGGAGATCTTAGCCTTATTGATTTATGGCTTAGTGTTGTTCCCCAATCCTGATCAGTTCATAGACGTTCATGCCATCAACATATTCCTGAGTCACAATCCAGTGCCTACCTTACTTGGAGACATCCTACATTCTCTTCACACCCGTACTACAAGGGCAAGAGGAACTTTGATGTGCTGCATACCTTTACTTTCTAGGTGGTTTATTTCTCACCTTCCTCGCTCAGTAATGAAGAATGAGCAAGGGTTCAGATGGTCCAAGAGGATCATGTCACTTTCTCACTCAGACATCCATTGGTGCTCCAGATCTATGGAGAATGTCACCATCATTGACCGTTGTGGGGAGTTTCCTAATGTGCCACTTCTAGGCATAAGAGGAGGCATCACCTACAACCCATCTCTAGCTTTACGACAGTTTGGTTACGCCCGAAGCGATGGTCCACATGACATGTTGATTCAGGGCATTGTGTTTGATTACGACAACGATCTTCAGGGTTACCGTCAGAGATTCATCCGAGCTTGGGGAAAGGTAAACAGGATTGACAGCAAGACACTGGAGCCTAAGTACACTATTCCTATGGAGGCTTATCTCAGATGGGTACGATCTCGTGCTCAGACACTCATGATGCCATATCCTGCCGTCCTACCAGTTACCATGGAACCTGTTGCTGAAGGAGACACAGCTTATACCATCCTTCACCCAGACATGCCTACTGATATGGAAGACTTGCAGAGATCATGGATCCAACTGAAAGAGCAAAAGGGATACTTTCGAGGCTCATTACAAAGCAAGCCAAGCAAGGATCCTAGAGCTAACAAAGCTACTTCATGAGGAACGAAACCTCAACTCATACCTCAACACCAAGAGGAAATGTCCATGGGAGACTTAAAACCCCATCTTTTGTACTTATTTCGTTTTCATTTTTTGTAAGCCTAAAAGGCAAAACAAGTTATTACTAATAAAAAGTTACTTTCTTGTTTGTTTAAGCAAATTTAAATCCTGCGGTCCTTGAAAACATTGCATATGCATTCCCATATCATTGCATCACAGGTTTATAATTGTGCACAGGTTTCTCATCTCCTCGCTGTTTATTTCAGCAATGGCTCTTGAACAATCAGTTAAGGATCTCCAGGCACAGAATGCACAGTTCCAAGAGCTGATCCTGAACCTATCCAAGGGGCAGGATGAATTGAAGACACTGCTGGCCAAGAAGACTAAGAAGGCTAGAAGGTCTGCTGGGTTGGGAAGAAGGTTCAAAGGTCCTGTCAAGACCAAGGAACATGTTGAAGACTATGAATCTGAAGAATCTGAGCAGGAGAGAGGCAGTCTCCACAACACTATGGGGGACTCTGATTCTGAGGCTAACTACTACCATGAGCCTAACGAAGACAAATTCAAGATGCTGGTGGATAGAATGGATGCTATGGAATTACAGAAATCATCTGGGCTGGATTTTGAGGATTTGAGCTTGATATCTGGGGTGGTCATACCCATTGGGTTCAAAGTTCCTACATTTGTTGTCTATGATGGGGTCTCTTGTCCCAAATTGCATCTGAGGTCTTATGTCAGAAGAATGCAACCCCACATTGCTGATAAAAAGTTGTGGATCCATTTCTTTCAAGAGAGTTTATCTGGAGCTCAGCTAGAGTGGTATTATCAGTTGGAGAGTGTCAACATCAGAGATTGGAATGACCTTGCTGAAGCTTTCTACAAGCAGTATCAATACAATGCTGACTTAGCCCCCACTCGCATGCAGCTTCAAAGCATGTCTATGGGTGCCAAAGAAAGCTTTAAGGAGTATGCTCAGAAGTGGAGAGACTTAGCTGGAAGAGTTCAACCCCCTTTGACTGATAGGGAGTTGGTTGATATGTTCATGTGTACGCTGAATGGTCCGTTTTACAGTCATCTCATTGGAAGCTCATCATCTGGCTTCACTGAGTTGATCATGACAGGAGAGCGAGTAGAGAATAGTATCAAGAGTGGTAAGATCCAAGTGGGCACTTCTTCATCAGGTGCTGCAAAGAAGCCTCCCACTGGGAAGAAAGAATCTAATGCTGTGTATGGTCAGCCTGATCGTAACAGAAGGCATCAGTCTGTTAGTGCAGTTCATATTTCAAATCCAACTCCTGCAGCAACAGAGCAGCCTCAAGGCAACCAACAGAGGGCTAGAAGACAGTTCACGAAGATCAACATGTCAATGGCTCAGGCATTGCAACACTTGTTGAAGGCTGAACTTATTACCCTGAGGGAGGCTCCTCAGAATCCCAATGTTACCTCTCCCAAGTACAATCCCAATGCACGATGTGCATATCATTCAAACTGTCCAGGACATGATACTAATAACTGCTGGGTCTTGAAGAACAAAATTCAGGATATGATTGATGCTGGAGAAATTGAGTTTGATCCACCAGGTACTCCAAATGTGATTACAGCTCCAATGCCAAGTCACGAGAAGACTGTCAACGCCATTGATAAAGATATTGATGAAGATCTGCATGTCTATTCAGTTATGGAGTTGAGCACACCATTGTCTGTTATCAAAAAGAGGTTAGTACGAGCTGGGATCTTTCCAGGTTGTCATGAAGATTGTCTATATTGTACCTATAAGCCGGATAGTTGCTTCATTTTGAGAGATGGGATTCAACATCTCATGGATAAATATACTATAGTGTTTGAAAGAAGACTAGCATCTGTAGAAAGTATGGTGGATCATCTGACTCAGGGTAAGAAGATTGAAGAGGTTGACATGGTTGACAAAGTACCACTAAGAATCACTTCAAAGGGTCCCATTAAAATCACTCATCAGGGCCCAATCAAGATTACTGCTGAAGGTCCTGTGAAAGTTGTTGCTGAAGCCAGAGTAGCTCCTCTGATCATTACCACTCCTGGTCCTATTCCTTATACATCTGACAAAGCTGTGCCTTGGCACTATGGGTCTGATGTTTACATCCATGGTGTCAAGCAGGAGCCTTTACCTGATATGCCTGTTGACATTGATAATATTGCTGGATCTAGCAAGATCACTCGTAGTGGAAGAGTCTTCTCTCCTCCAGTTGCTTCTAAGAGTGCAGTTACCCCTGCTGTTACTTCCACCACTGATGCTCGGGGCAAGGGTCCTGTTATTGAGCCTGTATCTACTGATGTGCCAGCTGCTGATGACCTCTCTAAGCAGATGGAAGAAGTATTGAAAATCATTCGCAAGAGTGATTATGATATTGTTGATCAGCTGGGGCATACTCCCTCAAAGATTTCTATGCTCTCCCTGTTATTATGTTCTGAGGCTCATGCCAAGTCATTGATCAAGTTTCTAAAGATGGCTCATGTACCCAGTGCAATTTCTGTGGACCAGTTTGAGAATTGTGTTGCTCACCTGACCTATGACAACGGGTTAGGATTTTCTGATGCTGACTTGACCCCTGCCAAGAGGGATCATAACAGGGCCTTGCATATTTCAATTGAATGCAGGGGCACTACCCTGTCTCATGTGCTGATAGACAATGGTTCCTCTCTGAATGTGTTGCCTAAGGAAGTCCTGAACAAGCTGAGTCCTGAAGATACGGTATTGAAGCCCAGTAATATTGTGGTAAAGGCTTTTGATGGATCTAAAAGAATAGTGCATGGGGAAATTGATCTTCCAATCAAGGTTGGCTCTCAGGTGTTTACTGCTACATTCTATGTGATGGATATTCGTCCTTCGTACTCATGTCTGCTTGGTCGTCCCTGGATCCATGGGGCAGGTGCTGTGACCTCCACATTACATCAAAAGTTGAGATATCCGGTGAATGGAAAAGTTGTTACTGTCTTTGGAGAGGAAGAATACTTTGTCAGCCATGTAAACACTTTCAAGTATCTGGAAGTAGAAGGTGAATACATTGAAACTCCATGTCAGTCATTTGAAGTGGTTCCCTGGGCTGTTAAGGATTGTGTGACTCCTCCTGCTGTGAAGAAGGTTCCTGTGGTCATCAGAAACCCTCCAACAATGGCAATGGCCTCCCTCAATGATGCAAAAGCTGTGGTGGAAGAAGAGTCCCAGAAGGCTGTTCGTCGTGCTCGTGTTGTTCGTATCACCAATCAAGGGGTTATCAATGCTGTGGGAGATCAAGATGAAGACTACAACTTGGAGGCATGGATTTTTCCTACTGTGGGTGCTGGACTCAATAATTGGAAAGCTGAAGATGTTATCCCTATCTCCTTTAGTCAGGAGTAAATACTATTACTGTGTTATGTTTTTAAATTTATAATTTCTGGAACAATTAAAACTTTCAAGCCATGTGCCTTACCCGGGGCACAATGGTGTGCTTGTTACGGGTTATCATTGCATTTGCATACTTCATTCAATAAAATCAGTGGACGTTTCGTCTTCGTAAATATTGTGTTCCTTGTCTTTCTTTTTCTTTTATTTTTGCTTTATCAGCTATGTTTTCTTACACACACCCACGTCACTAAAATGCAGATCCTCATCCACTCTGGATCCAGTTGATAACAGTTCTACTATTGCCAATTACAATTTCGAGAATCCGATCTATCAAACTGAAGACGGAGACGAGGACGATTGTGAAATACCTGTAGAGCTTGCTAGGTTGTTACAACAAGAAGAGAAAGCTATACAGCCACATGAAGAGCCAGTCGAAGTTGTGAATCTGGGAACTGAAGAAAACAGAAAAGAGGTCAAAATAGGGGCTGATTTAGAGGACAGTGTCAAGAGCAGGTTGATTCAGATGATACGTGACTATGTGGAGATATTTGCTTGGTCTTATGAAGATATGCCAGGGTTGGATACAGACATTGTGGTTCACCGTTTGCCAGTGAAAGAAGATTGTCGTCCAAAGAAGCAGAAGGTTCGTCGTATGCGTCCTGAAATGTCAGAAAAGATCAAAGCAGAGGTAATGAAACAGTTCAATGCAGGGTTCTTGGCCGTAACTTCTTATCCTCAGTGGGTTGCAAATGTGGTACCAGTTCCTAAGAAAGATGGTAAGGTACGTATGTGTGTAGACTACAGAGATCTGAACAAGGCTAGCCCTAAAGATGACTTTCCACTTCCTCATATTGATATCCTGGTAGACAACACTGCTCAGCATAAGGTATTCTCTTTTATGGATGGTTTCTCTGGTTACAATCAAATCAAGATGGCACCTGAAGATATGGAGAAGACTCCATTTGTGACACAGTGGGGCACCTTTTGCTATAAGGTAATGCCATTTGGTTTGAAGAATGCAGGGGCAACATATCAGCGTGCTATGGTGGCTTTGTTTCATGATATGATTCATCATGAGATAGAGGTATATGTGGATGATATGATAGCCAGGTCTCAGAATGAAGAACAACATCTTGATCATCTGCACAAGTTGTTTGAGAGGTTGAAGAAATACAGGTTGAGATTAAATCCAAACAAGTGTACTTTTGGAGTTAGATCTGGAAAGCTCTTGGGTTTCATTGTCAGTGGAAAAGGTATTGAAGTGGATCCTGCAAAAGTGAAAGCTATACGAGAGATGCCAGCTCCCCGTACTGAGAAGGAGGTTAGAGGTTTCTTGGGACGATTGAACTACATTGCAAGATTTATTTCCCAATTAACTACCATCTGTGAGCCAATCTTCAAGTTGTTGAAGAAAGATCAGGTGATGGAATGGAATGATGAGTGCCAGACTGCCTTTGATGAAATCAAGAGATATTTGCTAGAACCTCCAATTTTAATGCCCCCAGTTGATGGAAGACCCTTGATTATGTATTTAACAGTATTAGACAACTCAACAGGGTGATCCTAAAGGCAAGTGGACTCCAACATATGAGGGACCATTTGTAGTCAAGACAGTGTTCTCAGGAGGTGCCATGATACTGACTACAATGGATGGTGAAGACTTCCCACAACCTGTAAACGCAGACATAGTTAAAAAATACTACGCATAAAAAGAGACCCGCTAGGTTGACAGGCCTAGGCAAAAATAAGGGCATCCCGGCAAACCAAAAGGGTTTGGGCAAAAATTAGGGATATATATATAAAAAGATGTACACCCGGCAAGTCGAAAACCTGAAAAGGCGGCTTGGGCAAAAAAGGGTATCCCGGTGGATTGAAAACCTGAAAGGGCAATCCAGGCAAAAGTTAGGGATTAAAGCGTATGACTATGTCTCGTTTGGATCACTCATGAAACTGCAACCAGTTGTACTACTTACTCAAGCTCAAACAGATAAGCTCAATCCAATCGTTTCCGTCTCAACAGCAAGAAGATGAGATACTTGAGTGGCAATAGTAGAATTGAAACTCAATAGGATTATTTCCCACATAGCTGATTCTTTTTGTAAAACTTCATGACAAAATTCTCTTACTAGGGTTTATGTCTCCTTGTACAAACTTACCCGTGTATGGGTCACTTTTGATATAAATAAATTCCATCTTTTGAATCCAGATTTACTTTTACCCTATTTACATAAGCGAAACGTCCATTGGTTGTGTTTGAATGTATGTATGCCTTTGAATATGATTGATGTTTACCAGAAATGCATGAAAATGCAGTAATAGTATTTACTAAGGACGAACGAGTGAAGGATTTCAACGAAGCTTCGCCGGTTCATCTTTACAAGACAGTTACAAACCATCAGTAGGACTAATCCATTTTCACAAAGTCTAATCTCCCCTGGAATTTATATCCATCTCTTTTATCCTCATACGGATATACGGGAAATTACTTTCCAATAAGGGCACGATGAACGAAGACGGGATGTTATACTTATCCTACTATCAAACGAAAACGAAGGTTATCTATACCCTACTATCCCCAACAACGGGAGGTTATCTATACCTTGTTATCCCCAACAACGGGAGGTTATCTATACCTTGTTATCCCCAGCAGACGGAGGGTTATATATTCTTCAACAACGAATCGGGATTTATTTTCCTTGGCCAGCAGTTGTTATACAAGGATATCCAGACACTTCCAGCAGTGTCATAGCATACATACATCATTTACATCATACCATAACATATATGCCTATAGTACATTACCTAAGTGCATCATGTCATACATGCATACATAAAGCATAAACTAATGTTGTTATACAGAATGCTACCTTGTTTTCAGGTTAATTATCCAACAAACAATCTTATGATCTTTGGGACTGCTTTATTGTAACCTCAGGGTTACTTTATCCTCCTGATGAGCTTCTTATTACTTTGGGACTGCTTTATTGTAACCTCAGGGTTATTTTATCCTCCTGATAGCCTCTCATGACTTCAAGACTGCTTTAGAGCTACTGATTGCTCTATCCTCCTGAAATCATCCTATTACTTCAAGACTGCTTTAGAGCTATTCATTGCTCTATCCTCATGAGGTCATATTACTACTTCAAGACTGCTTTAGAGCTATTCATTGCTCTATCCTCCTGAAGCCATCTAATTATTTCAAGACTGCTTTAGAGTTATCCATTGCTCTATCCTCCTGAAATTACATTATTATTTCAAGACTGCTTTAGAGCTATCCATTGCTCTATCCTCCTGAAATCATTACTTCAAGACTGCTTTAGAGCTATTGATTGCTCTATCCTCCTGAAGACATATCACATTATTATTTCAAGACTGCTTTAGAGCTGTTGATTGCTCTATCCTACTGAAGCCATTCTATTACTTCAAGACTGCTTTAGAGCTATTGATTGCTCTATCCTCCTGAAGCCATTATTACTTCAAGACTGCTTTAGAGCTATTGATTGCTCTATCCTCCTGAGGTCAGATTTATCACTTCAAGACTGCTTTAGGGTTATCATTATTGATTGCTCTATCCTCATGAAGACATGCTGTTACATCAGTATTACTCCAGACTCCTGACAGTTCTCATTATACTACTGAAGAACTTTCCCCTAGTGGCATCTTTAAGCCCACTCAATCATGTTCAACTAACCATCAATATCACTCCATGCACTGGTGAGTGCAAATTTTTGGGCTTTTGTGTTCAATCCCCTTCAACCTTCCAGGTTACGACTGGCAAATATACCAATCTAACCCCTCAGGTTTCAGAAAATTGAACAGGGGCAGCTGTTGCACCCCAAAATTTGCCCTCACAATACAAGACTTTGTGTTCCAAGAAGGTTCACAAGGTTCACAAAATTCACAATTGGTCAGAAGAGTTGACAACTCCCTCAGACAATGCACCTCCTAAGCAGTGCATCCAAAACTAGGGTTTTGACTTTAATCAGGCTAAATGGACTTCCAAGACTTCAAGTGAGCTTCATAACATCTTATATGTGTATAAGAACCCCCATGTCAAGTTTCAAGACTTTTCTCAAAAGTTTGCTCAGTCAGATGATCAGATAAGTCAAAAGCAGTCAATGCAGTTAAAAGGTCAAACTGAGGTCAACTGTGGTCAAACCAAAGTCAAACTTCATGATTTTTTTTTTGCCAACATCAAAGAGAGGTTGGGTGAGAAATATTATCATAATAACTGTAATACCCCAAATTTTGCCCTAAGATTTGTCGTCGCATTTCATTGCATTTAATCAATTACTAACAAATTTGTGTAGTCGTTTGACTTTTTGCAGGTAAATATCATATGGCATGCATTTTTTTTCTAAAAAGTAAAAATGGCACAATTGGCAGGAGGACATGTGTAAGGAGTTATGAGTGTGAGAGGTTGAGAGTTCGAATCTCACCTTTGTCATTTTTTTTGTTTTTTATTATTTTTACTCTAAATTTTTCTATCTTTCATTAAAAAAAATAACAAAAATAGTTTTTTATTATTATTTAATTATTATTTTCGTATTTTAATTAAATCATTTTTTAAAATATTATTTTTTTCACTTTTTTCTAAATTATTCATAAAAATATCCAAAAAATCATAAAATAAAAAATATTGAAAAAAATTTTGTTCTTTTTATAATATTTTTTATTTTAGGAATCAATAGGATTATTAGTTTTTATTTTAAGTTTATTTTAATTATTTTAAATTATTTAAATTTTATTTTTTCTTAACTAATTATTTAGTTTGGGCTTTAAAATGGGCTTTAGGGACATTATTGACAATTTGGTGTTAACCCTAATTTGTTCCCTATATATACATGTGTTGCCTTGTTGGAAAAGAGGAGAGAATGAAAAAAACCTAAGAGGAGTGAGTGCCGTTTGCCGTTATTTAGTTTTCTTCTTCATCCATTACTATTGTTCCTTTTTCTTCATCGTTTACCGTTATTTCTTTTCCTTCATCTATTACTGTTGTTTCTTTTTCTTCATCTTTTACCGTTATTTCTTTTTCTTCATCTATTACCGTTATTTCTTTTTCTTTATCTATTACTGTTACGTTTATATATATATAATTTTTAAATTGTTAGAGTTTATATATATAAGATTTTTGATCGAATTATGTCGATACGATGTTTGCACATTTGTGTGCATGACGCGTGACATTTGTGTTAGTTCGATCTGGTTGCGATGATCGCATTTTTGTGTGAGCAATAATACTATTTTTTGCTTAATTTCTTTTTCTTTGCGATAAATTTTGTTTCGTCCGATTTAGATCTGGTTGCGATGAGCGCATTTCTGCGTTAGCAACATTGTTGGGTTATTTGGCACATTTAAAATTCATTATTGCTTTATTATTATTATTATTATTATTATTATTATTATTATTATTATTATTATTATTATTATTATTATCATTATTTATTATTATTATCATTATTATCATTATTATTACCATTATTATTATTATTGTTATCATTAATTTATTAAAATTTGTTATAATATAAAAATCTGTTTTTTAAAATAAATAACATTAACATCTTTTCCAAATTAATATGAAAACCTATTATTTTTAAGAAAAACTTTTTTTAGATAAATTTAAAATAATAACTAAAATCTTTTTTTAAAATAACAACTAGAACCGTTATTTATTTTATTTTATTATTGTTCAATTCAAATTTCATTATCATATTGTATCTGCTCCTCTCATGTAACCTCGCGAACTTAACAATCGCTCTTTAAATTTTGCCTTTAAATTTCTGCTTGCATGGTTTAAATTATGACATTATCTCTCTGTTTGCATGATTCAATTATCTCACGCGTTTACTATTATTTCTGTCACATTGCACACATCCGAAGGTTAGGTCTAACTGTTTGGCCGCCGCGCCAATAGTCCGTAAAACTTCACACATTCAATTTCAAATCCTCAAAACTACAAACTACAAACCCTAATTTGCACAAATGCCTCGCCGCAGGCAAAATTACAATTTTACCCTTAGCATTAGGTCAAAGAGCCGCCGCGCTCATTTTAGGGTTTCCCGCCGTGGAATCCCTAATTTAACCCTAATTACAACTTAACATTTCAACGTAGAGATTTGGAGTTTCTACACTCCACGTAAGCGTGTCCTTAAGATGCGTTTATTCCCCTTGAGACCTTGACCACAGTCAAGAAGTTTCTAACCTCCCTATTGAGGGGAACTACGATTACTCTGATTCCACTCCCGTAAGGATACGTAGGCACAAGATGCGATGTCTTGCCGAGTAAACTTAGAATTAACCCCCTTTATCATTTATTATTGCTTATTTATATTTTATTTATCTTTGCTATTTAATTATTTTGCTTATTATTTTGTAATTGTTTCTTGGATGTAAAGTTGTTTAATTATTTAATTATTATTATGGTTAGTAATTAGGGAGTGTAACAACATGTATGTAATATTAAAATAAATTTAGATCACTTTTAAATAAAGATAATTAAAATAAACACGTCACACACGTAAGTCGATTTTAATCGCCGTCTCACTTCCTAAGGATATCCCTCAAGTTGCCTACGAATAATGGTTAAGTGGGGTGTATAAAGCAAGTCCCTCAAATAAAAAAATCATCAAAGTCCCTTATGGTTGCCTTTACGAATCAAGTCCCTTTCGAAAAATGATGATGGTCCCTTATATGTGCTTATTACATCCCACAATGGCCTTCAAAGTCAAATTGTCCCTCACATACCCCTTAACATCCCAAGTAAGGACTACCTACTCCATTATAGTAGGGATAGTCTTACTAAAGGAAAGAATGAAGAATAAGAAAGACCTTTAAACATTAGGGTAGGTTACTCCTAGGTGCTTGCTCACTTCAAAATTGTTTCGCACTTAAACAAATTTTCAACAAGTTTTCAAACAAGTTCTTAACACATCCTTACATGGATTATTTATTAACTATTCTGAAAATTTTCTATTCACACACTACAATTTCAAAACAATTCAAAAGTGAGCTTAAGTACCTAAGAGCCCATGGATAACCATGGATGAAAAGGATGCTAATACCTTCCCTTTTCATAACCTACCCCCCAGACCCAAAATATTCTCTAAGGTCTTTCCTGTTCTTTTATAACCTTTCCTTATGGATAAAATAAAAGTCGGTGGCGACTCTTGCTATCCGCAACATTGTTTAAAGTCAGTTCACCGGGTTACATCCATCAACCTGAACTAGCAATGCCTCAATAATGAAATCATCCCTCACTTGTACACTATCCATCTGAATCAATGTATGCCCTCAGCTTAGACACATGAACACATCATGCGGTTCCCACAAGCGACAACTGTAAAATAGTCTAACATGCTACTTTCTCCACGCATCCGCTGCGCCACTCTGATACAGATAAACAAAACATAGTGGGTGTTGCCGATACCTGAAGCTTGACCAACACCAGTTACTATCGTAACTCTCAAAACACATCTTATCTGGGATCCTTTTGATCTTTTCAGTCGTCTCTTACACAATATCATGTCCGAGCACCACACTCTCGCCAGACATTTATCAACACAACTCAACAAATTCTCTACATACTGAATAGCCCTCCCTGTCTGCCTATCCATCCACGGATGCTAGAAAGAATCCAACTTCGACGTGACATTCAAACGTCTGCAAAACTCTCCTAAAATCTCAATGAAAAACTCAGGTTCCCATCTGACACAATATTCGATGACACCTCATACAACTTCACAACTTCATCGATACACATCTCAGCTAGCTTCCGCATAAACTGATTCACTCGCATTGGTAGGAAATGAGTTAATCTTGTTAATCCATTCATAACTACCCAAATCAAATCATATTCCTTCAAATTCTTTGGAAAACCCATTACAAGATTCGTCGAAATGCTGTCCCATTTCCATTCTGGAATTTCTAACGGGTGCATCCACCCAACAGGTTTCTGATGCTCAACTTTCTACTTCTGATGAGTCAAACATACATACACAAATCGTGCTACATCACGCTTCATACCAGGCCACCAAAACAGATTCTTCAAATCACTATACATATTCGTCGCTCCCGGATAAATACTCAACTTACTCCTGTGACTCTCTATCTATGGCCACCAAAACAATTTCCTTAAATTCGGTCACATCCTCATGGCACTTGGATGGATAATCCATCTATCTCAAGGCACTTCTTCAAGAGTATTCTTACTCCACTCAACAACATTTTTCTGCCCAGGATACTTCGCTTGGCGAATCTCTCAGCGAACATGACAGTCCAGATTTCTATTTTCGACCGTTAAACGACTTCCGTATGTCCGATTTCGATTCCGTAAAAAGCATCGATCTTGGAATTCGACGTACAACAACAATTTCACACTTAGGAAACCATTCGGAACAGTTTCAACTTGAAATATTTTAAACCTCAAGTACACCAATATTGCTTTCTACGCCCAACCTCTTCTCACAATCACAAGAAATCACTGTCCACCCTCTATTCGACTTCACAATCTGCTGCCTTAGAATACACACCAGACACAAGTCTCAAAGCCACTCAATCAAATTAATTCCTCGACCATCCAAACAGACATACAATGTGGAGTTCTCAATGTCAGACTAGTTTCCGTAACTAAGTCGACCACAAACTCCATCACGACATATCGCGATACCACTTCCACAAATCCGAAAATCAACTCTTCGACTTTGATTCATCGACTTCAACCAATCTACCAACTCAAACCAGATTTTCTAACCTTCTCGAATCTCCTCAAGAATACTACTAGTAAGTTCTAACACACACGGCTTAACTCCATAACAAGTCTCTTCACAGACCAAACTTGTATCGCCAAACTGCTCAATCGGTTCTAACTCTTTTCACCATCATCATCGTTACCGGTGAGGTTTTCAAATCAAAGCATCAGCTACCACGTTATATACCAAAAACACACAGTATGATAACACATCAACTGCACCCTTTCACGATGCTAAAATTGCCAAAATGACACGTTTCGAATATTCTGCTATAATTGGCTCATTCACTGACTCCAAAACCATTTTTCCTAGAAAGATCATCTCGTTAGCTTCCCGTCACTTTGAATGGGAGTCAAAACCGACATACGGTTCAAGAGTTATGAATTTTCGAAGTTTTTCGAAAAACCAGAATTTTGCCCAAAATCTGCTGCGGGAATTCTGCATTTTTGCCCGAAAATTCGACTGATTCAATTTATTTCTTCGAAACAAACACATACTCATACTCCCCTAACATATGGCATTGAATTAGAACCATCAAACGCTATTTCTACGACGTCTGATTTTAATCCGAATCTTAGATCCTCAAATCTCCAAAATGTCAAAACCTGCCAAATCAACCACATTTTATAAAACAAGCATACTCAATCACGGCTTAACATTACCCGACACAACTACGCAATCTACTCCGACTTTCGTCTGTAAAACATCGCTTCCTCACAAAATCTCAGATTAAGCAATTTCAGCCTCCAACTCCGGCACAACTACAACAATGACCAACTCTTGAACACTGGTCAGATAATTCTTCTTACGTACTTCAGGTTGCCTTAAAGCATAACTAACTCGCTGAAGTTACTTTTAACATATCTCCAAATCATATCAACAAAGCATCTCCAAACACCACCACTAGTCCCGTCGGGTTTGGCAACAATCAACACACGAGTCGTCGACAACTCTCTCGAAAATTCCACATGAATTCGATCATACTCCCAATTATAGTATTGAACCCCACCCTTACCTTATAATTGAGGCCAATTCTACGCTTTCCGATTCCGCTTCTGCTCTACGGTGATTTTTCTGCAGAAATCTCCCGAATTCGCCGATGGATGATTCTTCGCTCTCCACTTCTCTCAATGCGTAACTTCTCTTTTCCGTCTTTCCTTTCCCAAAAAAATGATGTAATTGAGGGTAAAAGAGTCTACGGGAATATATTTTTGCTACAAAATCTCATTCCACCAGAACAGGTTCAAATTCTGCATAACTGCAGTTTTTGCTCGTGTGACGGTCGTCACACTCCTGTGACGGTCGTCATATCAGCAAAATTAAATTTTTTTCAATTTTTTCTAGATGGAACATCTCTTTAGTTTTCTAACGCTTCGAACGGGGGTCAAATCCGACTTACGGATCAAGAGATATGAATTTTTGAAGTTTTCCGACAAAATCAGAATTTTTCCGACAATTCGACCGATTCAATTCCTTTCTTCGATCCAAACACATACTCAACTACGACTACGACGCAACGAGACATAGCAAAGTCATAATTGAATTTATTCGAAGTAAAACGGGCGTTACAACAAGGCCTGATTCAGACCAGGAAGTTGTGTCCCCCTTAAACTCCATTACCACATTACTACAACCCGAACGCACGATGTGCATTCCATGAAAATGTTACGGGGCACGACCTCGAGGTTTGCATAGCACTCCAACATATTGTGCGGGACTTGATTGTAAAAGAGATCCTCTACTTTGAGGATAACTAGCCTAATGTGGAAAACTGTCATTTTCCAAACCATGGCGGTGTTTATGCTGTAGAGGAAGATTCTGATGTAAGATTAATTTCCAAGGTGTCTGAAATTAAAACTTCATTGGTCGAGTTGCATAAAAAATTATAAAGTCGAGTCTAATCAAAGGTTCCCATGAAAGCTGCAGTGGTTGCCATCGTAATCTACAGGGTTGTAACCTAGTGCAGAGGGATATTCAGTCAATGGTGATGGAGGTTTGCTACAAATATGTGGGAAGAAGAAAAATAAGATGCCTCGGTGATTGAGCCAATATTCAATTTGTTAGAACACAGATTGGTTCTTAATAATAACTCTTTGTTTTGATGATAACTGTTAGGAAATTTTATATTTAAGAATTATATACTCTAAAATTTGTTTGAGAGTTTTACTGCAGATTGAAATGAAATTAACTCTCTAGAAGCAAATTTGTATTGTATACAAGAAGTTATCTTGACTCTGAAGCGCCAGATGCATCCTGCAAAAGATTCTGATTGCTGGTTACAGAAGATCCTGAGTGTAGTCTCCAGAAGGATCTGAAGCAAGAAGCTCTAGAAGATTCTGAAGCAGAAGCATCTGAAGCTAGTCAGAAGACTCTGAAGCTTAGAAGAATATTGTATGAAGAGTTTCTCAAAGCATAATTTCTACAGAAGTTTCTGAAAGTACTAACGCTACTAAGTACTGAAGATCTGTGTCAAATATGCTCTGATGATCAACACGCTAAAAGCACACATGCTGCAGAAGACTCTGATACAGCAAAGTTCTGAACATCATCAGAAGACTCTGACTAAATCAGACTCAGAAGAACTTGCTGAAAACCGAAGAAGAAATATTCAAAGATTATATTCGTTGGAGTTAATCAAACGTCTCTTTCCTCATTTGTGCTAGACACAATAACACAGACAAAAAGGATTTTTTTGTGCTATCTACTTCTAGGAAAGGTCACTTGATGTGAAGACAAAAAGGCTCAGACCTTTTTGGGACTCTCTTTTCAACGCTCAGCTTCCTTGGATCAGCTGCCTATAAAAGGAAGACTCCACCAAATTCTTCAGTGACACAATTTGCTGAAAAGAAATCATATTATTCAAAGCTCTCATTCTTTCATATTCTTCTTAGAATTTCTTGTACTTTAACTTAAGAGAAAAATCACTGTTGTGATAAAAGCTTTTTAGAAGCATTCATACTCTTGTATTTGATTTACATTGATTGTAAAGGTTTTTCCTTAAGAGGATTCAGTTGGAATCAGTAGCTCTTGAGAAGACTAAGAACAGTTGTTCTTAGGTGTTACTATTGTAATAAGTTTGATTAAATAGTGGATTAAGTCCTTGTTGAGAAAGGCAAATCACTCTAGGAAGGGTGGATTGGAGTAGTTGTTTTAAACGAACCAGGATAAAAATAATTGTGTCATTATTTTTAAAGTCTTAATCTTTCATACTTATTCAACCCCCCTTCTAAGTATTATCTCACCTTCAGTTGGCATCAGAGCTCCAGTTCTGTGTGTGCTACCACTTAACAGTGTCAGTAAAGATCCAGAGAGAAATACTTTGATATATATTTATTTGCTACAATGGCTGATAATTCAATATCCACTATTAACAATAAATATGAAGAAAGGGACAGGATCAGCACCAAACCCCCTATGTTTGATGGGGAGAAATTTGACTACTGGAAAGACAGAATTGAGTGTTTTTTCCTAGGATATGATGCTGATCTATGGGATCTAGTCATAGATGGATATGTCCATCCCACAGATGGGAATGGCAAGAAGATTGACAGAAAATCTATGACAGATGCTCAGAAGAAAGCTTTTAGAAATCATCACAAAGCCAGGACTATATTATTGAATGCAATTTCACATACTGAGTATGAAAAAATTACAAACAGGGAAACTGCTTTTGATATGTTTGAATCCCTAAAAATGACTCATGAGGGAAATTTTCAAGTTAAGGAGACAAAAGCTCTGGCTCTGATCCAGAAGTATGAGGCCTTCAAAATGGAAGACTCTGAATCTGTTGAAGCCATGTTCTCTAGATTTCAGATACTCATTGCTGGGCTGAAAGTTCTAGACAAGGGATACTCTACATCAGATCACGTAAAGAAAATCATCAGAAGTCTGCCTACCAGATGGAGACCAATGATGACTTCCTTGAAGATGGCTAAAGATCTGAACAAGATCTCTCTAGAAGAACTCATCAGCTCACTGAGGAGCCATGAGATTGAGCTTGAGGAAGATGAACCTCAGAAGAAAGAAAAAGGTAAATTTGTTGCATTAAAATCTAACAAAACTGCTAAAGCTTTGCAGGTCATTCAAGAAAGCTCTGAAGAATCTTCTTCTTCTGAAGAAGATGAGTTATCCATGCTGTCCAGAAGGATCAACAGACTCTGGAAGCACAAAGGAAAGAAGTTCAACAAATTCAGAAGATCTGATAATAGAAAGGAATCTTCTGGACACAGAAGATCTGCCAAGAAAGAAGTTGTGTGCTATGAGTGCAAAGAACCTGGGCACTACAAGAATGATTGCCCCAAACTTCAGAAAGAAAAACCCAAGAAGAAGTTTAACAAAAAGAAGAAGGTTCTGATGGCAACATGGGATGACTCAGATGAATCTGAATCATCTTCTGAATCAGAAGAAGAATGTGCTAATGTTGCACTGATGGCCAGCACAGAGGATCAAGAGGAAGGTACCTCAGGATATGAATCGGATTCTGAATCTGATGATGACGCAGAAGAGGTAATGGCTAAACTTACCAAAGAAGAACTTACAAAAGTTTTAACAGAAGTTCTTAAAAGTTATAACAATATCAAACTCAAATACAAGAAGCTGAAAAGCAATCTTGAATCTGAGATTGATCTTCTGAAAACAGAACTTGTTGAGCAAAAAGAAATAAATCTGAAAATCAAAAATGACTTTGAAATAACTCAACAAGAATCTGAATCTGAAACTAAGTCATGTGAAAACATTTTAGAAAAATATGACTCTAGCTTTCAGAGATTTCTTACTAAGAGCATAGACAGAAGCAAGATGGCTTCTATGATCTATGGTGTTAGTGGAAACAACAGAAGAGGTATTGGATATGAATCTTCATCTGGAAGCAATCCAAAACCTGTTGACAAACTTTTCATCAAGAAGACACCTCTGTATTCTCAATTTAAATTTGGTCACTTAAATGACATTAAACACACAAGCTCTGAGAAGAATATTTATGTGTTTAAACCCAAGGCAAGTCAGAATAAACATTATGTTGAAAAACAGAAGTTTAGACAAACCTACAAACCAACTAACCCCAAAGGACCCAAGAAGATCTGGGTACCTAAAAATAAAATAATTCCTGTTGCAGATGTTCTTAGAAATAAGGTCAGGACGCCAATCATGGTACCTGGACTCTGGATGCTCACGACACATGACAGGAGAAAAGTCTATGTTCCAAAGCCTGGAACTTAGATCTGGAGGTGACGTGAAGTTTGGAGGGAACCAGAAGGGAAAGATCATTGGATCTGGCACTATTGGAAATGGTAAACTTCCCTCTATTACTAATGTTTTACTTGTTGAAGGGTTAAAGCATAACTTATTGTCCATAAGTCAATTAAGTGACAATGGTTATGATATTACCTTTAATAAAAAATGTTGTAAAGCTATTAGTCAAAAGGATGGCTCTATCCTATTTAGTGGTAAGAGGAAAAACAACATTTATAAAATAAATCTTTCAGAACTTAAAGTTCAAAATGTTAAATGCCTCTTATCTGTTAATGAAGAGCAATGGGTCTGGCACAGAAGATTGGGTCATATTAATATGAGAAGTATATCTCAGATTAATAAACTTAATCTTGTCAGAGGTCTCCCTAATATGAAGTTCACTTCAGATGCTCTTTGTGAAGCATGCCAGAAAGGGAAGTTTTCAAGAACATCTTTCAAATCAAAAAATGTTGTTTCTACTTCTAAACCACTAGAATTACTTCATATTGATCTGTTTGGACCAGTGAAAACTGCATCCATCAGTGGCAAGAAGTATGGATTAGTCATTGTTGATGACTTTAGTAGATGGACATGGGTAAAGTTCTTAAAACACAAGGATGAGTCACATTCTGTGTTCTTTGACTTCTGCAAGCAAGTCCAAAATGAAAAGAATTTCAAAATTATAAAAGTCAGAAGTGATCATGGTGGTGAATTTGAAAATAAATTTTTTGAAAAATATTTTTCTGAAAATGGCATTGCTCATGATTTTTCCTGTCCTAGAACTCCACAACAGAATGGGGTTGTAGAAAGGAAAAATAGAACTTTGCAAGAAATGGCCAGAACCATGATCAATGAGACAAATCTGGCAAAACATTTTTGGGTAGAAGCAATCAATACAGCTTGTTACATTCAGAACAGAGTGTCTGTTAGACCTCTTCTGAAGAAGACTCCTTATGAACTGTGGAAGAACAAAAAGCCCAACATTTCTTATTTTCATCCTTTTGGATGTATTTGCTATATGTTAAACACTAAGGAAAATCTGAGCAAGTTTGATTCCAAAGCACAAAAGTGTTTCATGCTTAGATATTCTGAACGCTCTAAAGGCTACAGAGTATACAACACTGAGACATAGATTGTGGAAGAATCCATTCATGTCAGATTTGATGATAAGCTTGGCTCTGAAAAGCCAAAGCAGTTTGATAACTCTGCAGATAGGGAAGTAGTCTTTATTGACTCTGAAGTTCCAGAAGCAGACAAAATTCAAGTGAAGGAACCAGAAGCAACTCTAGATGCTACTCCTTTAACTTCTCAGATGAATAATCTAAATATTTCTGAAGAGTCAACTATTAGAGGATCATCATCCAGAATTAAAGCTTCTCATCCAGAGGATGTCATTATTGGAAAGAAGGATGATCCCATCAGAACAAGATCCTTTCTAAGATCATCTGAAGCATCACTATTTGGACTAGTGTCAGAAATTGAACCATCTTCTGTAGATGAAGCTCTGCAAGACAATGATTGGATTATTTCCATGCAAGAAGAGCTAAATCAATTCAGTAGAAATGATGTACGGGATCTACTTCAAAGACCTCAAGGATTCAATATAATTGGTACAAAATGGGTCTTCAGAAATAAGCTAAATGAGAAAGGAGAAGTTGAGAGGAATAAGGCAAGGGTGGTTGCTCAAGGGTACAGTCAGCAAGAAGGTATTGATTACACTGAGACATATGCTCCAGTGGCAAGGTTAGAATCTATACGCCTTCTTATTTCATTTGCTGCACAAAATAACATCACTCTGTATCATATGGATGTTAAAAGTGCCTTTCTTAATGGTATTATAGAAGAATAAGTTTATGTCCACCAACCTCCTGGTTTTGAAAATGAAAAATTTCCAGATCATGTTTTCAAATTAAAGAAATCTCTATATGGATTAAAACAAGCTCCCAGAGCTTGGTATGAGAGATTGAGCAATTTTCTTCTGGAGAAGAATTTCATCAGAGGCAAAGTGAATACAACACTCTTTTGTAAAACAATTAAGAAAGATCTTCTAATTTGCCAAATTTATGTAGATGATATTATTTTTGGATCAACAAATATTATGCTTGGAAAGGAGTTTGCTACATGTATGCAGGCAGAATTTGAAATGAGCATGATGGGAGAACTCAGATTCTTTCTAGGAATCCAAGTTAATCAAACTCCAGAGTGCACCTACATACATCAGACAAAATATGTTAAAGAACTTCTGAAGAAATTTAACATGTCTGACAGCAAGCTGGCAAAGACTCCAATGCATCCTACTAGCTCACTTGGCAAGGAAGAGGTAAGTAAGAAAGTAGACCAGAAGCTCTACAGAGGTATGATTGGCTCTCTTCTTTATCTTACTGCTTCTAGACCTGACATATTGTTCAGTGTTTGTCTGTGTGCTAGATTCCAATCAGATCCTAGAGAATCACACTTGACAACTGTCAAGAGGATTCTAAGGTATCTGAAAGGTACTTCTAATGTGGGTTTGTGTTACAGAAAATCTGATGATTTCAAATTAGTTGGATTCTGTGATGCTGACTACGCTGAAGACAGAGTGGAAAGAAAAAGTACTTCTGGAAGTTGTCAATTTCTAGGAAGAAATCTAATCTCCTGGTACAACAAGAAGCAACCTACAATTGCACTTTCAACCACAGAGGCTGAATACATTGCTGCTGCTGGATGTAGCACGCAGATGCTCTGGATGAAGAGTCAACTAGAAGATTATCAAATTTTTGAAAGTAACATTTCTATCTTTTGTGATAATACTTCTGCTATATGTTTGTCCAAGAATCCCATTTTACATTCTAAGGCAAAACATATAGAAATTAAGCATCATTTCATCAGAGACTATGTTCAGAAGGGAATCATAAATTTAGCCTTTGTTGATACAGATCATCAATGGGCAGATATTTTTACAAAACCCCTTGTTGAAGATAGATTCAATTTTATTCTGAAAAATCTTGGTATGGATTTTTGTCCAGAATGATATTTATCAGAAGCAAATTGTTACAGATGCAAAAATTCTTAATGCTCTGAAGTATTTCTTCTGATTATTTATTTTATTCTGATCAATATTTCTTTTGTGAAACTCTGAACTAACAATCTTTAGAAGATCTGAACGTTGGCTAACGTTTCATTTCTTAAGAGAATTCAGAACAACATGCAAGCAACCACGTGTCACACCAAATCTGAAGAGGTGGCGTGTACACAACTGAAGAAACGTTTGAGGTGAAGTTTGAATAGTGAGAATCTTGGTTTCCCCCCCCCCCCCCAAATTGTCAGAAGCAATTAATGTTTTGATATGATTATTATTCTCTTCATTTAATGCTTGTTAAAACGTGCATTTTTCTGACTGTTGATTTGCCTAAGTGTTTTAGTATAAATACTTGTCTTGTATTCACTTTCACACTTTTCACATTCTCAGAAATTACATGCGTTTTCATCTCCTCTTTTCTCTGCATAAAAACCCTATACCTAAGCGTTTGACAAAGCATTCTTCAATGGCAACTTCATCATCAACAACTGCTCAATTCCAATCTACTATGGCTGCTGTAACTTCAGAAAACTTGGGTGTTGCTCCATATTCTCCTCCCAAAAGAACTCTTCTAACCCTTGTTGATAAACTGGAAGTTCTATGTGAATCTATGGTTGAGTTTGACTCTCTTGCAGAAAATGGGTTTGAGTTTCGTTCCATAATTGGAGCTCAAGGATGGGTTAAGTATTTTGATAGGCTCTTTGGACCAGTTTACCCTCTTCTTGTGAAAGAATTCTGGATTCATGCATCAGTTTACCCCAAGTTCATCTTATCTTCTGTGCTGGGAAAAGAAATTATTATCACAGAAGATTTGATAAGAAAATTAATAGGTTATGAAGAAACAGATGGTGTTTCCCACTTGCCAGCTGGGCGTGTGGACATGGATGAGGTATATGAAGAAGTAATGACTGCTGGTCAAGCTTCTAACAAATTCAAAGATCTGAAGCCTGATTACAAGATCTGGGCCAAGATCTTCATGGGATGCATCCACCACAGGAAGTCAACCAATTCTCCAGACTATGTAAATAATGAACAGCTGTATTTCATGTATTGCCTTAGTCAGAGCACCAAGGTAGATCTTCCATACATTCTGTTTATGCATCTGTAGAACCATATCAATGCATCTAGAGAATATGTGAAAGAGAAAGGACAGAAGATACTTGGATCCCCTTTGGAAGGTTGATCTCAGATCTTCTTACTGAGAATGGTTTGGTAACTGCTCTGTACGCTGCTGGAGTTACCGAGGAATTAGAATATATAATGGGAAAGCCTCTGAATGCTAAAAGTCTTGTGAGACTCAAAATTGTTGATGAACTCACAACAGCTCCCAAGAAGCTGAATATGTCAGAATTGAATAAGAGGATTCCTGTAGATGACTTTCCTTTATTCTTTGCTGAAGAGCCCAGACATATAGTGGTTATGTATATTGATGAATGCAAGAAGGAAGGAAAACATGTTCCTGCTAATGTGATTCAGCTAGCTAGACAACCACTACCAGATGCAGGAGAAGAAGAAGCAAAACTCCAGAGGCAAAGGACTCAGCCTGTAGAAGAATCTGCACCTGCTCAGAAGAAGGTCAAGATTGCTGAGAAGCCCAAGAAGCTCTTGAAGAGAAAAGAATCTGAAGAAGCTGCTTCTGTACCTACCAAAAGGATCAAAGTAAAAGGTACTAAATCTTCTGTATCTTCTGCAAAACTTGTTATTAATGATTCTAATGTTAAGTCTGTTCCAAAACCACCTTCAACACAAACCACTTCTGTTACTGCTCCCAGCTCCATATCACCACAAAAACATTCACCTATTCCAACTCAAACTACAACACAAACAATTCCAACACCAACAGTTTCTGTACCAAAACCATCTCAACCCAAAATTCATATCAAACACTTTGTTCCACGACCTCAACCATCAGATCAACAACCATCAGATCAACAACCATCAGAACAACAAACATCTGTTCAACAACAAACCTCTGAACATCCAGAGAACCAACCAAAAGAAGTTCAACCAGAAAAAGCCTCTGAAAATCCACCATCAAATAATCCACCTTCTGAACCCTTTGCACCTGTTACTTCTGAACCTACAAAAGTAACTTCTGTTCCTGTTTCATCAGAACCAATATCTATTTCATCTGATTCACCCATCTCAAAACAACCATCCAAACAATCTGACATTCCTTCAGAACCTACCAATACTTCTGAACCTCACATCCCTGAGACAGACGTTCTTGATGTCACACCACTAAAAACGGTGTTTCAAGTATCTTCTACCTCTTGTACACCAACCACATCCTCTAACTCATCAGAATCAGAAATTCACCCAGATTTTCTAATCTCTCCATCTGAAAAATACTCTGAGATAAACCAACCTGAAACTACCATACCTTCAAAAACTCCCATTCCAGATCCTATTCCTCCACCTGCACCATCATCTGAGATATTAATACCCAATTCCAATCCAACATCTTCTATATCTTGTGCCCAAGTTTCTTCTCTTTTTCATAATCTGTCTTATGGTTTCAAACTGAAAGATTTTTATGACAGAGTTGAACCTTCTGAACCCATCAACCCTCTGAAACCAAAAACCACAATGATCCTTCCATCTGTGATTCTTGATTACTTAAAATCTATGACAGATGTAGAACCTTTAGCAACCATATCACATTCTGCAAAATCTGATAAAGCTGTTGTTTCAGCTCTGCAAATTGCATCTGATAACACTGTTGCATATGTTGAACCACCAAAATCTGCTTTCAAACCCTACTCAAATGCACCTTTTGATGTAGTTACCCCTCACAGAAGAGCAAAACCTCATTTTCTTAATGCTTTAGTCAGATCTAAAGAAAAAGCTCCTGAGATACCCTTCATTCCATATTATCCTCCTCCTCTGATTTCTATCCAAAAATCACTTTTTCCACCAACTCCCCAACCTAAACCTATAACTCTGGAAACCTTGTTACGACCACAGCACAGACTTAATATTGATCATTTATTTCAAACTTTTTTTCAAGAAATACAGATGTATTTAGGTACTGTTCAGAAGAAATGCTCAGAAACAATGGATGCCAAAGAATCTGACATCATCTGGAATGGATTCATCAACAGATTCAACACTGTAGCTTCAAATCTAAAGAATGTTTGTTCTGATGATGCAAAGCTCAGAGCTGAAAGGACTCTCTTCTGGACTGTCAACAAAACTGAACCTCTGCTTCGTTTAGATGCTCCTCCACCATCAACAGAATCTACTGATAAAGCATTGGCTATGACTCTGGTAGACCCCTCTTCAGAATCTACAGAACCAATGGAAATTTACTCTGTTCAGGCTACAAAACCTCATCATAATTCTTCATCTGAGATAAAGAAAGAACATCCAGATTTTGAAGATAAGATTGCTGCTCTGGAAGCTGGACAGTCAGAGATCAAATCCTGGATGGCTAAGCAGGATAAGAAGTCTGAGGATATGACATAATGGATGTCAAAGCCAGATGAGAAGAATGAAACTATGACTAAGCGGATGTCCAAGCAAGAGCAATCATCCTCTGAGATTACAGATCTATTGAAGATGCTTTTGTCCAAACACTCTTAGATATTTGTTTTCATTCTAATGTTTTTGCATCTGTTGTTTGCATTTGTACCTTATCGCTATATCTTCTAATGTTTGCCTATGTACTCTTGATCTGATCTTTTGAATGAATCAAAGTTTTCTCCATTGAATTATGTTATTTATTGTTCCTTTTATTTGTCTTTTTAAAAGTATTTACTTTTTGCTTATGACAAAAAAGGGGGAGAAAATATAGATCTGAACTGTTTAATATAACTTCACCAGAATGAAACTTCAAACATATCTATTCTATCTAACATTTAATCTGATTATTTCAGAACATTTGATAAGTACATTCTATAAAAGAAACTCTGAGTCTCTCAGATCATTTGTCTCTTATCAAACTCTGAATCTTAAATCTGCAAGACATTCTGACCTTCAAATGTTATAAGAACAAACAAGATCTAACTCTAAAAATTACTCAAGATAAAAGGGAAGTTTCTATTCCTTATTCATATTTAACTCAGGGGGAGATTCATCATCTCAGGGGGAGTTATAATTCTAATATGTTCAGTTAAACAAAATTTCTGATACTTTTTGTCATCATCAAAAAGGGGGAGATTGTTAGAACACAGATTGGTTCTTAATAATAACTCTTTGTTTTGATGATAACTGTTAGGAAATTTTATATTTAAGAATTATATACTCTAAAATTTGTTTGAGAGTTTTACTGCAGATTGAAATGAAATTAACTCTCTAGAAGCAAATCTGTATTGTATACAAGAAGTTATCTTGACTCTGAAGCGCCAGATGCATCCTGCAGAAGATTCTGATTGCTGGTTACAGAAGATCCTGAGCATAGTCTCCAGAAGGATCTGAAGCAAGAAGCTCCAGAAGATTCTGAAGCAGAAGCATATGAAGCTAGTCAGAAGCATCTGAAGCTTAGAAGAATATTGTATGAAGAGTTTCTCAAAGCATAATTTCTACAAAAGTTTCTGAAAGTACTAACGCTGCCAAGTACTGAAGATCTGTGTCAAATATGCTCTGATGATCAACACGCTGAAAGCACACATGCTGCAGAAGACTCTGATACAGCAAAGTTCTGAACATCATCAGAAGACTCTGACTCAATCAGACTCAGAAGAACTTGTTGAAAACTGAAGAAGAAATATTCAAAGATTATATCCGTTGGAGTTAATCAAACGTCTCTTTCCTCATTTGTGCTAGACACAATAACACAGACAAAAAGGATTTTTCTGTGCTATCTACTTCTAGGAAAGGTCACTTGATGTGAAGACAAAAAGGCTCAGACCTTTTTGGGACTCTCTTTTCAACGCTCAGCTTCCTTGGATCAGCTGCCTATAAAAGGAAGACTCCACCAAATTCTTCAGTGACACAATTTGCTGAAAAGAAATCATATTATTCAAAGCTCTCATTCTTTCATATTCTTCTTAGAATTTCTTGTACTTTAACTTAAGAGAAAAATCACTGTTGTGATAAAAGCTTTTTAGAAGCATTCATACTCTTGTATTTGATTTACATTGATTGTTAAGGTTTTTCCTTAAGAGGATTCAGTTGGAATCAGTAGCTCTTGAGAAGACTAAGAACAGTTGTTCTTAGGTGTTACTATTGTAATCAGTTTGATTAAATAGTGGATTAAGTCCTTGTTGAGAAAGGAAAATCACTCTAGGAAGGGTGGACTAGAGTAGTTGTTTTAAACGAACCAGGATAAAAATAATTGTGTCATTATTTTTAAAGTCTTAATCTTTCATACTTATTCAACCCCCCTTCTAAGTATTATCTCACCTTCACAATTTACCAAAGAAATCTGAAAAGAGGCCAGTATTCAATACTGTGAGTAGCAAGTCTGCTTCTCCCACTGCTGTTAGGCTTGTGTTCCACAACAACCATATGCCAATCACAGACCAGCCAAAACCAAGGTTTGATCCAAGGAGTAGATTGGGTCCTAATCCAAAAGTTTTATCTTGGAAATACGACTACTCCTGGTACAACATGAAAGCCGGAAGAAAGCAGGAGGACGTAACAACATTGTCGGGAAGCAAAATGACCCGCAGTGGTCGTATATATCAACCCATGGAAAATTTTATTTTTCCTTAGGCAGCTGCCGCTGTTCCCAAAGCAACCACTACCACTCCTAAGGAAACTCAATCAAAGGAGGATGAGGAATAATTTTTTAGAATAATTCGCCTGTGCGATTACCGGGTAGTGGACCAACTCAACCAGACACCATCCAAGATCTCGATTATGTCGTTACTGCTAAGTTCTCCCGCTCATCGACAAGCTCTGTTAAAGATACTAACATAAGCCCATGTAACGAAAGACATCAATGTGGGGAAATTTGACTCTGTCGTTGCTAACATCACAACCTGCAATACGTTGAGTTTCGACAATAATGACTTGACCACTAAGGGTCGCAAGCACAATCGTGCCTTGCACGTGTCTGTTAAGTGTGAAGAGGATATACTCGCCAGAGTACTTATTGACACTAGGGCAGCCCTCAATGTAATGCCTAAAAGAACATTAGCTAAGTTGGCATACAAAAGAGCTGAGATGAGAGCCACGTCTTTGATTGTGAAGGCTTTTGATGGATCAAGGAGAACCGTAATTGGAAAGGTTAACTTGCCAACCATGGTGGGACCCCAGGTCTTTGAAATCACCTTCCAGGTAATGGACATAAATTCGGCATATAGTTGCCTGCTGGGAAGGCCGTGGATACATGCAGCGGGCGCTGTCACATCCACATTACATCAAAAGATGAAGTTCATTACTGAGGATCAGTTGGTCGTAGTGCACAACAAAGAGAACTTGATGGTGAGCAATATATCCTGCTTCTGATACATTGAAGATGATGAAGATGCGTTGGAAATATCTTTTTAAGCATTAGAAATTAAACATGATGTGTTGATTGAGGATGTTGTTGTTACACATGGTCCATCTTTTGTCTCTGCCTAGAGTATTAAAAATGCCATAAAGGAAGGTCTTCTGTAAGGTTGGGGAGAGGTAATTGAGGTTAACGCTCGGGCGAAGAATAATCGACAAGGGTTGGGTTACAAACCAACTCTAGATGAAGAATTAGAAGTCAACGGCAAGCGCCTGAAGACCCTGAAAGAGATCTTCGTAAGTGGTGGTATTCAAGTAAACACTATCGAAGAAGACGCTGAATTGAGCTGCATTGGTGACCTAGTATTCCAAGATGAAGCCGATTTGTGCAATTGGGAGGCCGTTAAAGTTCTCGTCATGTTACCACTCTTCGAGTAATTTGTTTGTTTTGCTTGTTAGCATTTTCTCTGTTTTAAATCCATGGTCATGTCCGGGGTCAGTGGATTATTTTGTATGGGCCACACTTTTGCAATTAAAAAGATCAATCATTGACTGAGTGTTTTGTTAAACTTCCATTTTGTTGTTCATTGTGTTTTATTGTTTTCACTTTTTTGTAAAAAAGGAAAATGGCAATCTTTTTTGAAAACCTAAAAAGAATTCATCATCTGCATCTCTTTGTATGTTTTGCTCATTTTAAGCCCGTTAACACGTGCAGAAGACCTCCATCACCCGCTAAATCCGATGATCATCCAGTTCTTTCTGATTTTGGTTCACATGTATTCCAAGCTGAAGACGAGAGTGATGAGGATTCTTAAATTCTTGAAGAACTGATGAAAATGACCGAGTACGAGTGTAACGCCCCGATTCTGAATTTCCCATTTTTGTTGAGTCTTTTGATTTATTTGACTGATTATTCTTTTATTTATGGAATTTGAATATTAATATGTTATGTGTGCATATTATGTTATTTTATTATTTCGGAGAGTTTGGGAATTAATTAGAGGGTGTTTTAGATAATCCTTAATTAATTTTTATTTGAGAGAAATAGAATAGAAAGAGTATAAGTGGAATAGAGAGAAAAGAAAAGAGATAGGAAGAAATAGAAGGGAAAGAAGAGAGAAGAGAGAAGAGGAGGAAGAGGAGAAAAACCTAGAATCATCCAGAATCAACTTCTAAGCTTTGATTAATCGGGTAAAGGTGTAAAAATTTATTATTCTTTCGATGTGTATGATTATGTATGTTTCTATTGGTTTGATTTTGGATTGGGGAGAGTTTTGTTCATTTTCCGTTTTAGATCGATTTTGATTTAATCGGTAGAAACCGAGTTTTAACGGTTAAAAATGAGGATAAGTGGTAAAGTTTAGTCGAGGATTGTTGGGCTAAGGCTACTGAGACGAGTTGGAATTGAATCGGTTGGATTTTGAGGAGTTTCGGAGTTTTTGGACAGTGGGGATTTCTGAGTTCGCAGACTCTCGCTACAAAGTTCGCTAGGCGAGCAGGTCGCAAGCATTTGCTGGGTATTCGCTGTGGCGAGCCAGTAGCGAACGGTCCCAGACTTGGACAAAATCGTTTTGGTGTTCTTCGTTGGTAGCGAAGGGGGTAGCGAGCATTCGCTAGGCCTTCGCTGAGCGAGTGTAGTAGCGAATCAAGTCAGTGGCTTCTGTTTGCCTTCGCGAGCTTGTTCGCTAGGCGAACAGGTAGCGAGCACTCGCTAAGAGCTCGCTAGGCGAGCAAGGTAGCGAGCGTGTCAGCATGTTATTTTCTTGTGTTTTCACTTCCATGTGGATTCTTCGATTCAAGTATGATTGATCATTTCTTATTATGCATAGTTGTATGTTGTGATATAAGATGTTGTGGGTAGCCGTATGGCGTGAATCCTAGATTGTGAATCATGGAGTGTGAAATGTGGCCGTTTGGCAATTTTGTGCATTTGTTTGGATTGAATGAAAATGGATGATGAGACTGATGTGAATGTGCATAATTGTATGTACTTGTATGATGTGAAGAATGCATGATTATATATATGTGAATATGTATGCATTTCAAGAGTGTGTTGAGTCGTTTTGCATGTGAAGCATCATGATTGCATTCTTGTGTGTCTGATCTCGCGTAGGATCTGCAGAAATCTCGTGTGCCCTTGTGGGGTGTGAGCGATGGTTTATTTTTTATCCCTAGGAGGATCTGCAGAAACGATCGTGTGCCCTTGTAGGGTGTGAGCGATGGTTTATTTGATTCCATGGAGAATCTGCAGAACAATTGTGTGCCATTGTGGGGTGTGAGCAATCGGATTGTGTGCCCGTGTAGGGTGTGAGCAATCCTGAAACATCGTGTGCCCATGTGGGGTGTGAGCGATGGGTGAACATCGTAGGCCCGACGGACAGTTATTTCGGTAACGAGCGATGGTTCCATTTGGTTCTTCAATTGAACCTGTTGAATGAGTCGGTACCGCATTTGCATCTGCATAGAGTCGTGAGTCGGTCTCTATGAGTTGGATTATCATCTTCATATGATATATTGGTGAAATGAACATAATTGTGTATGTTATGTGAATTGTTGAAGTAAACATAAGTGTAAATGTTTATGGGTGAATGATGTGAATGGTAGAAACATGATTGGTGAACATGCTTAGTTGTGTAAATATGCATTGTGAAGTATGTGAATGATTGGTGAATATATGCATGATGGATATGCTTGGTGAATTATATATATATATATATATATATATATATATATATATATATATATATATATATATATATATATATATATATATATATATATATATATATATATATATATATATATATATATATATATATATATATATATATATATATATATATATATATATATATATATATATATATATATATATATATATATATACATATATATACATATATATACATATGTGTATATATATACATATATATAGAAATATATACATATGTGTGTGTATATATATATATATATATATATATATATATATATATATATATATATATATATATATATATATATATATATATATATATATATATATATATATATATATATATATATATATATATATATATATATAAATATATATATGATTGTTATATGTGTGTGTGCGAAGTATATATGATTGAATTGTGATGAGTTGCGGTGGGAAATATGTTATGTGTATTCTATGTTGATGTATATAGATATATAATTATATGCATTGTTTGTTATGATAATGTTTCTCACCCTTCTGTTGTTTTATGATGCTCTATGAGACATTGCAGAGTAGGTTTGCTGGAGGTCTTTTGTGAAGCGTGACTTTATTCTTTTTGGTCGGTTGGCTCTGATATGTAGCACCGGATAGTTAGGAATTGTTTTGATTCTTTTGTGATACATCTGTATATGTATCTGCTGATGAATGTTTTGTAAACATGACTTATGACTTGAATTAAACTGTTGATGTATATAATGTTTATATGAATGAAGTGATTCAATGTTTAGATGTTTCCGTTTTATTCTAAACATTGATATGTGGGTTTTAAGGACTGAGTTTCTTTGTGGTGATTTACCCTTTGTTGCATATCTTTATGAGCAGGTGTTGTATGTGTTTTGAATTTCATGGATAATGTGACGTACCTCTTTCATACCATGTGTTAAATTATACTCTGATGAAATTTTTGTTAAGTGCCTAAATGATTTAATGGTTTATTTGGGGGTATAGAAAGGGGGTGTTACATTAAGTGGTATCAGAGCCAGTGTTGAGTCAGTTGTGTCTGTCTTGTTGTGGTGTTGGTTGAACGGTTGTTTAACCTTGTTGTTATTTTTGGGAATCATCAGAATATGGCTGGTCGTAATGACAATGCTATGGCTGCGGCGTTGGAGGCTATGGCTAGGGCGGTGCAAGGTGCACCGAATGTGAACGCTAATGATGAGTTTAGAAAGAATTACCCACCGGTATTCAAGGGGAGGTTTGATCCGGACGGTGCTCAGATCTGGTTGAAAGAGGTTGAGAGAATCTTTAGGGTTATGGGATGTGCTGAAGGAAACAAGGTGAGACTTGGAACTCACATGTTGAGAGAAAAGGTCGACGATTGGTGGGTCGGTATGAGACAAGTTCTTGAGGTAAATGACGAAGAAATAACCTGGGATTTATTTTGCACCGAATTCTTGAGAAAGTATTATCCTGAGAGTGTAAAGGGGAAAAAGGAAATGGAATCTCTGGAGCTGAAGCAAGGCAATATGTCCGTGGTGGACTACACGGCTAAGTTTGTGGAGTTAGTTCAGTTTCATCCTCATTATGCGCCAGTTACGGCAGAATTCTCTAAGTGCATTAAGTATGAGAATGACTTACGTCCTGAGATAAAGCTAGCGGTGGGATACCAAAGAATACGAAGATTTTCGAACTTGACCGAATGTTGTAGGATTTTTGAAGAGGACGGTAGGGCTCGATCTACTCATTATAAGAGTTTGAGTGAAAAGAAAGGCAAGCAACAAGTAAGGAGTGGACCTTATGTGACGCCTGTTGATAAGGGAAATTATAAGGGAAACTTTGACAGGAGACCCGGAGGAGGAAGTTCTGGTACGGTCAAATGTTACAAGTGTGGCGTGATGGGCCACAAATCTTTTGAATGTGGGTAGTCTGCGGAGAAGTGTGCTAATTATGGAAGTCTTGGACATGTCACTTCTGGTTGTAGAAGGAATGTGGTAAAGTGTTTTAATTGTGGGGAAGTTGGTCATATTAGTACCAAGTGTACCAAACCAAAGCAAGCTCTGTCGGATGGAAAAGTATTTGCATTAGCAGGTTCAGACATTACTAATGCAGATCGCTTGATTAAAGGTACATGCTTTATTAATAATATGCCTTTAGTTGCTATTATTGATACTGGAGTGACTCATTCATTTATTTCTTTTAAGTGTGCTAAGTGTTTGGGTTTGTGCATGGTTTCTTTGAGTAGAGACATGGTTATTGAGACTCCCGCTTCGAGGTCGGTAACTACTTCTTTGGTGTGTGTAAGTTGCTCTTTGAACATGTATGGTAAAGACTTCATTATGGATTTAGTGTGTTTGCCTTTGGAAGGTTTGGACGTGATCTTGGGTATGAGCTGGTTGCAATTTAATAAAGTTCATTTAGATTGCTATCACAAGTTGGTAAGGTTTCCTTCTTTGGAAGATGATGAAGGTGAGATTTTTCTATCCACTAAAGATTTGAAGAAACTTTTAGCGGACGAAGCTTGGTTGTTTGGCTTGTTTGCATCGTTGTCTGTGGAGAACAAAGTTGAGCTTGATGTGTTTCCAGTGGTGTGTGATTTTCCAGAAGTGTTTCCGGAGGAGATTGCAGATGTGTCGTCGGAAAGAGAAGTTGAGTTTTCTATTGATCTAGTTCCCGGTACTAGACCGATTTTGATGGCACCATATCGTATGTCAGCATCGGAATTGGTAGAACTGAAGGGGCAGTTGAATGATTTGTTGGACAAGAAGTTTGTAAGACCAAGTGTTTCTCCTTGGGGTGCGTCGGTATTGTTGGTAAAGAAAAAGGATGGGAGTATGCAGTTATGTATTGATTATTGGCAGTTGAATAAGGTGACAATTAAGAATAAGTATTCGCTTCCAACAATCGATGATTTGATGGACCAATTAGTTGGAGCGCATGTTTTTAGAAAGGTTGATTTGAGATCAGGTTATCACCAGATTCGAGTTAAGGAGGAGGATATTCCAAAGACGGCTTTTAGGACACGGTATGGTCATTACTAATATTCTGTGATGCCATTCGGAGTTTCTAATGTGTCGGGTGTGTTTATGGAATACATGAATCGTATTTTTCATGAGCAGTTGGATCGTTTTGTGGTTGTGTTCATCGACGAAATTTTGATTTACTCTAAGTCTCAAGAGGAGCATGAAGAGCATTTGAGGATTGTATTACATATTTTGAAAGAGAAGCAATTGTATGCTAAGTTGTCAAAGTGTGAATTTTGGTTGTCGGACGTGAGTTTTCTCGGACATATTATTTCCGGTGATGGTATTAGTATGGATCCATCCAAGAATTATGCGGTAATGCAATGGGAGACCCCTAGATCGGTTACGGAGATTAGAAGCTTTTTGGGCTTGGCAGGTTATTATCAGAGGTTTGTTGAAGGATTTTAGAAGTTGGCACTTCCGTTAACGCAGTTGACTTGTAAGGGAAAGGCTTTTATTTGGGATGCTGATTGTGAGAAGAGTTTCATTGAGTTAAAGAGAAGATTGACAACAACGCCAATCTTGATTTTGCCGAATCCTACGGAACCTTTTGTGGCTTATTGTGATGCTTCCTTGACAGGTTTAGGTGGTGTGTTGATGCAAGATGGAAAAGTTATGGCTTATGCTTCAAGACAGTTGAGAGTGCATGAAAAGAATTACCCTACACATGATTCGGAATTAGCGGTCGTGGTGTTTGTTTTGAAAATTTGAAGGCATTATCTTTATGGTGCAAGATTTGAAGTTTTTAGTGATCACAAGAGTTTGAAGTATTTATTTGATCAGAAGGAATTGAATATGAGGCAAAGGAGGTGGTTAGAGCTTTTGAAGGACTATGATTTTGGTTTGAATTGCCATCCGGGTAAGGCAAATGTGGTGGTCGATGCCTTAAGTTGGAAGTCGTTGCACATGTCTACATTGATGATGAAAGAATGGGAACTTTTGGAGAACTTTAGAGATTTGAGTTTGGTTTGTGAAATGACGCCGAGAAGTGTGAGACTTGGTATGCTTCACATTACAAATGATTTTCTTGCAACTGTATGTGAAAAGCAGAAGTTGGATCTGAAGTTCGTTGATTTGATGACGAATGAGGATTTCAAGGTTGATGATTTTGGAGTTTTGAGATTTCGTGGTGGTATTTGTATTCCCGATGATGTGGATTTGAAAAGGATGATATTGGAGGAAGGACACCAGAGTAACTTAAGTATTCATCCGGGAGCGAATAAGATGTATCAAGATTTGAAGAAAATCTTTTGGTGGTCCGGATTGAAGAGAGATGTAGCTCAGTTTGTGTATGCATGTTTGACTTGTCAGAAGTCTAAGGTGGAACATCGGAAGCCTAGTGGATTGATGCAACCTTTGGATATTCCAGAGTGAAAATGGGACAGTATATCGATGGATTTTGTTACGGGATTGTCGAATACGCAAAGAGATCATAATGCTATTTGGGTGATTGTTGATAGGCTTACTAAATCTGCTCATTTTGTTCCAATTGATATTGGTTATCCTTTGGAGAAGTTAGCCGAGATTTATGTTCGTGTGGTTGTGAAGTTGCATGGAGTTCCTAAGAGTATCGTATCGGATAGAGATCCTAGATTTACTTCAAGGTTTTGGGAGAGTTTGCAAAAGGCTTTGGGTTCTAAGCTAAGATTGAGTTCGGCTTATCACCCGCAAACAGATGGTCAAACCGAGAGGACGATTCAGTCGTTTGAGGATTTGTTACGTGCTTGTGTACTAGAGCAAGGTGGTGCTTGGGATGGTTATTTAGAGTTGATTGAGTTCACCTATAATAACAGTTTTCACTCAAGTATTAGTATGGCGCCATTCGAGGCTTTGTATGGTTGGAGATGTCGAACACCTTTGTGTTGGCATGAAACTGGTGAGAAGTCGGTTGTTGGGCCGGAGATGGTACAACAGACGACGGAGAAGATGAATTTTATTCGAGAAAAGATGAGAGCTTCTCAGAGTAGGCAGAAGAGTTATCATGACAAGAGAAGGAAAGATCTTGAGTTTCAAGAGGGCGACCATGTATTCTTGAGAGTTACACCGGTTACGGGTGTGGGTCGTGCTTTGAAGTCGAAGAAGTTGACTTCTCGTTTTATTGGTCCGTATCAGATTATTGCACGAGTGGGTGTTGTGGCATATCGTGTGGCGTTGCCTCTGAATCTTTCGAATTTGCATGATGTATTCCATATTTCGCAACTTCGGAAGTATGTCCCGGATCCGTCACATGTGATTTCTATGGACGAGGTTGAAGTAAGAGATAACCTTACAGTTGAAGTTTTACCGATTAGGATTTTGGATCGTGAAATTAAGAAGCTAAGAGGCAAAGATATTGCGCTTGTGAAAGTAGCATGGGGAGGTGTTGCGGAAGGCAATATGACTTGGGAATTGGAGAGTAAGATGCGAGAGTCGCATCTGGAGTTGTTTGGATCAGGTAATATTTTCGAGGACAAAAATTTCTGAAGTGGGGGAGAGTTGTAACGCCCCGATTCTGAATTTCCCATTTTTGTTGAGTCTTTTGATTTATTTGACTGATTATTCTTTTATTTGTGGAATTTGAATATTAATATGTTATGTGTGCATATTATGTTATTTTATTATTTCGGAGAGTTTAGGAATTAATTAGAGGGTGTTTTAGATAATCCTTAATTAGTTGTTATTTGAGAGAAATAGAATAGAAAGAGTATAAGTGGAATAGAGAGAAAAGAAAAGAGATAGAAAGAAATATAAGGGAAAGAAGAAGAAGAGAGAAGAGGAGGAAGAGGAGAAAAACCTAGAATCATCAAGAATCAACTTCTAAGCTTCGATTAATCGGGTAAGGGTGTGAAAATTTATTATTCTTTCGATGTGTATGATTGTGTATGTTTCTATTAGTTTGATTTTGGATTGGGGAGAGTTTTGCTCATTTTCCGTTTTAGGTCGAATTTGATTTAATCGGTAGAAACCGAGTTTTAACGGTTAAAAATGAGGATAAGTGGTAAAGTTTAGTCGAGGAATGTTGGGCTAAGGCTACTGAGACGAGTTGGAATTGAATCGGTTGGATTTTGAGGAGTTTCGTAGTTTTTGGACAGTGGGGATTTCTGAGTTCGCAGACCCTCTCTAGCAAGTTCGCTAGGCGAGCAGGTCACGTGCATTCGCTGGGTATTTGTTGTGGCGAGCCAGTAGCAAACGGTTCCAGACTTGGACATAATGGTTTTGGTGTTCTTCGCTGGTAACGAAGGGGGTAGCGAGCATTCGCTAGGCCTTCACTGAGCGAGTGTAGTAGGGAATCAAGTCAGTGGCTTCTGTTTGCCTTCGCGAGCTTGTTCGCTAGGCGAACAGGTAGCGAGCACTCGCTAAGAGCTCGCTAGGAGAGCAAGGTAGAGAGCGTGTTAGCATTTTGTTTTCTTGTGTTTTCACTTTCACGTGGATTCTTCGATTCAAGTATGATTGATCCTTTCTTATTATGCATAGTTGTATGTTGTGATATAAGATGCTGTGGGTAGCCGTATGGCGTGAATCCTAGATTGTGAATCGTAGAGTGTGAAATGTGCTCGTTTAGCAATTTTGTGCATTTATTTGGATTGAATGAAAATGCATGATGAGACTGATGTGAATGTGCATAATTGTATGTACTTGTATGATGTGAAGAATGCATGATTATATATATGTGAATATGTATGCATTTCAAGAGTGTGGGGAGTCGTTTTGGATGTGAAGCATCATGATTGCATTCTTGTGTGTCTGATCCCGCGTAGGATCTGCAAAAACCTCGTGTGCCCTTATGAGGTGTGAGCGATGGTTTATTTTTGATCCCTAGGAGGATCTGTAGAAACGATCGTGTGCCCTTGTGGGGTGTGAGCGATGGTTTATTTGATTCCGTGGAGAATCTGCAGAACGATTGTGTGCCCTTGTGGGGTGTGAGCAATCGGATTGTGTGCCCGTGTGGGGTGTGAGCAATCCTGAGACATCGTGTGCCCATGTGGGGTGTGAGCGATGGGTGAACATCGTAGGCCCGACGGACAGTTACTTTGGTAACGAGCGATGGTTCCATTTGGTTCTTCAAATGAACCTGCTGAATGAGTCGGTACCGCATTTGCATCTGCATAGAGTCGTGAGTCGGTCTCTATGAGTTGCATTATCATCTTCATATGATATATTGGTGAAATGAACTTAATTGTGTATGTTATGTGAATTGTTTAAGTAAACATAAGTGTAAATGTTTATGGGTGAATGATGTGAATGGTAGAAGCATGATTGGTGAATATGCTTAGTTGTGTAAATATACATTGTGAAGTATGTGAATGATTGGTGAATATATGCATGATGGATATGCTTGGTGAATTATATATTTATATATATATATATATATATATATATATATATATATATATATATATATATATATATATATATATATGTGTGTGTGTGTGTGTGTGTGTGTGTGTGTGTGTGTGTGTGTGTGTGTGTGTGTGTGTGTGTGTGTGTGTGTGTGTGTGTGTGTGTGTATATATATATATATATGTGTGTGTGTGTGTGTGTGTGTGTGTGTGTGTGTGTGTGTGTGTGTGTGTGTGTGTGTGTGTGTGTGTGTGTGTGTGTGTGTGTGTGTGTGTGTGTGTGTGTGTGTGCGGAGTATATATGATTGAATTGTGATGAGTTGCGGTGAGAAATATGTTATGTGTATTCTATGTTGATGTATATAGATATATAATTATATGCAATGTTTATTATGATAATGTTTCTCACCCTTCTGCTGTTTTATGATGCCCTATGAGGCATTGCAGAGTAGGTTTGCTGGAGGTCTTTTGTGAAGCGTGGCTTCATTCGTTTTGGTCGGTTGGCTCTGATATGTAGCACTGGGTAGTTAGGAATTGTTTTGATTCTTTTGTGATACATCTGTGTATGTATCTGCTGATGAATGTTTTGTAAACATGACTTATGACTTGAATTAAACTGTTGATGTATATAATGTTTATATGAATGAAGTGATTCAATGTTTAGATGTTTCCGTTTTTATTCTAAACATTGATATGTGGGTTTTCAGGACTAAGTTCCTTTGGGGTGATTTACCCTTTGTTGCATATGTTTATGAGCAGGTGTTGTATGTGTTTTGAATTTCCTGGATAATGTGACGTACCTCTTTCATACCATGTGTTAAATTATACTCTGATGAAATTTTTGTTAAGTGCCTAAATGATTTAATGGTTTATTTAGGGGTATAGAAAGTGGGTGTTACAATGAGGATGCCTATCTTCAACCTTACAAAGAACAAATCGACATTATCAACTTGGGCTTTAAAGAAGTAAAAAGAGAGGTCAAGATTAAGGCATCATTGGGGCAAAGGTTAAAGACAGATTGGTAATGCTTCTCAAAGAGTATACAGATGTGTTTGCTTGGTCCTACCAAAATATGCCTGGATTGGACACCGACATCGTAGTTCACAAGCTTCCTCTTAAACCTGAATGTCCTCCAGTTAAGCAGAAACTTTAACGATCCAGACCCGACATGGCTCTCAAAATAAGAGATGAGGTTAAAAAGCAGATCGACGCAAGTTTCCTAGCAGTTTCTAAATACCCTGAGTGGGTGTCCAACATTGTACATGTACCTAAAAAGGATGGTAAAGTCAGAATGTGTGTAGATTACAAGGATCTTAATAAAGCTAGTCCGAAGGACGATTTCCCTCTATCGCATATCTACACTTTGGTGGATAATACAGCCAGCTTTGCAGTATTTTCATTCATGGATGGCTTCTCTGGCTATAACCAGATAAAAATGGACCTAGATGATATGGAAAGCACAACCTTCATCACACCCTGGGGCACTTATTGTTATAAGCTTATGCCTTTTGGTTTGAAAAATGTTGGGGCCACATATCAATGAGCCATGGTGGCAATATTTCATGATATGATGCACCAAGAAATTGAGGTTTACGTTGATGATATGATTGCCAAGTCTCATAGCAAAGAAGACCATTTGGATCATATGTTGAAATTATTTAAAATACTCAGGAAGTATCAACTGAGACTAAATCCTGCCAAATGTACCTTCGGAGTCAGATTTGGAAAACTACTTGGCTTCATTCTTAGTCAACATAGAATCGAAGTGGATCCCAAAGGTACGAGCCATCCAGGGAATGCCTGCACCACAAACTAAGAAACAGATTAGAGGTTTCCTTTGTAGACTAAATTATATCTCCAAGTTCATCTCCAACTTGACTCCTACTTGCACGCCAATCTTCAGGTTGTTACAAAAAGATCAAGTGGTTGTGTGGAATGAGAATTGCCAGTCAGCATTTGAAAAGATCAAAGGATACCTCCAAGAGCCTCCAATATTGATCCCTCATGTGCCTGGAAAACCTCTCTTCATGTACATGATTGTGCTTGAAGAATCAATGGGTTGTGTCTTGGGCCAAACAGATGAATTAGGGAAGAAAAAACACACAATTTTCTACTTGAGCAAGAAGTTCACCGATTGTGAAAGTCGTTACTCTCCATTGGAAAAAGCTTGTTGTGCGCTGGTTTGGGCAGCCAAACGTCTGAGATAGTACATGATTTTTCACACTACTCTGTTGATATACAAAATGGATCCAATAAAGTACATATTCGAGAAACTTTCTCAGACGGGAAGACTTGCAAGGTGGCACATGCTCTGGTCAGAGCATGACATCCAATATGTTGAACAGAAGTCGATAAAAGGAAACGTCTTATTAGACTACCTTGCTGATCAACCTGTTGAAGATTATTAGTCGCTCAAATTCGACTTCCCTGACAAAGATGTCATGTTTCTTTACAAAGCTAAATAAGAACCCGATCTTGAAGAGGGTCCTGAACCTAGTTCCCATTGGAAAATGATACTCGACGGTGCATCCAACAAAAGAGGTCATGGTGTCGGTGCTATTTTAGAAAACCCTACCGGTGGTTACACTACTGTTACTGCAAGATTGTGCTTCAAATGAACGAACAACATAGATGAGTATTATCACAATTGCGAAACACCCGGCAGAAAAATAGAAGAGTCGCCATTGAATGCTATTTATCTCAAAAATAGGGAAAGGAAGCGATCGAAAAAACCAAAGAATGGGAAAAGACAAGGTCATCGCAACCAAATCTTGGGTTCGGGAGTCGGTTACGCAAGGGGAAGGTATTAGCACCCCTCACATCCATTGTACTCAACGGGATCCATGATTGTTGTCTAATCAAAGAGTGTGTTTATCTATAAGCTAATACTAAACGGAAACGAGAACAAAAGAAAAAAAGAAAGAGACTCGATATGATATCGCCTCCCTATGCCTACGTATTCCCTCGTGCAATGGGAAAGTCAGAGTCAACGTAGTTCGGAAAACTATGGATGATGGAGGGAAGGTTGCTCGCCAAGACATCACCATCTCGTGCCTATGTATCCTTATATGGTATGAGAAATCAAAGCAAACGTAGTTCGGGAAACAAAACCACAGGTTGGTTAAGTGTTTTTTATGAGCAACGTTATTTTACCATTCCAGCAGTTAAGAACGATGTCTGTTTGCAGTAGAACGGAAAAGTAACGTGCTCTTTTCTAAAAATGATTTTAGAATACAAATCCCGAAGGATAAAAAGGTTTGGATTTTTTTTGTGAGTTTTAGTGAAGTGAATTAGTTTGCTTTGTGATTCATGTTGCACTAAAGACTATGACATAGGAGCGAATGCGTCGCATATCGCCCTAAGGGCATACGCCAAACACTCTAGACAAGTAAGGAGAAACCCCCACTCATCATTTTCCATGTGCTTAAGGCTCATGGCGCACAACATTCATCGTATTTATTAGATGAGTTAGAATGTATTTTAAGATGAGAAAAGAGACGCACGAAAGGTCTAAGGGGAAACTCGGCCCTAACGTTGTCATGCAAAGTGGTCCTAAGGTCGGGATGCGAAAGGAGATTTTATCCTAATGTTAGCATGCAAAAAATGGACCTAAGGTTGAGGTTAAAAGGGACTAACCTACTTGTTATCATGCTTGGATTACCCTCCTAGTGTCTATCTTACTCCAAATTTAATCAGAAATTAAATTGGAATAAGAAACCTAAGGGAACATGTAAAGACAAACCAAAGAGAGAGGAAACAAGGAAAAACAGCAACTACAACATCGCCTCCTGCACAAAACAGCAATAAAATCTAGCATACGAGCAAGACAGCCTATAACAGCACATGTTTCAGCACAAAAGCAGGTGTAAGAGGCAGGAAGCAAACAAACAAGGCAAAGATAGCATGCAAGTTCAAGATAAAAACAACTGTGAAAAGTAGGGCAGCAAGCATGTAGAAATGCAATTAATCGAGAGTAAGCATCAATCATGAACATATATCATGCAAATGTGAACATGCTTCAACAATTAAACATAATCGATCAACAACAATGCATCAATAAGAATCATCAAGATCAACATGTTTTTTCAAATTAAAACGGATGATCGACCGATCAAACAAACGTGCAACAAGCGGTATCGGAAGTAAATGCAAACATGCATCACAATATCCAGCAACATAATCATTAATGATAATCAATTAATCATGCTACAAGCAAGCAAAACAATGTGATCATTCATCAATCAAGCAGCAATAACATGTTAAACACTCAAAATGAAAACCAAAAGTTACGCGTCGAAGAATCGAGATCAAACATTCAAGAATGATGAAATATGTCAAAAATAATCCACATAAATGCATTAGATCAATCCATGAAGTTTACGTGTGAGAAGGAACCTCAAACAAGCAAGAAAATGCAAAAACACAACATACTGCTCGGTGGTATCCGGTTACTCATATCAGGTAACCAGTTACCTGTTGTAAAAAAACTTGGAAACATGAAAATTTGTGAAGGGTAACCGGTTACCCTATATCAGGTAACTGGTTACCATTGAACTAGAAACAGAAAATCAGCTTTCAGCATCCAACAACTTATCCAATCACTCAGATGAACATGTTATCAATTAAACACGAATTTAACACCAAGAATCAGCAATCAAACATCATGTAAACACAATCAAACACTGAAATCACAAATCACCAAGATCCAAATCATCAAAATGGATCAAAAAGCAACAAAAGCTATGGATCTACATTGTGATTATTCAAATAAGCTCAAAACAGAATTAGATCTAGAATTACCAACCTTCAAAGCTGAGATTTGCTTCGGTAAGTGTTGATTCACTTGAAATTAACAGATCCAAGCTAGAAACCCAGAGAATCTTCAAGATCCAAGAGCTTCCTTATGGTAGAAATGAAGAACAAGTAAGATCAAGCAAAATTGACTCAAAAAAGCACTTCCAATCTAGCTTCCAAAATCAAATCTCAATTCAAATGAAAATTGAATGGTGAATTGAAGATAATGGAGATGAATGATGGAGGTTTAGTCCTAGAATTTAAGGATTCTAATGAAGAATTAATTAATTCAAGTGGAAAGAGCTTTAATGGAGGTTTTGGGAGTGAAAAAGTGGAGAGAAAGTTGAGAGCAAATTCTCAAGAATGAATGTGAAATCTGAAAAGTGAAGGTTAATTCTGTGAGGTTTGGAGCAAATTCACTTAAACAAGCTCTAGGTTTAGAATCAAAATATGGTTTGGAATATGGATTAGCATTTGGAATGGAAATTAGGATTGGAATTAGGAATGGAGTGTTTGAAATTTGGAGGGAAATGATGAAAATTGAAGCAATTCTAGATCCTTCCGATGATGATCATGTGAAATCAATGGTTGAAAATGATTAGAAAACTTGCAATGCTGAAAATTTGAATTTCTTGGAAAATTTTGCTTGAAGTAGCCGGTTACCCATATGTGGTAACCGGTTACCACATTTAAAAATGCCCAAATTGGCGCCAAATGGAGGGAATCCTGCATAATTACCCATAGTCACCTGTTCTAAACTCTATTAAGCCTCTGAAACTTGCCCTTGGATATTATGATTATGAGAATGCTTGAGATAGCATGTACACCATCTCCTGAGCTGAAAAATAACCTGCTGAAAAGAATAAAACCAACTGCTCGATCGCTCGGCAAAATAAATGTCAGAGCCTTTGATGGTCACTGTTTGAACTCTTGCAACAAAGAGGAACCCTGAGCCACATAAATACCTTGATCCCATTTCTTGAGAACCAATGTTATGATATGCAAAAATGCATAGAAATAAAATCCAGTAAACCAAGAAATAATGAGGCAAATTTTGGGGTGCTACAGCTGCCTCTATTCAATCGACTTGAACCTGAAGGAGTGATAGCAACGACTCTCAAACATTCAAGGTGCATGGAGATTGAATACCAAAAGAACCCGAAAATTTGCAACCTACGGGGAGGCAAAACAGCGAATACCAACCAAAAGTTGGGATGTGACACGCTGAGGATAATAATCCAAGATGAACAAAACATCAACCAAAAGTTGGAACAAAACCGCCGGATACCAACCAAGAGTTGGGATAATAATCAAAGGATACCAACCAAGAGCTGAGATAACAATCAAAGGATACCAACCAAGAGTTGGGATAACGAGAATACCGACCAAAGGATACCAACCAAGAATTGGGATAACCTTTTGGGGAACAAAAAAAAATCAAGAACCTGCAGGACGTACAATCAACGAACTTACAACCTGAGGGAAAAGACAACTCTGTTGGGGACGAAGAGAAAACTAAACAGACAACTCTACGGGGGAGGATATCTATCAGAAGATAATAACCAAAAGATATCAACCAAAATATGGGATAAAGGTTACTCCCTGGGGATAGAAACCAAACACTACCAACCAAGAGTTTGAATACAAATGCTATCAACCAAAAGTTAGAATCACCGCAACACCGACCGAAGGCGAAATGATGGGGAATAACATCTTGAAAACAACGATCTCACCGGGGAGTATACTAACCAAAAGGTGGAATGCAACGAAAAGTAATAACCACAAGCTACCAACCAAAAGTAGGAATCACCACAATACCAAACAAAGTTGAACACAAGCTACCAACCAAAAGTCGGAATCACTTCCAATCTTCAAAGGATAACTTACAGCCCAAAAGCTGGAGAATAAGGATACTAACCAAAAGTTATAATTACCAGAATGTCGATCCACGGCAAACTCTGAGGGAGAAGACACCAACCCCACCAGTTGAACCAACACAGGAAGACTACCAACCAAAAGTTGGCAACAACAACCCAAAACAAAGACTACCAACCAAAAGTTGGGATCGTCAACCAGGAAACGAAGGTTACTAACCAAAATTTGGAATAACGTCAACAAGACGACTAAGTTAGGGATTACCAACCAAGAGTTGGAATCAAGCAAAAGCTACCAACCAAAAGTTAAAATCGTCGGAACACCGATCGAGGGAGAACTGACCACAACGACGACTACCAACCAAAAGTTGGGATCACGTCAACAAAATTTACCATCAAAAATTTGGAATCAAACAAAGGCTACCAACCAAAAGTTGGGATCACACCCAAGAGATAAAGATTACCAACCAAAAGTTGGAATCACGACTATGCTTGGGAAAAAGGACCTCACCAATGAATTATCAACCAAAAGTTAGGATAACTCCCACAAACTGAAGATTACCAACCAAGAGTTGGAATAACATCAACAAAACCTTACCAACCAAAAGTTGGAATAACATCCAACAAGTCACGAATTACCAACCAAAAGTCGGTATAACAACTCCGTCGGGGAATAGAAGAGGACTACCAACCAAAAGTTGGGATAACAATTAACCACCAATGGACTACCAACCAAAAGTTGGAATGAAGCAAAGGTTCCAACCAAAAGTTTGAATAACATCCATAGAACTTCATAAACTAAGTTGGGGGTTATCAACCAAGATTTGGAATGACACACCTTGAATAGGCAGGACATAGAATCAACCGACTCATAACTTGCAAAGAATACTCCGATGGGGAAAGAGAGGTTTAAACAAACGACTCTACCGAGGAAAATGACATTTAAACAAACGACTCAGCTAAGGAAAGAGAAGTTAAACAAACAACTTTGTTGAGGAAAAGACGTTTAAACAAACAACTCAGCCGGGAAGAAACCAAATAAGATGAACAACCAAAAGATCCACCCTGATGGGGGTAACGCGAAAATCTTCTGAATAAAACCATCATCTGTCGAAGAGAAAATTGGCACCAAAGGTATCAAACCTGGCTTCTGCTTCAGATGCATAGGTTTGAACATGGTGTAATGCTCCATTCGAAATAGAAATGCTACGCATTTAGGAGGATGTTATGCAAATGCAAAGGAATACAACTCAGAGGAGTGTTGAGAATACCAGCAAACCAACTCTACTGAGGAATACGCCATAGATGGCCTTCTTGCAAAAACTTCACCCTACTGGGGAATACGCCCTGGATGGCCTTCTTGCAAAAACTTCACCCTGCTAGAGAATACGCCTTAAATGGCTCTCCGAAAAACTTCGCCCTGCTGGGGAATACGCCCTGGATGGCTCTCCGAAAAACTTCTCCCTGCTGGGGAAAACACCAAAACTCCACTCAGTGGGGAATCAAGAATAGCACTGAAAAATCCAACCTGGTAGGATAACAAACTCGTGCTGAAGGTTTCACTCTGCTTGGAATACAAGAATAATAACCCGCCCTGCTAGGGACATACAAGTAATAAACCGCCCTACTGGGGATATCAGAGACTTCTACTGAAGATTCCATCCTGACGAAGAGATGAAAGTAACCTCTGTTAATAATTCCCCTCCACAGGGAATGTAATGAACATCTATAGAGAACTCCGCTCTACTGGGGTATAAACAAAATTTGCTTAAACATCTTCCCTGAGGAAAATGAGAATACCATCTATTGGGAGCTCGTCCCGAAAACTGATTCTAAAAGATGCCAATGATTATTGGACTTTTTGGAGATACCAACCTGTCATTGATGTATCTTTTGAGGGAATCAACACTAATCTCTACTCAGGAAATAAATTCATGAATATTGATCGTGTCGGGGAGAGACACCAGAGCATCGACTCCGTTGAGGAAGGACGTTGCCTCTGTTGGAGAGTAATACTAAATTGAAATATATCCTACGACCGAGGGAATATCCTCCAACCTTACTCTGTTGGGAATATGCTGAGAACAAATCTACCCTGCTGGGGATTAGCCTCTGTGGAGAGACAGAACTCTGCTCTGCTGAAGATACACTACACACCTTCGCTGGTGACAACACTTCTGATTTGATAACAAGATTCTGTGGGGAAGACAAAATCTCTGTTGTGGGGAAATAAAAATCTCCGTTGAACAAAATGCTTGATTTCATTCTGTCTAAAGTAGTCAACCTCCAAATACTCACCAGGTAGTACGAATCCACTTTGGTCGGGAAATACAACTCTGAATTCCTGCTAGGGGAGGAATAGTTCACCATGCATTACTATTAGAACTTCATTGTTGAGGAGAAAAGCTCTACTGGGGAGAGGACCCAACCATCCTGCAACAAACAAGAAACAATAGGATGCCCCATGTGTGAAATGGCTACTTCGGTTACCATTCATGACACTTCTCGTTCAAGTAAATTCATTGCTTTTATTATGCTCTGTAAAGCCTCGTATTTTCGCCTGTAATGTTCATAAAAAATATCAGACGTTTTTGCAAACAAAACAGCAAAAGTAATAACAAGAAATGAAAAGCTCTTTGACTGAAATGAATACTTTATTGATGAAAGGCCTGTAAATAGGCGAATTACAATTCAGATGCAATTCTTGAAAAGAGGTAATTGCGCAAAAAAGAAAAAGATATATAGAAATGTCGGCAATATGGAAATAGATAGCCACCATGTATCGATTCAGCTATGACATGTATGTCTTCGATGTTCCCCCATGTTTCGCCTTTTAAAAAGACTGATTGGACTGATTCCTTTCCTTCGGGATAACCATGTATCAGATAAGATCACAGATCGAACATAGACCGCAGTCGTTTGCTTTTAAAATCCCTAACTTTTTTCTGGATCGCCCTTTCAGGTTTTCAATCCACCGGGATACCCATTTTTGCCTAGGTCAACTTTTCAGGTTTTCAACCTTGCGGGTTCATTATTTTTCTTTTATCCCTAATTTTTGCCCGAACCTATTCTTTTTATGGTTCATTGGGATGCCCCATTTTTGCCTGGACTTTTCTTTTTCTGTCCAGCGGGTCTCTTTTAAGAAAAGTATTTTTTAACCACGTCTGCATTCATAGGGGACGAAAAATATTCACCATCCATGGTTGATAGTAATAAGGCTCCGCCAGAGAAAACCTTTCTTACCACATATAGACCTTCATAGTTGGGAGTCCATTTGCCCCTGTGATTTATTTGAGGAGGAAGGATCTTTTTCAACACCAAATCACCGGTATGGAAGCACCGAGGACGCACTTTTTGATCAAAGTCTTTCTTCATCCTACTCTGGTACAACCGGCCATGAGCAATAGCTGCCAATCTCTTCTCGTCAATCAGGCTTAATTGATTCAATCTGGTTTGCACCCATTCAGCTTCATCAAGCTTCACATCAGAGAATATTCTTAAAGAAGGAATCCTAAATTCCAATGGTAGAACTGCCTATGTACCATACACAAGTGAGAAAGGAGTTGCCTCAATTTCGTACGCACCGAAGTATAATAAAAGTGAAGAGCAAAGAGCAACATCTCGTGCCAATATTTATAGGTTACCACCACCTTCTGCATAATATTCTTGATATTCTTGTTAGTTGCCTCAACAACGCCATTCATCTTCGGATGATATGGAGAAGAGTAGTGGTGCTCAATCTTGAAACTCTGGCACAGTTCCTTCATCATCTTGTTATTCAAATTTAAACCATTATCAGTAATGATTCTCTCTGGAATTCCATAATGACAAATGATGTCCTTCTTTATGAATCGGGCAACCACCTGTTTCGTGACATTGGAAAAGGAAGTTGCTTCCACCCACTTCGTGAAGTAATCAATCGCAAACAGAATGAAGCGATGACCATTGGAAGCAGTCGACTCAATCTTTCCAATTATATCAATTCCCCACATAGCAAAGGGCTAAGGGGATGTTAACACATTCAGAGGGTTCGGTTGCACATGCATCTTATCATCATAAATCTGGCATTTATGACATTTTCTGGCGTATTTGAAGCAATCGGATTCCATAGTCATCCACTAATACCCAGCTCTCAACAATTTTCTAGCCATTGCATGTCCACTAGCATAAGTACCGAAAGAACCCTCATGGACTTCCTCCATCAACAAGCCTGCCTCATATTCGTTAACATAGCGTAGCAAGACCATGTCAAAGTTTCTCCTGTATAGCACATCATCCTTGTTTAGATAGAAATTATCGGCTAACCTCCTCAGAGTCTTCCTATCTTTGCTGGATGCCCCAGATGGGTACTCTTGAGTCTTTAGAAAATGCTTGATATAAAATGCCAAGGCTTTTTATCCGATACCTTCTCAATTTCAAACACAGAGGTGGGTCTATCAAGACGTATGATGGTGATAGCTAGAGCTTCATTCCAGAAATCCACTTTGTACATTGATGATAACACGGCCAAGGCGTCCGCCATCTGATTCTCAACTCTTGGCACATGATGGACCTCAACTCTATCAAAGAATGGCAATAGCCTCCTTGAATAATTCTTGTAAGGCACCAGGTTGGCCTGACGAGTTTCCCATTCTCTTTTTATTTGATTGACGACTAGCGTTGAATCACCATACACATTTAGATTCGTGATCCTCAGATCATGGACTCTTCTAAACCCATAATGCATGCTTTGTACTCAGATTTATTTTTGGTGCAAGCGAACGTCAATCGAGCAGTGAATGGTATGTGAGAATCGTGAGGAGTTGTAATGATTGCACTGATTCCATTACCATGTGAATTAATAGCTCCATCGAAAACCAGTTTCCACTGAGATCCAATCTCAGGACCTTCGTCAGGTAAAGGCTCATCAAAGTATTTCATCTTCAAAAACATGATGTCTTCATCTGGAAAATCAAACTTCATCGACTGATAATCCTCAATCGGCTGTTCCGCAAGATTTTTTGACATAACACTTCCCTTAATGGCTTTCTGGGAAACATACTGAATATCATACTCTGTTAAAACCATTTTCCATCGGGAAATCCTTATGGAGAGTGCTTTCTTTTCAAAAATATACTTAATCGGATCCATCTTCAAAATCAACAGGGTTGTGTGGTTTAACATGTAATGTCTCAAACGCTTAGCAACCCAAGCGAGTGCATAACATGTTTTCTCCAACATTGAGTATCTCGACTCACAATCAGTGAACTGTTTGCTCAGGTAATAGATGGTGTGCTCTTTTCTACCTGACTCGTCCTATTGACCGAGCACACATCCCATTGAATTCTCAAGAACCGTGAGATACATGATCAGAGGTCTCCCTGCAACTGGAGGCATGAGTATTGGAGGTTCCTGCAGATACTCTTTTATTCCTTCAAATGCCTTCTGGCAATTTTCATTCCACCTGACCGTTTGATCTTTTCTTAACAATTTGAATATTAGTTCACAAGTGGCTGTAAGATGAGATATGAACTTTGCAATGTAGTTCAACCTCCCCAGGAAACCACGAACCTCTTTTTCCATCCTCGGCTCAGGCATTTCTTGTATAGCTTTTATTTTGGCAGGATCTACCTCAATACCCCTTTTACTAGCAACGAACCCCAGTAGCTTTCCAGATATCACCCCGAAGGTGCACTTGTTAGGATTCAGCCTCAGCTTGAACTTCCTAAACCTTTCAAACAACTTCAGAAGATTGACCAGATCTCCCTCCTTTGTTTGTGACTTCGCAATCATGTCATCGACATATACCTCAATCTCATGATGAATCATATCATGAAAGAGATTCACCATTGCCCGCTGATAAGTTGCCCCGACATTCTTCAATTTAAAAGGCATCACCTTATAGCAAAAAGTCCCCCACGGTGTAATAAAAGTAGTTTTCTCCATGTCCTCTGGGGCCATCTTGATTTGGTTATATCCAGAGAAGCCATCCATGAAGGAAAACACAGAATATTGAGCGGTGTTATCAACCAACACATCAATGTAGGGGAGCGGGAAATTGTCTTTCGGGCTCGCTCTATACAGATCTCTGTAGTTAACATACATCCTGACCTTTCCATCTTTCTTAGGCACAAGAACAATATAGTGACCCACGGAGGGTAATTCGTGACAGCAAGAAAACCAACATTCAACTACTTCTGAACTTCTTCTTTGATTTTGACTGCCATGTCAAGTCTCTTCCGTCTCAACTTCTGCTTGACTGGAGGACATTCTTCTCAGAGAGGCAACCGGTGTACCACAATATCTGTATCCAACCTAGGCATGTCTTGGTAAGACCAAGCGAAGATATCTTTATACTCACGGAGCATTTCAACCAATCTTCTCTTGATGTTGTCTTCCAATGTAGCCCCAACTCTAACCTCTTTCTTGTCATCTTTGGTACCCAGATTGATAAATTCAATATCCTCCTAATGAGGCTCAATGACCCATTCCTTCTGCTTGATAAGTCTGACTAACTCTTTGGGTAGTTCACAGTCTTCATCAATCTCTTCTTCAGCTTGATAAATGGGATTATCAAAGTCATATGAAGCCATAGTTGAACTTGAATCGATGGTATCTGATAGAAAAGACCTGCATGATGATGTTTATGTTTATTATGCGATGCAACAAACAAAACACATTGCCATTTTTATGTTTAATATAATGCAAGAAACAAAAACAAGAAAAACAGGGATCACAATATTTGAATGCGAAAACGTCTTTTATTTATGATAAAGTGAAAATGACAAAAAGGCCCCACAGATTGAAATAGTAACATGAATGACTTCTTCAGTAGTCCAGTTGCACAACTTCTGGCCAGGAGTACATGGACAAATCCAGGCATCCGTATCACAATCATTGTCACCTTCGTCATCTTCAATGGCATTAATCCTATCAAATATCACACCACTGCTGGTGAATTGAACAAGTCCCCCGTGTCTCGGAATGTCTTGAGAAGAACTGGAGGGTTTGTATCCCAGGCCGAACTTGTCATGCTTGACGGGAACATTAAGAACTTGGCCCCACTTCTGTGATGAACTGGATTCTGCGATAGCACGAGCTTTCTTGAACGATGACATGGAAACCTCTGGGCTTTTGGCTTCTACAAGAGGCTTCTCCTAAATCTCAACTATTTCAAACGCCTGGCAAAGTGTTTCATGGATCTCCCCATCCACTTCCACATACTTGAAGGATGACAAATGGCTAACCATGATATCCTCTTCACCACATATTGTAACAACGTTTCCTTCCATCATATATTTCATTTTCTTATGCAACATTGAAGTAACTTCTTCCGCAGTGTGTATCCAAGGTCGACCAAGCAAACAACTGTTTTGTTGGCTGGATATCCATAATGTAAAAAGTTGTATCAAAAATCTCTGATCCTACCTGAATAGGCATCATAATCTCCCCAAACACTAATATTTTAGATCCATCGAAAGCCCTCATAACCAAATCACTTGGCGTGCATATCAAACCTTGAGTATCTAATTTCATTAACGCCTTCTTCAGAAGCACATTGAGGGATGATCCTGTATCAACCAGGACATGCGATAGCAGGGACCCTCTATATTTCATTGATATATGTAAGGCATGGTTATTGTTTCTCTGGGCAGGAGTCAAATCCAAATCAGTAAAACCCAAGCCATTGCCAGCATTCACATGAGCCACTACCCCCTCCAGCTGATTAACATAAATCTCTTAGGGTACATATGTTAAATTCAATATTTTCAATAAAGCGTTGTGGTGTGCCTCCGAACACAATAATAGTGACAGAATGGAAATTTTCAAAGGAGTCTGATTTAAGTGATCCACAATCTTGTAGTCACTTTTTCGAATGAGTCTCATAAATTCCTCCGCGTCTTTCAAAAAAAATCACTACCAACCTGTTGTTGGATGTTCTCCTCAATCACTGCTTTACCCTTCCCTTTGTCATTCCTATCAATATTAACCTCCGGTGGGGAAAAGATCCTGCCACTTCTAGCGATACCACCGACACCAACTATTCTTAACCGAAGAACTTCCGCATGAAGATCTTGTCAAATTTTGTCTCTGCCCATTACAGAACACCTCTGCCCCATAGTTCCATGGGATGGCTTTAGTACTCTCGTACGACACAGGTCTAGGAACAGTAATGATAACCGGCACTGGCCTTGTAGGCGCTGAAATATTGATTGTCCGGTATGGAATAGAGATTGTAGCAACTTCACTTTTATTGTTACTCACCTTATCCTCAGCGTCTTCTCTTACAACCTTGTCAAATTGTAAACATCCCTCATCAATCATTCTATGAATACCTTTCTTCAAAAGATCACAACCCTCAGGTTGTGCTTCACATTCTGAGCAGTCAGTAGAACACTTCGGAAACACTCCCTTCTTTAACAAACTATCCTTCATGAAACTCAATGGAGTCTTCAAATCCCCAACATCAGTTATCAGATTCAACTTTTCTCCCTTAATAACAGCATTAGCTCTGGCCACCCCATGATTCGGCATCAGATTTTGATTCATATTAGGCCCCTCATTGGTGAAGTTGATAGCCTTTGAGTCAAGCAAGTCCTGAACTTTATACTTGAAGGCTTTGCAGCTATCAATATTATGTCCTGAGGCGCCTGAATAAAATTCGCATATGGCATTCGCATCATAACCAGGAGGCGGTGTACCGGTGAGAGGTGCCAAAATCCTCTTCTGAACTAATTACAACTGTAATAGATGTTGTAACAACTGAGAATACGGCATCGAAGGAGTGTCAAATTGCCTATCAGCCATTATGGGTCTAGCACCATAAGATCACAGAGCATTAACCCATTGCTGGGTGCAGCCGAAATAGCTACAGTAGCAACTTGTTGATGATAACAAGACTAGGCTCTACCTTTACCCTTGTGAGAAATGGCATTCGCATCTCCTTCCCTCCTTTTAAGGTTTGCTGAGTATGGTTTCTTTAATCCTCCCAAAGAGGATCCACCACCATTTGGAATCTTCCCCGACTTAATCCCATTTTTGACTCTTTCGCCAGCCATTACCAGATCAAAAAATCCTGCAGATATGCAGCCTATCAACTTCTCAAAATACACACCAGGAAGTGAAGCCATGAACATGTCGATCAGCTCTCTTTACACCATAGGAGGTTACACCCTCGCTGCTAAATCCCGCCATCTCTGGGTGTACTCTTTGAAGCTCTCACTATTCTTCTACAACAAACTCTGCAATTGTACCCTGTTTGGTGCTAGATCACTATTATAGTGATAATGACGAATGAAGGGCTTGATCAATTCTTTCCAGCTGAGGATATAAGTTCTCTCCAACCCTATATACCATTCCAAAGACGCTTCTTCCAAACTATCTTGGAAGAAATGCATTAACATCTTTTCATCATTGGAGTACGTAGACATTTTTCTAAAATACACTCGGATGTGTACTCTAGGACAGGTTGTCCCTTTATACTTGTTGAAATCGGATACCTTAAACTTGGGGGGAATCCTGACCCCAGGCACAAGTCCCAAATCCGACATATCGAGACCCAAAGAGTTCTGATTCTCAAAATACTTCATCTTCTCCTCGATTAGTTTAAACCTTCTGTCAACTTTAGTTGGCAAACCACCCTCCATATCTTTCATGGAAAAGACGTCATCCTGGTGATCTTTCCAATGAGGGCCAGCAGCCCCGTGCACAGTGCACACACTTCCACCAACAACATTACCATTTTCATTCACAGCACCTCTGCCCAGAGGTATGACGACAGTAGGAATACCCTGTGGAACAGACCCACCAACCAATGTAGGAATAACACCAAATCCTCCATACAAAATGCCCTATTCGTCGACCCGTGCTATCAATGGTTGGACCGTAGTTCTTAATTGTTCCTACCCACTGGCAACATTCTGCATCACCTTCATGAACTGGGCCTTGCGAGCTCTGACTTCCTATAATTCAACCTGAACCTGATCCATTACTTTTTGTTGATTCCCTCGAGTTGGATATCTGTGGAAACTAAACTCCTCAATCCTGTTACTGAAGAAAACTAAGTAGAGATAAGAATAAAAGGCCACTGAAAACACCTGCGATGCAAATGAGAATGCAAGATGCAAAATGCAAATATGTCTATGTATTTACAGGGATATCTCCCCCTTGATTCTAGTTTCAATAAACAAGAACAACAGAGATGGATAAGAATACCACCAAAATCTTCTCATATATCAAGTATAGTTGAGCCAATACATAACAACAAATGAGAAAGACCTGAATACAAAAAGGTAATGATCTCATCCAACAGATCTGGTGATGATCAAGATACAAAAGAAAAGAAACTATTGTGGCATATCAGAAGATAATCCTCCCCAACAATCATGCTCTTCGCTCCAGGCCTGAGCCTCATTAAGCATCGTCTTCGTATCTGGATGGTCTGGTCTGACAACCAACTCTCTGATGAGGATGTTCCTTCTATGTATCACATCCCGGAGACAATAGAAATAATTTTCCCAAGCATCTTCGCCGAAGGAATCTTCAAGCCTGAGTTTCTTCACACCTACTCGGATCTTGAGCTCTTCAAGGCTGATAAAGTCTCGTGGAGTTTCTGCTCAAACGTGTATCTACAGGACGATTCCACCATTACTTGTTTCTCCTTGACCTTGAGTTGCGCCTTCATCTTATCAATATGAGTACGAAGCTGGCCTTCCATGTTCTTGTTGGCGGTCAAAGTAGCATTTCGTTGCTCATTGAATTTAGATATCTCCAGATACGCTATGTCTAAATCCGCCTTCTTGTGTTTCAAAATGCTACAAGTTCTCTTTAGATCCTGGTCGATTCGCTCTCGTGCCCTGATCTTCTCAGCTAGCTATTTCTCCATCTTAGTCAACGATGAATCTTCCAGTCGGATATACATTTCCCTAGTAGATTTGTTTTCCATAGTGGAGGTTTGTCTTCCCCGTTGGAGTCTTTGTTCTCTGTCCCCTGTGTGGAGGATCCCCGTAAAGTACCGTCTTTAGTCATGTCTAAAATATCAGTTAGTTTTTTTTGGGTCTCTCCCCAGCGTGTATGTGTTCCTAGTGAGTGGTTACTCGTTGTTTTGTTCTTCTTTTTTATTTTGCTCGTGTGTTAGCATTTTCTTGCACTCAAGCATCATAAAGCATCATTCTTAGAACTCATTTCATGATCAACATTTTTCCTCTTGCATACCATCGCATCTAAGGGACAAAAATTTCGGTTTGCTATATTTAAATACCTTTCACCATGATTCTATGGATATTGCCATCTCTCATACCATCTGGTAAAGATATTTAAATACCTTTCACCATGATTCTATGGAGATTGTCGTCTCTTATACCATCTGGTAAAGATATTTAAATAGAGGAAATTGTCATACCCCAAATTTTGACCCCTAGATTCCATTATCATTCTAGGTGCATCAAGCATGTGTTATCTAAGCCTAACTATTTTCAAGTTAATCTTTGTCAAGATGCAGATGAAATAGGGTTTTACATTGTCAAAATCAAGAATCCTGTAGACTGATTAGTCAAAGTTTAAGATTGATCTTCTACAAATTAAGTCTTCATATCATCAAGAGGCTCATATCTTGCCAAGAACAATTGCTATTTGAAGTTGTTACCAAAAGAATAGGAGCAGTGCAGTGCAAAACCCTAATTAGGGTTTCTAGTGGAAAAAGACAACTGAAGTTTGACTTTTGGTCTAAATGGGTTTCCAAAGCTTGAAACATGGTTCATGGTGTTAGACGATGGTGCAGATATAGAAGGGGGTTGAATAGATCACTTGTTAAAAAATAGAGTCGGCGTTACCAATATTTGGTTTTAAAATGTTTTTAGGCGGAGGCCGAGGAACTATATTCGTCTAAAACAAACATTTACCAAAAAAAACCGGATATACGCAAAACCTATGGAATCTGATAAAAATGAGATTTAAGAATCTCTAATTTAAACACACATAAACCAAAATTTGTTCACTATAAGGTTTGACTATTTCCAATGCTTGAAAAATATAATCAAATTGAAAAGACAACACAAACGTTTGTTGTTCACACAATTAGTTAAACACTTGGTGTGCAAGGCACCACAAGTGAAATTCTAGTATGAGAGTGAAGTGCTTAAGTGTTCAATTACAATCAAGGATTGTAATAGGCTTCAAAAATGATTTAGCACTACTCACATCAGAATTTTGATTAACTCAATTGTTTGCACACAAACTCATAAGTTAAGCAATTGAAAAGTAAAGAGAGAACACCAATTTATTGAGGCAGTTCCCCCATCGTCCTCGCTCGGGGTACGTCTTCCCTCAATTCTAAAAATAGAATTGAGACTCGTATATAGATATAACCTGTTGGTAAATGTTTACAAGAGAAGCAATAGAAATCAAATGATTAAACACAATTGTTGATGCAGAGCCTATTCCTTCTCTTCCTTTGATTTAAGTTGAATCAAGTCCTTCGAAAGCGATGAATAAAGCTCTGATTATGGCACACCCTTTGAACAACCCCAAGGTATTTAAATCTTGCCCGGATGATTTCAATCACCAACGCTTCGAACCCGAATCTTCCTCTCAGAATCCTCCAGTTACCGCTACTAAACCGACAGAACAACCCGTTTTTTGATTACCTTCGCTCGGCTGAACCTCTGATGGACTGATTTGTGCAAAAAACCCCAAAATCCAAGATTCTAGGAGGATAAAACCCTAACGGTTTTATTCAAGAAAAACCTACTGATTTCTCTACCCAAACCCGATTACACCAATCCTATGTTTGGACGTTATCACCTCTAACAAGCAGAATGCACAACAAAAATGATTATGTGTAGTTGTTGAGAAAATGCAAGGAAGAGGATGAAGATGATGAGAATAATCAGTATCTATTTTCCAACATAACAACTATATGAAGAAAGAGCAAAAACTCACTATATATGAAGTCAAAAACAATTAACCAACATAACAACCACAAAGACAGTTTCACATAACAGAATTTTAACTGAAAGCGCGCGAGTGATCGACCTATGCAGAAAGGAGGGTCGACCCGAGCTTACCCGAATTTCAGATTGTGCAGAAAATAGAACTTTGCATCGACCGGAGCAGGTCATGCATCGACGCAAAGCATGAAAAATTAGATAAATAGAAATGGACACAATATGTCGGCCGAAGGGTCGACGCGAGCACTCCTGAGAGTAGACCATTCAAAATGCTTTCTGTATGAGTCGACCGGAACAGGTCTGAGTCGACTCAAAGACCTAAAATATGCAAAAATGCATATTTTCATGTATCATGCAACTTTTGAGGTACTCTATCACATAGTAAGCTAGACAAACTTGACCAAACCTATATGAAGCATATATTGAACAATTTCTATATGTATCAAACAATGTTTCTAACCGATGTTTGACTCAAGAGGGATAAGGTATTCATATGTGACATAATGATACCGTATAAAGTACATTTTTCTACCTATCTAAGTTTTAACATCATTAAAACAAATGTAGCTACCTATGAAGATTGCCCTCACATACTCCTCCTTTTTTATGATGGCAAAACGGTAGAAACTTGGTGTACGATGCATTGTATCATCCTCCCCCTTACTCGATGCCTTTGTCTTTACACAATCTGCATGTTTAATAAGTCTTACAAGTGATGTTTCTGCTTGATATTCTTCTCTCTCTTTGACAACATCAAAAAGAAAGAAGATGGATGTCAATGTATTGCATATAATAAGAGAGATAGCAAATTCCGGCTATTTGCAACAGCTTACACATTAACACACATTCACATGTAATACAGTTAATGAAAGCATATAAGTGGATAAATAGAACAACACTTAAGAGAACAACAATAATCACTATTTTATAACCAACAAAGCATGCTTTCAAAAGCAAGTAAGTACATGAAACATTCTACAATAGACGTTAATGAACACATGATGAAAAAAGATGCATAATGAAATATTCAAGACATCCTCAGGGTCTCCTCCCCCTAAAGTGATGGCCTCATCCTCAAAAGGGATATTCTGAAAGTGGAGACAGTTGCGCATCAGCCATTTCCGTGTACTCCAATACCGCTCGATTTAGTGTGTTGAAGTTATTGTTAAGGGCCCGATGTTGACTTGCTGCAGTTTCAACTATCCCATCTATCCTCTCTATCACGGCTGATGTAAAGGCATTAAAGTTTTCTGTGTGAGCATGAAATTGGTTCTGCAATTGTGAGAATCTTTCATCCTGGGCAGTCATGAAGGTGCATTGCTCAAGCTGCATGGTCCTCATCATATCGAAGAGTTCATCGGTATTTGGTTGGGGACATGGAGGAGGTGGAGGCACATAAATCCAGTCAGGGGTGTCTTGATGATCCCAATTTAACGTTTGTGGCATGTAATTGGCACCTAACAATGTACAACCAGTGTTTTTCCAAGCACCCCACCCTTGGTTATCATCATGCGCCAAGTGGGGTGATTGGATTAGCCACCCACTGTCATATCGATCATCAATCTCCATAGGATGTCCACCTACTTCTTCTTCTTCTTCTTCTTCTTCTTCTACTTCCTCTATTTGTTCATCACTTTCATCTGATTCTTCCAACTGAGAGGTAGTAGCCTTAACAATGAATCGATAATGACTTTCTCTTGGATCCCATATATAGCCCATCATAGTAAGAGTCTTTTGACATAAATATTGATCAGAGGTCAAGGATGTGTAGGGGATACCTTGAACAGTGATGTTAGCATTGTAAAGAATCGATTGGATAAAGGACCCATATGACAGAGTTGTTCCTCTACTGAAATCCTTTAGCAAATAGATTCGACTGGCAATGTAATGAGGCCAACTGACCTTGATATTTTTCTTAAGTATGTAAACCAAGTGTACCTCGACTTGATCCACTCGTGAGTAGTCGCCTTTCTTTAGACACAGAATGTGTGACACAATCCATTGCAGTATTCTATCGACCAGTTTTAGTTTGCTCATTTTGACCGTTTTTGGAAAGAGGTCGCTTGCTACAATGTCGTCACCATATGGTTTCTTTAGCATGAAGTTTAAGGCTTCTTTAAAATCGTAACCTACCACAGTACGAGCATCTGTGGCCTTAATAATTGGCTCAACGGATACAAGTGACATGTCAAACAAGTTTTTCCATACCAAGTCATTTAGACAAACCTTGGTATTTCCCAGCTTTATAGTAAACTCAAACCCTTGAAATTTACCCTGAATACCTGTGTAGAAGACCCTCACTAGGTCTTCATTGTATTTGATGCCACACTCCAAAAAACTGTTAAAATCTTGAGCATCCAAAAGATCAATTACCTCTGGAATATGAATTTGCTCAACAACCTTTCTACAGTAAGAATGCTGCTTAACTATAGATTGTTTTCTAAATTTCTTGTCATAAATTTCTGAAAATTCAAGAGGTAACAAAGAGACAGCAGTTACCAGTAAAGTTTCTCTTGATGGACCGGCTTGAGTAGATGGTGCTCTAGTGGTTCTCTTTCCAGTGGTTCTTCTTGTAGATATTTTGATTTCTTGTGTGGAGATGAAGAATTTGTAGATGCATAATTTTACTCTAGGAGATGGAGAGAAGAAAGTAGCTTTACCCTTTTTATGGAGAAACTAAGTTTTGAATAGAGCTTTAGGAAGAGGAGAGGAAGAGAGATAGCCTTGAATAGGTGTAATGCTCAATGCAAATGCTAATGATGATGAGTTTGAATAGACAACATGATTTTAAATGCGTTAAAGATGACAGAATATGAATAGTTCATCAATAATTTATCAGAATTCTCGTGTGATGCGTCGACTAGAAGAGGTCATGCGTCGATGCACACTGTGTTAAAACATATACTTCAGGTATGCGTCAACCACAGGGTCGACCTGAGCATACCCTCTTTATAGACATGAAAAATTCTAGTTTTGTGAGTCGACCGGAACCCTATGTAGGTCGACTCATACATGCAAAAATAGTAAAAATCATCAATTTTTGTTCAACAAGCATCCAAAGAGACATAAATAAACAGCCTATCCATATTTCAAACATACAAGGGGATGAAATAAGCGTAATCATGGAATAAACATCAACAATAACACATAATATGATACATTACTTTATATAATTGAGGGAAATGCGAGAGTTTCTAAATAACGAAAGATAGTACCTCAGCTCCAATTGTTAGCTAATGCCCTCACATATGGCTCTAAACTTCTTCATTTGTTAGATAAAAGATGAACAAATCACATAGAGAGATAGATAAAAAAAACATGCAAAAGTTATTTCCTAAACACGATCTGAGATGCCGATAACACCGAGTTCCCTACGGATGTGAAAGAAAGGCTTTGTAGCGATTGGTTTTGTAAAGATATCTGCAAGTTGATTTTTAGTATCAACATGCTCAAATACCACGTCTCTTTTCTCCACATGATCCCTAAGGAAGTGGTGGCATATTTCGATATGCTTGGTGCGTGAATGTAGCACAGGATTCTTGGTTAAGTTAATAGCACTAGTGTTATAACAAAAAATCGGAACATGATCAAGTTTTAGGTTGAAGTCGAGCATGTGTTGCTTAATCCATAAGACTTGAGCGCAACAACTACCGGCCGCAACTTATTCCGCTTTGGTCGTTGACAAAGCAACGAAAACCTGCTTTTTGCTATGCCAACTCACCAAAGAATTTGAAAACAGATGACACGTGTCATTCTTGTTTTTCCTATCTGATTTACAACCAGCAAAATCAGAATCAGAAAAGCCAACCAAGGAGCAATCATTTCCCTTAGAATACCAAAGCCCATACTTTGGAGTACCAGAGAGGTATCTAAGTATGAGCTTTAATGCTTTTAAGTGAGATTCTTTAGGAGATGATTGATACCTCACACACATACAGACACTAAACATAATGTCAGGACTAAAAGCAGTAAGATAGAAGAGAGATCCAATCATACCCCGACACTTTTTCACCTCTACATCCTTGCCATTTTCGTCTCGGCTAAGATTTGCACACGTAGGCATTTGAGTGTCGATAGCCTTGGAGTTTGCCATGTCAAAATTCTCGAGAAGCTCAAGGCAGTATTTTATCTGGCTCACGAAAGTACCTTCCTGCAGTTGTTTGATTTGCAATCCGAGGAAATAGTTGAGCTCCCCCATCATGCTCCTCTCGAATTCTCCCTGCATTAATGTAGAAAACTCCCTTATCAGATTCATGTTAGTTGATCCAAAAATGATATCATCAACATATATTTGTACCAAAATCAAGTGTTTTCCTTGACGTTTAATGAAAAGGGTTGTGTCAACCTTTCCTCTTCAGTACCTTTGATCAAGAATAAACTTGCTTAGACGGTCATACCAAGCCCTAGGGGCTTTCTTGAGTCCATACAAAGCATGTTTTAATTTGTACACATGATCAGGATACTCATGGGATTCAAACCCTGGAGGTTGGGCAACATAAACCTCTTTATTTATATAACCATTAAGGAACACACTTTTTACATCCATTTTGAAATAGTTTAAAATCTTTCGCACAAGCGAAGGAAAGTAGAAGGCGTATAGCCTCGAGTCGAACAACCAGCTCATAAGTTTCCTCATAGTCGATTCCTTCCTCTTGGTTATACCCATGCGCGACCAAACACACCTTATTTTGAGTTATTACTCCGTTTTCGTCTAGTTTATTCCTAAACACCCATCGGGTGCCAATTACTCGATGGTCTTGCGGAGAAGGGACAAGGTCCCAAACCTCATTTATTTTAAACTGATTGAGTTCCTCTTGCATTAATAGGAACCAATGTTCATCGAGTAATGCCTCTTTTGGGGTTTTAGGTTCTAGTTGAGAAACAAAAGCGAAGTGATAACAAAAATTACTTAGCTTTGATCTAGTTGTCACTGTAACACCCCACTCTACCCCGTACGTGTATTATAAAACATATACGGAAATTTTACATAAAAATACATCGTAGTTCTCAAAAAAAGTAGGATGTCACACTAAGTCACTTCATTTTTCATAATTAAACTAATGATGTCTAGCTTTCAATTAAACAGCGGACTAAAGTCAATTGTTTAAACATAATTTCCACCACAAGGTGATCATACATCCTCAATCCAACGAATAAAAGATATGTAACAATAAATCAAGAAAATAGGCAAAATATAACGTAATTCCGTCATCCCATGTTACATATCAGAGCGACCTCCTAGGACTCGATCGAATAGCAACACACTCCAAGCACTACTCAGGTACCTGGTCATTTGCACTCCCAAGGAGCACAGACGCAACAAACAGAAAAGGGGGTGAGAACTACATTCAATAAATAAGCGGTGAGGTACACATGCTAAGGAGTAGTTACACACCACACATACAACCATACGTATACAACGCACATATATGTGTCACCTCATTCACTCGGCATTAATAGCCCATAATCAGATACAAATATGTAATATGACTTACTGACTCGACACAATACATGTGGTACCAACACAAATACATACGATTCACCCTAGAACCCGAATTCTGTTGGAATTCGGATAAGTCGTATACATTCCTCTGACTACAACTTATCTCCACAACGACTTCCACATGAAGTCCGGATGAAACTAGGCACCCATCATGGATTCCCACCTAGCCATCTCCACAAGACACATGACATGAAATGCATGACAACACAATTATGCATTATAATTCAAGCATAATTCACGATCATCAATGATCTACATGAGCCATCCGCTCACCGTAATCCTCTCAGGAATTACCACAATTGCACAAGATTATCCACATTCGATAATCATGGCTCACATTCATCATAACACACCCATAAGGGCACACACTTAACATTCCACATTCCCTCGATTTAATTCATTATTAATCTTCCCTAAGTTCATTTTAGTCGTATTAATCCTACCGATTAAACGGAATTACGTTCCAAGCGAACACTGGACAGAAATCACAAAATTTGGGGAAAAGTCACCCCAGACTGCCCATACGCGTATCAGCATGGCCCATACACGTTTTGCCTACTGTCATGCGCATATCAGACCTGCTTACGTGTATGACCAGAGGCCTAACTCTCCCAAAAACACCTCAGAGTCAAACCTTATGCGTATGACTACTCCCATACGCGTATTGCGTAGGCCCATACGCGTATCGCCAGATGACCATGCTAGCACTGGGGACAGGGCACGTCTGCTACGCGTACAGCCCCTGGGAAGTCCCCCCATACGCGTATTAACACCCCTAATACATGTATGACTAGCAGATCTGTCAAAAAACTCAGATCTCAATATTCTCACGAGTTCCCTCTCCAAATTCACCATTATACCTTCTCCTTCATCCTAATCCTCAGATTTTAGATCGACTCCATTAATCCTATCTTCTAATCTGTCAAGATTCTAATTATTAGATCTAGTTTAAATTAAGGTTAACCCATTAGTTCTCAGATCTATTAACTATCAGAGTTACCTACATCATCAATGGATTTTTACACGAATTTTCATATCAGCCCCAGGTTCATACACATAAGATCACATAATAATCATTCGACAATAACAACAAATTTGTGGGATTCATCATGTTACGACTTTCAGATTAAGAAAACCAAAACAAACATAAATCCTATGAGAGAAAGGACCTCTCACTACCCTCTCATGTTAATTCACCCATATTGAAATCCATTCTCCCCCCTTACCTTGAATTGAAGCTTTTCCTTGACAATAATGGGAATTTGGCCCTCCTTTTCCCTAGCTCTCCTTTCTCTATCTTTTTCCTCTTTCACGTGTTAACTGACTACTTTTCCACTAACCCTCTCTTAACCCCCTTAATTAGATTTTAATTCATTTATTTTAATTAATAATAATAATAATAATAATAATAATGACTACTATCTTGTTAATATCATTCTTAATAATATTTAAATAATAATATCAATAACTATAGTATTTCATTATTGTTAATAATTGGTTAGAATTATTACTATAGGTGCCCCAACTAAGGTCACCCCTCACCCTCGCTCCTAACCTCATACCCCTTAATTAAGGACATCACACAAATATACATCACAGAAAAATACAAAAGCGACTAAATAATTTAAATGGGGCGTTACAGTCACTCCCTTTAAGATATCACCGAGAATATTGTCGATGGGATGGTCTTTAGAAGACTTCCATACTGGAGGGAGATCATCGACGTAGGATGGATGAACTTCCTCAATCCCCTCATGATGGTGATCTTTTTCCTCCTCAACTTTGACTGGATCAGGTTGATCAATTCCTGTCACAGCACCCTTAAGTATGTCTTCAGAAGATACACATGCACCATGAAATAAACTACCTTTTTCGACACTTTTCGGACAAGACTCGTTAAATGTGACATGAACAGACTCTTCAACTGTAAGTAATATCTTATTGTATATTCTGTAGGATTTACTTGACTAAGAGTATTCGAGAAAGATATCTTCATCTGTCTTGGAGTCAAATTTGCCTATACTCTCTTTTCTATTGTTTAACACGAAACACTTACAACCAAAGACATGAAGGTGAGACACATTTGGCTTCCTCCCCTTTAAAAGTTCATACAGAGTCTTGTTGAGAATAGGGCGGATGAGCACTCTATTTAAAACATAACAAGCCGTACTAATAGCGTCAGCCCAAAAATATTTGGGAAGCCCACTTTCGTTGATCATAGTTCTTCCTAACTCTTCCAAAATTCGATTTTTACGTTCCACGACCCCGTTTTGTTGAGGGGTACATGGAGCGGAGAAGTTATGATCAATTTCGTGTCTACCACAATATTCCTCAAAAAGATAATTTTTGAACTCACCTCCATGATCACTTCTAATTGATATGATGTTTGTATTTAACTTATTTTGAGAAATTTTAGCAAATTTTTCAAAGGCGGAGAATGTATCGCTCTTGCTGGTCAAGAAGATAGTCCAGCAAAACCTAGAAAAATCATTGACTATAACAAAACCATAGTAGTTACCACATAGACATTTAATTCTAGATGACCCAAATAGGTCCATATGAAGAAGTTCAAGAGGTCTTGTAGTTGAAACAATGTTTTTAGATTTAAACGAGATCCTTGTTTGCTTCCCCATTTGGCACGCATCACATAAGTGATCCTTGGTAAACTTGATTTTGGGTAAGCCAATAACTAGGTCGTTTGAAACTATCTTGTTTAGCAAGTCAAAATTAGCATGCGTTAAACGTTTATGCCATAACCATGAGTCCTCACTCATAGTCATGAGACATTTGTCGCTACTAAATGATACTTCAATCAAATCTAGCATATAGACATTATTTACCCTCAAGCCATTAAACACATCCTTCTTTTTATCATTGTGTTCAATTAAGCAACAATCTTTTGAATAAGTTACTTTGTATCCCTTATCGCATAATTGACTAATGCTAATGAGATTGTGTTTAAGGCCCTCGACTAGCAATACTTCAGAGATAGTAGTAGATGAGGGATTACCTACACTACCTTTTCCAAGTATTTCTCCCTTGTTGTTGTCTCCATAGGTTACAAATCCATTCTTCTTTGCCACAAAGTCAATGAAGAGAGATATGTCTTCTGTCATATGTCTTGAGCATCCACTGTCGAGAACCCATCTTCTCTCGGTAGTCTCAAGACTTTGTACCTATAAAAATAATCAACGAAAATAGGTACCCAATTGTTTATTGGGTCCTTGGTTGTGAGTTAAATCTTGGTTGCATTTAGGCAACCATTGATAAACCCCTTTAGGAAAAATCTCCTAAAGCGACATTTAGCAATGGTGTGACCCTTCTTATAAAAATACAAGCAAGTAAAGTTAACTCTTGTGTCACTTTTGCTATCTTGATTTCTGACCACATATGTATATTTTTTATAAGGATTAACCATACTTTTTCTAAAATGTGCTCTATCAATAGCGAACATTAAGTTTGGCCTTGAGATTTCTAACCTCATTTTACCAAATGTAACAAGTATCACACCCGAAGTTAACCACTCTTTTTCTTACTTCCTCATAATCCACCTTTGTTCTTTCCACGAAGCCTTTAGAGCCTCTAATTTCCTTTCAGAATCGAGAATCTTTTGCTCTAAGTGAGCAAAATTTTGTTTGTTTGAGGCCAGTCGTTTAAAGGCTTCCTTGGCTTCATGGTGTAAGGTATCAAAGGCAGTTTATAATTCGGAATGAGACAATCTAGTAGAGTTTTCGTATTTTGCATGTCATGCCTTTTTCTTTTTCTTCTTTTGATGAGCGGAGAGATAAAGGTTGATCGATTCTTCTTCGTCACTAGAACTATCATCCTCGGATGACTCGCTATCGCTTTCCCATGCGATGTAAGCTCTTCTAGGCTTAACTTGCTTCTTGTGTGACCGATTACTCTCCTTTCCTTTGTCCTTTTTCATCAAAGGATAATTCGGCTTGTAATGTCTGGCTTTTCCGCAATTGAAGCACGACCCTATAACTCTACTTCCTGAAAGCATAGATAAAGTAGACTTGGGAATCACGTTCAAAGAGGAACCAGTATCCACCAAGACATTGGATAAGGCATCAGCTTGATAATTCATTGAGATATGCAAAGCTAGGTTATGGTTCCTGCCTTCTTCAAGCAACTCCTCGTCATTAAAACTCATATTGTTGCATGCGCTTATATTTCCAAAAATACCATCAAATTGGTCAATAGTAACATCATGGTCTACAAAAGCTTGTTCTGATACCCTCTTCAAAGCATCCATGAACTTCAAAATTCATCAGCAAGGATAGAACATAGATTTTAGATGGAGTTTGAAGGAGTTGATCAACAACCTTATACTCACTTTTTTTTATCAGCTTTAAAATTTCATTAACATCAGAATTTTGATTCAATCCACTAGATTGTCCTGTCACAAATCCCGATTCATACTGCATAATATGCATTTCAATTTGAATTGGCCTATCAGCAAGAACATCCTTAACTCTCTTGGGAGGCACAAAAGCAAGCATATGACCACTACGGGTCACTCTACTAACATCACCAATGCTAACAATGGAAGAGAGAGAGAGATGGAATAGGAACTTCTTTACCATCCTCGATCATGGTAGCATTGTATCTATAAGGCATAACCTTATCAGAATTGTAAGGAGTAAGACCTGGTAAGCAAATAACCAAAGGAGAGACCAATAATTTATGATTGTTGTAAGCAATTTCTACCGGTTCTGGTATATTAAAATGAGGAACTATAACATCCACTTCATGATCAACATCAGCACTTGCTCTAGTAATATGCATAAGTCTCTGATCCAACATCTCTTGAAGATCTCTCTTCACAACAGAACATCCACGAGGACTTCTTAAACAAATTCTGCAAGAAGTGTGATCATGTTTATAATAACTGAGCCTACATAAAATGACATGCATCTCCATCAAAAATCCCCTAACCAAATTGATATCAAAGATACGATAGTTTCCAGGACAACCATCCACCATATTCACAGTAGCACCCCCATGCTTGGGTATAGGATTAGCTTGGACATTGTATCCAAAATCATTGAAAGATAGAATACCGATTTGAACCAACCTTTGAACTTCGGCCTTCAGCGTGAAACAATTCTCAATATCATGACCAGGTGCCCCTTAATGATAAGCACAAAAGTGATCAGACTTTACCACCAAGGGAGATCCTTTGGGATAGCAGGTGGATCTCGGGTTTACACAAGGTTCTTCTATATTAAAGCTAGATAAAATTCAGCACATGGCATAGGAATCAGGTCAAACTGAGCTTTCTTCTGAACACGATTATGTTGATTGTATTATTGATGAGTACATTGCTTTTTTAAAACTGGGGTTAATAAGCAAGAGATGCCTGAGCAACAGGAGCAACATTAATAACAGGTGTGACAGACGCCACATGTTTTTATTGATGATTAATTCCTTCTACAAGACCTTTTACGCCTCTCCTGAGAAATAACATTAGACTCGCCTTCTTTCTAATTAGAAAATCCACCTCCATACTTCTTGGAATTACTAGAAGAACTACCATTTTTAGCCAAACGTCCCTCTCAGACACCTTTTTCAAGACGCATTCCCATATTCACCATCTCAGTGAAATCACTAGGCGCGCTAGCTACCATCCTTTCATAATAAAAAGGGACTCATAGTTTTAAAAAAGGTCTTTCTCATTTCTTTCTCTTCCAGAGGAGGACTAATTTGAGCTGCATTCTTACCCATCTCTAGGCGTATTCCTTGAAAGTCTCCTTTTCTTTTTGAGACATAGCACGAAGTTTATCTCTGTTCAGTGTCATATCTAGATTATGTTTATATTATCGGGAAAACGCTTCACCCAAGTCATTAAAAGTATGAATATGAGTACTATCCAAACCCATATACCACTTAAGAGTTGCACCTATAAAGCTATCTTGAAAGTAGTGGATCAAAAGTTGGTGATTATCGAACTGAGTAGACATCTTCCTTGCATACATCACAAGATGGCACCGAGGACAAGAATTTCCCTTATATTTCTCAAAATCAAAAACCTTAAACTTAGCAGCGGTCTTCACGTTGGGAATAAGGAAAAGGTCATGAGCATTCTTCCCAAATAGATCTTTCCCTCTCAAAGCTTTTATCTCTTCCTGCATTTCCTAGAACTGGTCTTGAAACTCATTCATCCTTTCATAAACACCAATTCTCTCACTGGGTTCAGCATGATATATATGCTCTTCAGCATGTGGAACACTATGAATCACAAGAGAAGGAACAATCATAATTGGTTGTACAGTAGGAATCTCAACAGCAGGCTGATAACCTTCAGGCACAACATTCAGAGGCATGCCTCAAGGGAAACCAATATGATGTTGTGGAGCACTTACTAGAGCCATAGAAACATGAGTTTATATGATCTCTAAAATCACAATAGCTCGAGGTTGAGTCTGAGTTGTATGAGGAAAAAGACAAGGAGATTGATTCTGGACAGCAACCAAAGATTCAACTAAAGCATTCACTCTTTCCATTCTAGCTCTTAGAGTAGTCACCTCTTCACGAAGTTTTTTATTCTCTTGTTCAAGATGATTCATCTTCCTCTGATGATTAGCTCAAGTATTGTACTGATGAGATAGTTTGTCTTCTGAGAAGACCAAAAGAAAGGAAATAAAACCCCTGTAAGACTCTTAAAAAGCAAGACCAAGTGCAAAATGATGCATGATATGCAATGTAAATGTTTTATTACTAGTTTTCTAGGAAATTTAAGATATCAAAAAGCAATTGCAAGCATCATAAAGAAATAACAGTTTTGAAATACTAAAAATCCTTATTTCATTGATAATTGCAAAAGATTACAATTTGAAGTACAAGTTTCAAAAGATCCTAAATGCAAGAGGAAATAGCTAGATCCTAAGGGTCCTAAGGAACCACAACTAAAGATGATCCAACTTCAAGCTGATACTTCCTCCTAAGCCTCTTGATCTCTCTCTCATAGGTACTCTTCATGGTAGCTTTCTTGGTCACAAGCTGATCTACAATACCTTTCCAAGCACATGAAGTAGGAAGATGAGATGGGGTAATGCTATAGGAAAATAAATCCTCTTGCTCCCTCTTCCGCTTCACAACACGCTGCTCAAGCAACTCTATTGAATCACCTTTTTCTTTCAATTGCTTCTGCAATTCTATCTTCTCAAGATTCGAAGCATGAAACTTGCCTTCCCAAGTATCTCTCTTTTGCTTCCTCTTGGCTAAAGCTTCTTGCAATCATTCCATATCTATGATAGGAATGGTAGGTGGTTTGGAAACTACTAGAGACATGGGGTTCTCATAAGTACATGCATTTTGAGCTTCTTTGATCTCTGTTCGAACGGAAGTAAAGCGGCAAGAAGCAAAAATTTAGATTTGGAAGGATTACCTCCAGGATTTATATCGGTTACACAGAGATTAATGTGAGGGAAAGAATTCTGTTTAACGGTATTTACATTTCTAAGCTTGTTATAAAAAGATGTTGATAGATCAAATGTACAATAGATAAAAGCTGAAAATTATAAAGACGGAAAATATAAAGTAAAGACCTAAAATAAACAAAGCCTTGTTGGGTGTTATGGTGAGAATTGGATGTTAAGCTATTGATTAACTTGAATCTTAATTCATTTAAGTTCACCACTAAGCTTTGATTTATCCAAAGAAAAGGTTAAAGGAAGAAAAACTTTCTGCGCGATGTAACAACAACACTAAAGATTCAGGGATCGGGGTTGGTTATGCTTAGGGTAGGTATTTCACATCCTAGACATTTGTAGTACTCTACAGAAACCTTTTGTGTGTGTGTGTATGCTAAGTTATCTAAGTTATTTGCTAGGGTTATTGGATCAGGGTAGGGTAAAGTTCTAGGTAAAGACCTAAGGATAATTTTAAATTGTCTCGCAAAGATATCGCATCTTATGCCTACGTATCCTGACTAGGACGGAATCAGAGAACCCGTAGTTCTCCTCGCTAAGGTTGAGGAATACTTGACTATGGTTAATACTCTAAGGGGGAACAAACATAAAAATGTTTGTACAGAGTTTGACAAAACTCTCTAGATCTAATTTAACACTCAAAGGGATTGACTTTGACAAAATCCAAGAGGGAAGTAATCATGACAATGATCCTTACATAGAGTTAACAAATTATATCTTAAAGTTCTAATTGATGGATGCTCCTAACAAGGGGTAGGTCTTTAGACTTAAAGCAAAGTCTAATGGATATAGGTTCTAAATTAACTAAGTTAAAGGACCTAATGACTTAACCAAGTCAATGGGAGGGGTGATGAGCTATCTATGACAGTGAAGTCAATAGAGAGACTTTCCTTTGGAACAAGGGATAACAAGGCAACTGGATGATAACTAACAAGTTCCATCACTTGGGGAAACTTAAAAAAGTTAAATCACACATAGGCATTCATTCAAACATGATGAAGATATAGAAGAGCATGGTAACAACCAAGAAAGATTTAGGGCAAGTATGTAACAAACATAGGGCAAGCATAACAATGAAAGAATCAAACCAAATGGTTACAACCAAAGATAGACAAAGATGTTACAACATATAAAAGGTGATGGGGATAAAGGTTCTTACAAGACCTACCATTTTAGGCATCAAGCATAAGTCAAGACATTACTTATCATGACAAAGTTCAAAGATTAGGAAGGTAACAACCAAACAAGAGCAAACATGAAACATGTGTGATAACAACAAGTTCATCAATGATAGGCCAACAAAATTCATTCATACAGGTTACAACTTGGCATATGAATCAAATAAATATAAATGTAACAACATTCAATCATTTTTAAGACACATTGGTGATAATCAATCATGGATAAGCAAGAAGAATGACAACAGTTCAAGCATGGATCCATACTTCACAAGGGGAAAGATGAACAAGATTCAAGGTAAACACCAAGAAAACATACACATGTTATGGTTCTAACAAGACACATGAACAAGCAAGATAGGGTATGAGAGGCAAGTTCATGAGGTCACAACACCAAGAAACATACAAGGGTTCACAGAGAAGTTCCAAGTCATACATTCACATTCATGCATTCACAAAGGAAAAAACCAAACCCTAATCATGTTATGGTTCTAACAAGACACCTAAACAAGTAAGATAAGGTCAAGGGATCATGTTCAAGAGGTTACAACATCAAGAAACATATCGCACACCAACAAAAAGTTTCAAGACATGATTTTCATGTTCATACATTTACAAAGGCATGAATAAGCATGGTAAAGAAACGAACCAAATGTTTTCAAACACATAAACATGTTAAACATTCAAAAGTGATCCATACAAGATCAATCATGTAAGAAAAATCAAGTACTAGGCCAAAGAAACTCATGAAAACAAGTAAAAAAAACCCTAAAAAGGTCATGCCTTTCAAGTGAATCAAAGTGTTTAAAAAATAAAAATTCTTGAATTATTTCTTAATACATTGAAACTAGACATATCAAGGAGAATTTTACAAAAATAATGGCATCAAAATGATAAAAATCAAGGGAAGTTATGCACTTTTGAAAATTGGGTCCAAAATGAGGCAAACTAGGGCAAAAACCAAGTTAAGGCAAGACAACTTTAGGCTGATTTAAAAGAGCAACCATAATTTTCTCAAAACTCAACCAAATTAAGTGGAAAAAAAAATAAAATTGTGTATTTTTTCACAAGGAACTCAATGATGGTGGTGGTTTTCAAAGATCATGCATCATTTGTAAAATTCGAAGACATCATTGGAAATGGCAAGTTATGTGTAAGAACATGTGTACAGTCATGTATACATGGTTTAAGCAGCAAGAAAGTGATCAAACATACCATATGGAACATATAAATGATGTTTACAAATATCAAACATCAAGAGAGGAGTTCAAACAACAGATTTCATATGAAGTGGTCAAAATGGCAAGTTTGCGCAAGAACATGGTGACAGACAAAAATGCAACATTTCAACATCAAACAAATGATCAAACACAACATATATGACCTATAAATGATGTTCATAAACACTAAACACTTATGCTCAAACATAAACACATAGTTGCCTATGGAAATTACATAAAAATCAAGCTATCAAGCTAATACAAGTAGACATTTACAACCTCACAAGTTTAAGGGCAAACCAAAGTTAAAACATGACCTATAATTGATGTTAAACATGTCCAAACTCAATATACATAAAAAATTAGCATGATTCTAAAGTGACTAGTAAAAACACTTACCTCTTGTAACCTCTTCAATCCAATACACCAAACAAGAAGTCCAATTGAGATGTGATGATCCAAAGAACCTCAAAATGCTTCAAATGAGATGTTCAAGTGATCCAAACTCCCTTCAAGTGACTGCCTTGACATAATGGCCTCTTTTTGCAAAAATGACCAAGAACTCTCAAAGGAAAATCTCTGAAATGGTGTTACAGAAGTGTGGCGATGATTTGGATAGTTCAAACAACCTATACGGAAGGTGCTTGAAGTGTTGGAGTGACTGGAAAGGTGCTGGACAAAGTTGTGGTTGTGAAAGTGCTGAAAGTCAAACTTTTATGGATTGACAGTTGACTTTTTGAGTGAGAAGTTTTCTGGTGAAATTGAGTGTTTGAACAGATTCAATACATCATATGTGATGTATTTGAAGTGTTGATGAAGGTGTTTGATGGTTGTATAAGGTTTTGGAAGAGTTTGTGCAAAACAGATTTTTGCTTCATAAGGAAGTCACTTCCAATGCTATTAAGAAGGTTGTGATTTGTGGAATGTGTTGTACCCCAAAAGTTGACCAACAATTTCTCGCAGTTTGGCTTATGTTTCGTTTTATTTGCATTTGTATATCATTTGCATACTATGCATTTTGTCGGTCGGAGTGGATTATCGGAATTACAGCCTCTTTTCTCGCGTTTCAAGCAGTTCAAACCAGTTCGAATAAGGAGATTTAATTCGGAATCAAACGGAGTTTGTTCTCTTTCTGTTGGTCCAGTCCGTGCTGGTATTTTTGGTGACATTTCGGTGTTCGTCCGATCTTTCCGTTTTTATTTACTGCTTTATTTTACTTTTTTATTAATAATTTTCTAGATTTTATTTTATTAATTTTAAACATAGTTTAATTTATTTTTAGAATAGAATAGTTTTTTAGAGTTTTATTAAATAGGTTTTTAATTTAGATTATTAATTAGTTTTATTAGAATTTTAAATGGTTTAGGTTTTTTTATTTTTTTTATTTTTTTAATAGAAAATAGGAAATAGAAATTAGAATAGAATTTTTATTAAGATTTTATTATTTGAAATTGATTTTTGTTTTTAGTTTGGAATTAATAGGATTAATATTTGTTTTTATTATTATTAATAGGCAGAATTTTCTTTAGTTTAGATTAATTAAATAATTAGTTAGTTTGTTAGAATTTTAATTAATTAAGTAATTACTTTAGTTTAGTGTTTTACTAATTAAGTCAGCTTTTTCATTTGGTACAGCATTAACTCATTTAATCATGTCATCAGCTTTTAATTAATCATTTAATCAAACCATAATCATGCTTGCCACGTGTCACGATTTTGCTATATAAGTCACCATTCATTGTCCCCCTCCTAGGGGACTGAAAACCCTAGCCGCTACAGTACCCTAACCCCAAGAACCCTAACCCTAACCCTAGAGAACAACACCAGCCACCCTCACTATCAATACGCCGGAAAACGGATGAACCTACCGGAAACTTCATCACCTCCACCAGAATCTTCATTAACCTTCATCGTGTTCATCATTCATCCGTAAATTTTCCAGATCCTTCATCATGTTCATCGAATCTTCATGAACAACTCATACAACCACCCTAACATTCATCCAGATCTTCATACTCATCATCAATCTTCATCATGTTCATATCAATTTTTCACCATTTTTTCCAGATTTCTTCAATCTTCATACAACACCATAACACTTTTCCAGATTTCTTCTAACCTTCATCATCTTTAAACGATTTTCCATGGATCTTAAAACTTACGAACAACTTCAGATCTACATTCATCCATTCATCACCTTCATATCAAGCCTTTCTCCATATCAACACTCAAATATTCAAACCTTCATCCATCATCTTTCTAGAAGATTCATCTAACCGCAGATCTCCATCACTAACAAACTTCACCATCATCAGATTCAAACACCAAACCTAGATCTGAAACTCAAATAACTTCATCTAAACTCATCTCCGAAAATCCTCTAATCTCCAAATCTTCATCAACGTTCATCAGACCTACATCTTCTCCATGAAGCTATTCTGGAAACCGCGAAGAAGCTTCAAACACACGATCCAAACTCCAACTACAACAAATCCTCAAGATCTTTTCATGATTCTTCATCTAAATCCATAGATCTTCACATGCAACTTCATGATCTGGATCCAAACCCTCCGTTGACTCGCAAACCTCATCGTCATCTTCAGATTCAACCTCTAAGACTCTTCGCCATTTTCGCGAGCCATCACCTACAAATATTTTTCCAGAATTCGTACAACAATCTCCATCGTTGAACATCCAAGCAACTTAACTCGTTCGCTTTATCATCCTCAACATGCAAGCTGTAAGAGAATTTGGAGCAGAGATTGAAAGAAAAGATTGAGGTGACGGAGAGGAGGATTCGCGTTTGGTAAGGTTGATCTTGAAGCGAAGATGGGACGGTGAGGATTGGATATCTCAGACGGCGGAGCTGGTTTATTTGGACTTGAATCAAGGAAGATGAGAAGGTTAGGACGAAGAAGGAGAGGCAAACGGCGGAGAGGGCCAGGGTTTTGGCAAGGCAAAGTGAAGAAGACAATGAGCCTCGTGGACTCCCCAGCTGGTTAGTGGGCCGTAAGGCCCAATCATTTGTTTCAGTCTGCACCCCTGTTTCCCTCATTACACCCCTGCTGTTTATTTCTATTTGTGATATTGGGCCAAGCCCAATCGTGTACCCCTGGCTGCTGTTACACCCCCCTGTTTCTTTTTCTTTTGGATATTGTTTCCTTTATTTTTGTAATATACTTTTAATATATATTATACTTTCTTTTTAGAAATTTATATTATAGTATTATTTTTTTCTTTTAGAATATTATATATATATATTTTTATATAGAGTTTTATATTCTATTTTTCTATACTTATTTTCTTTTAAATTTCTTTAGAACCTTATTTTTTCTACTAGAAGTTTAGTTCTATTTTAAAAGTTGATTTTCTTCTTCCCATTTGTTATCGAGATTTTCATCTCATTTTCATTTTGTTTTGGTCGATGAAGAAGTTTCCTTCGATTCTCCGCCAAATTATTGATGAGAAATGAAGGATCCAAGACCGACTTTTTCTCTTCTTTCTCATATTTTCGACTTTATGTCATTTCATCTGTTTAGATCGATGAAGAGATTTCATCGATTCTCCGTCAAATTATCGATGAGAAATGAAGGATCCGAGACCAACTTTTTCTCTTCTTTCTCACTTTCCGACTTTATTTCACTTCACCTGTTTTTGGTTGATTACGACATTTCCGTAATTCATTACCAGTCAAATTATTGATGAATAATATTGGATCCGAGAGCACTTCTTTCTCTCCTCATTTCTCTTCATTTTTCTGATTTTATTTTGACTTTTGGTGATCGATGAAGTCTTGTAAGACGAGATCCCAGTGTTTTTGGTCCGTGCGACACGATTCAATTGGAGAACGATCCTCAATATTGTTTCTCTATCTTGTCCATAGCACGAAAATTAATGCGCGGCCTCTTAAAGTTTGACTTCCCTTATAAGTCGAGCTATGACGGTTTAGCGTCACATTAGTCCCGATTCGAAGCATCGTCAAGGATCAAAGAGGAGAAGATTGGAATGGAGCTTGAGCACAATGTCAAGGGTCCACGGAACCACTCCGTTCGGTAATATCTTTCTAATTCAAGTCTTTTAATCAATCGCCAAGCGTTGTGAGTTCTAAGCAATAGGTACTTGGGAAATGATAAGTGGGGGCCTCCTCTCATTCGTCTAGAGTGTTTAGTGTATACCCTTTGGGCAATATGTGACACATTCGCTCCTACGCCTTAGGTTCTAGCGTGTGCGTCCCGAGTTCCTTCTCGTTTAGACGTGTTAGGCCTGATTCCTCTTTCCTCTCGCCCCCGTGCGATCGAAACTCTTTTCTCTCGCCCCTGTGCGATCGAAACTCCTTTCTCTCGCATCCTGGCAATTGAGATCCCCTCTCTTGCCCCCGTGCAATCAAGACCCCCTTTGTCTCTCACCTCCGTGTGATCGAGACCATTTTTCGTAGTTGGCCGAACTACAGCTGCTCTGATCTCTAATATCTGTTGAGAGTACGTAGGCATAGGATTGCGATAATCCTAGCGAGCACTTTTCCCTCTTCCCTTTAGGTTACCCGTACCTTTAAACCAATGACATACTACGTCCATTCTACCGCAAACAGCTAACACCTAAGTCTCCAATGGTCGATCACCAATACACCTAACTGCTAGAATGCGTGCGCTAGTATCGTCTACCTTTTCTATCACCCTCGTATGATCGAGAACACCCCGTTTACTCGTAGTTAGCCTGAACTACGGTTTGCTCTAATTTCTCGTACCAAACGAGAATACGTAGGCACAAGACGCGACGTCTTGGCGAGCAATCCCCCCCCGATAGTTTTCCGAACTACGTTGACTCTGACTTTCCCATTGCACGAGAAAATACGTAGGCATAGGGCAGCGATGTCCTATCGAGTCAGTTCTTTCCGTTTTAGCTTTAGCAGCCGTATATAGTTTGTTTTTCACCCTTATAGACCAGACAACAAGTGTGGATCCCGTCAAGTATGATGGATGTGAGAGGTGCTAATAACTTCCCCTTGCGTAACCGACTCTCGAACCCGAGATTTGGTTACGATGACCTGTCTTTTCCCTTTTCGTAGGTTTTCTCTGATCATTTCCTTTCCCTCTCTTTGGGATAAATAACAAACAGTGGCGACTCTTCTGTCATTGCCGACACCTTTTTTTGCAGCAATGTGACAGCTGGCGACTCTGCTGGGGACTATTCCCATCCCCTATGCGAGTCACTCCTAGCGTTTGTTTGCTTGTCTTTGGGTGTATGTATTTGTGTGTTGTATTTTGTATATTGTTGTATTTACATTTTCCGCACCTTATTATTATTTGTTGCTGTTGTGCTATTGGGTGGTTGTTCCTTTGAGTGATAAGCCAAAACCCAGGCTTGAGGATACATATAGCATTAGAAGTGGAAAGTAGTGATGGACCTGTATGGAAGCATGCACTAGTCCCCACGAAATATGCATTCAGACGAGGTTTTCTTTGAATACATCTCATAATGCTGGTCAGGACGGGGATGTTGGATCTGAAAGCTGTCGAATCTGGAGACCGATCACTTGGTAGTCAGCTAAGTGAGGCTGCTTCGTGAGACAATGATGCCAGACCAGAAATGGTGAACGTATCATCGTTTCTCGAAATTCTGTGACGCTGACGACCGCATAGGATGCCGAACCTTATCAGAGATTAGGTCCATACCTGTGAGAGGGATTGGGTTATGCAGGAAACTTGACCTCCAACCAACCCGGTATTCTTGTATTCTCTTTAGAGCAGACTTTTGAACTTACTCAGTCAGTAGCGCAACAGTATTCATAGCTTTGTGGGGGTTGTGATCTCGTGTTTATTGCATCTTGCATTGCATTTGCATAAGCATCTCTGCATCGTTTTTGCATATCATTCCCCAACTGGCCAGAGCTCTTATCCTGCCTTTGTTTTGATTGAAAGGTGATTCCCCGGTGTTTGTTCTAAACAAGTGGTGATTGTTGAAAGACGACCAAGTGGTTGAAGCATAATCAAGCAGTGGCAAGAAGTGAAGTCAAGTTGGGAATTGTTGTTAAGCTATGTCAGGGAACGACCTCCAGAATGTTGATAGCCTGCTGGGTTTTACTGTGATGACCAATCCTTTGTATGGTTCTCTGCCTGATGAAGATTCTCCGCAAGTGAACAACCTTATTGAAGCTCAGACTGTGCAGCCCTCTGTTGAAGACCAAGATCTACATGAACAGTTTGTTGTCCGAAGTGAATGTTCTTCTTCTCCTGATACTACAGATCGTCGTGATGTTTCTTTCTCTGTGCCGAATTCCCAAAGAGAGGTTCCGGTAATGAAGACTAAGGACCCAAGAGTTCTTGAGTATGCTAAAAGTTTTCATGCGTTGGATGAAAAACTCAAGGCCTTGGAAGTTAAAGATATTGTTGGTTTCAACGCTTCAGACATGTGCCTGGTTTTCGTCCTAGTGTTACCTCTGAATTTCAAGGCGCCGAGGTTTGAGAAGTATAAAGGGGATAGCTGCCTAAGGCAACATTTGGTGATGTTCTGGAAAAGAATGACTTTGTTTGTACACAACGACAAGTTGATGATTCACTGTTTTCAGGACAGTCTGATTGGACCATTGTTGCACCCCAAAATTTGCCCAACCTTTTCGTAACTTGGTTTATGTTTCATTTCATTTATCTCTAGCATTTGCATTGTATAGCATTTTTCATTGAACAGTGGATCAAGATGTTGTGCATAGAAAGAGTAGTCTACTCAGAGGGTTGAGCCTAAGCAAGTGGTGTTACTCAAGTTTGAATGGTCATCAGGTCATTTTGAAGTGGTCAAAGTCTTGTGAAAGGATAGATGGATGTATGTGGGTCAGCTCCTAACTTGGAGGTCTGTTAAAGATCATCAGAGGATTATGAATTAATGATTATGGATATAAGATGTTGAGAGAGCTCATTGAGTGCCTTGAGGGTCATTGTGGAGTTCATCCAAGTGCTTATACTAAGTGTGAAAGGTTATAGTTGAAGGTGTTGCATCTAGGGTTTCATCTGGTAGATCCTCAGTCAACTGTGAAATTGAAGGAGATTAAAACTCAATTCCAAGTCTCTATGGTCATGGGATGTTATGTTGAGATTTCTAATATATCATTTCAAGATCAATTCATCAAGAATCAAGAGTGTGAGAAGTTACTAAATTAGGGTTCTCAGTGTAAAATCCCTTGTTTAGTGCCTAACTTCAAGACCACCTACCTCAAGATACAAGTTTCATCTCAACTTTTGACCAACATGAAACTTGTAGATCATGATCTTAGCTTTATTTTGAGTACTAAAAGTCCTTGATTGGATTTATAGAACTCAAGTTATGATGTAGACAAGTTACAGGTCATCAGATGAATGTGATTTTGGTCAACAAAAGTCAACCAACTTCCAAGCCATTTTTGACCTAGAAGGATGTTTATCCTTAACTTTTGATGAACATGAAAGTTGTAGGTCTTGGTCTTAGCTTTCCAAAAAGTACTAGAAGTCTTTCATCTGATTTGTAGAACTCAAGTTATGAGGCTTGCAAGTCAGAGGTATTTTGGGAAAGTGAGATTATAGGTCATAAAATTATAGGTCCATTTCACCAACTTGCACACCTCAAATGAAGATTTTTCCAACATCAAATGTGCTCCAAATGGTGTCAATTGTTTAACCAAGGCTTGAGAAGTCATGAATTTGGCTTGGAATGGTGATTTCCTAAATTGATTTTCATGGAAAAGGACTTAAAATGAGAAAATTGGATTTAATTCATTATGGATTTATGCAAGTAGATACATTTTTTGAGTGCAAGCTATATTTCAATCACATTGGCATTTCTAGAATTTTGATTTGGTGAGTTTTAATGAGCCATTTTCAAGCTTTCTTCAAGCATAAGTTACACTTGTAATTTCAACCATTGAGATCAAACAAGGATCAAATCCCAGCCATTCACACTCCTCATGTTACCAGCAAGTGATTTGCATCATTTTGGAGCCAAATTGGTACAGAATTCGTGCACATGACAAGTGAAAAAACTCAAATTCCATGGATATGCAATTGGGCTCTAGGGGCTGCCATTGGGCTATTTCTTTCCAAATCCATCACATAAAAGGTTTCTACCATGAACAAATGCTCAAAACACGAATTGGAAGCAGAATTGGAGCTAGAGCATTTTGAAAAAGTGGTGAAAAATTGAAATACGATTTTTGAGATTTAGCAAGATTCAAGCAAAATTAAAGGTTGCAAAGGCTTCATTGAAGATCACTGAACATTTCTGGATACTTTTCTTCAAGCTTAAGCATCAATTGAAGGCTCAATGAAAGTTATCCACTAGGTATTTACAATTCAACCTTACTCTCTGAATATGCATTGATTCTCTGCCATTTTTACATATTTGAGACCTAGACAACATGTAGATCATTAATCACTAAAACGAACTGGAATTTGTGATGGTTGCTGGATGAAGCTCAAAATTGTTTTGATCTGATATGGCTTGTTCTTGTGTTGTTTTGCTTAACCATTGCTTGATCTGTAATCTCCATAACCTCTAGATGAGTTTTGGACCAAATTGAGTGAAGTTTGTGAACTTTTGTTCTTGGTTCACTTTTCTGTTTGCCTTCGAGTTGAGCTTGTTGTGAGGAATTAAGAAAAACTAGCCTTGGATTCGTGATCCTCATGAGTTGTAGATCATTTTTCATATAAGTTTTTTTGAGTGGTGAAGTTTTGATCAGAGCCTTGTTCCCCTCGCCGGAGAAGACGACCGGAGTCTTCTCCGGGCACCACCTGAAAGTTCCCTCCATCTGAGGATTTAAATGAAGAAGATGACCTTCTAGCCATTAGATCAGGTTGACTCCCTTGACTTGGTAGGTTAATCCAGCGTATGAGATTTATCCTGAGAGTGTTGACTAGGGTTTTGATTACGTGGCCATGTGTGGATTGTTAGATTTGATTACTTTTGGAATGAACACTCAGGATTAAGACCTATGGTATGCTGTAGTCAATGAACCACACCCAATCCCCCAGTGAAACGCTCTGTTTCACTTAAGTGTCCCCAGTGCTACGTGGCGCACTCTGTACTCTTGGATTAGTTGACTGGTGGCCTGATCCAGTGGCTGGTGTTTTTTCTTGTTTTTTTATTTTCTTTTATTCATTTTAATATTTTCCTTTACTCTTGTTTGAATTTAATTAATTAAAAATAGCTCCAATGTTCTAAAAAATTCACAAAAATATTTTTTACAAACTTTGAGATGTCTATTATTTTTAGACATTTTTTATTTTATTTTTCATTTTTAAATATAACTAAACATTGGAGGTGTTTTTAAATGATTAAATCGTGACTTTGCTTGTTCTTTTATTTGTTTCTCTCATTTCCTTTGGATCCAATGAATGAAATTTGATCCTCATATCCATGATGAGTTGAACAATTTTTTAGGACTATTTTTCCCCTGGTTCGTTGACTTTAGGGTTGACTTTTGGTGCTTTTCTTTTGACCCTCGATTCTCCCATTTCAAAGTTGTACATCTTGAATATTATTTTCTTTTGATGGTGCTTTGAGGGGGTATTTGCTTTGAGCTTTTGGCCTCTGTTTGCCAACATGTTTAGCTACCTTGTGCATTTTATTTGTTTATTTTTGAACTATTTTCCTATTTTTGAGGTAACTTGCAAGTCAAGTTACCTCCAAGAGAGGTTCACACATGTACCTTGACCTAGTTTGACTTGGAGATGACATTTTTGGATCCTTTGAACCCTCAATGCCTTTTGTTTCATGTTGTTAACATGTTAAGGATGATGTTGGTTCAATTTTAGGTCATGATATTGTTTCTTCCTTGTTCATTTGTGTGTTTCCTTTTAAGTTTTCAACTTGAACTTCTATGTGATGTTTGCTTGCAATCTTTGTGCTTTTTGCTTGCATTTCCTTTTGAATTGGATTGATTTTGCTTTTGAGCTTTCTCCTCTTCATCTCCCTTCTATCCAATGACTTTGGAACCTCATTTAAGGTATCTTAGTCCCTCCTGAGGAGGTACTTGAAGTATACCTAAAATGATGGATCCTTGAGGACTCTTTTGTGCTTCCTTTGCACTTGGCTTGTGATGCTTATGGTTGAGTACCTATTATAAGGCCCTTGCTGCCCTCATTTAGTCTCCCATCCTCACTTGGCTTTGGTTTTTTTTTTACTTTTTATTTGGTTTAGTTTTGGTGGTGTGGTTGATGTTGGTTGACTTAGGTCATTTCATCCCATTTTTGATGCATCTTTGTGTGGTTTGCTTTTGTTTGATTGTTTTCTTTTGTGCACTTCTTTTCCTTTTATTTTCTTGCATTTCCATATGCATGCTTGGTTTACATGAGCTTGTGGAGGAACTGCCCCACACTATTTTCCTTCCACTTTCATTCTATTTGTGCATCTTCATTTGCATATGCATTCTTCTTCTTCTTCTTCTTCTTTTGCTTTTCTTTGCCATGCTCCCCATAAGTTCCCTAACCTCTTGAGGTTATGATAGACATTAGGTGCATAACCATGCATGATAACATTAGGTAGTTCCCTTTTGAATCCTAACTCTAAGTCCACTTTGCATGATAACTTTTAGGATTGATTAGTCTCCCATTAGTGTTCCTTCTTCTTTTCTCATCTTCAAACATTCATAAAACACTTAATAAAGAATGACAAGTGTTGTATGCTACAAGCCTTAAGCTATATGGGAAATGATGATTGGATGGTTGCCTCTCAATTGTCTAGGATGTTAGTATATGTCCTTTGGACGATATACGACGCATTCGCTCCTAAATCATAGTCTTTAGTGCAACATAAGTTACAAATCAAATTCAAAACACTTCTTCTCTAAAAAACACAAAAACACTTCAAACATTTTCATCCTTCGGGATCTTAATCAGGAAAATCTTTTCAGATAAAAGAGTGTCGTTAACTCTTAGTTCTACCGTAAACGGTAACGCCTAAGTCTCCAATGGTCGAGCTGCATACACCAACTGCTAGAACTATTTGTTAACCCTACTCGGGCCTAAAAACTTTTGAACCAACTTGTGGTCCTTTTAGCCTGAACTACGTTCACTCTGATCTTTCATACCAGATGAAAGTACGTAGGCATATGACGTGATGTCTTAGCGAGAAACCTTCCCCTTTACCTGTAGTTAGTCGAACTACGTTGACTCTGACTTTCCTATTGCACGAGGGAATACGTAGGCACAGAGCGACGATGCTCTGCCGAGTCACTTCTCTTTTCTTCTTCTTCTGTCCCTGAGCCTTTAGCTAGATAGTTTCAACACACCCTTTTAGATAGACAACAATGCATGGATCCCGTCAAGTACGACGGACGTGAGGGGTGCTCATACCTTCCCCTTGCGTAACCGACTCCCGAATCCAGACATGGTTATGATGACTTTGTCTTTCCCTTTTCCGTTAGGTTTTTCCGATTGTTTCCTTTCCCTCTCTTTGGGATAAATATCGAAAGTGGCGACTCTTTTGTTTTTCCGCCGGTTGTTTTTCGCAGTAGCGACAACTATCTCTGAGTTGGTATATGCAGTTGGAGAGTAACCGGATTCGGTCATGGATGGACTTAGCCAAAAAAATTCTCAAGCAGTATGAATATAATCTTGACATGGCTCCCAGTCGCATGCAGTTGCAAAGCTTATCTCAAGAGAATAGTGAACCCTTCAAGAAGTATGCTTAGAGATGGAGATAATTTGCTTCCAAAGTGCAACCGCCGCTTCAAGACTAAGAGTTGGCAGATATGTTCATAGACTCCTTGCAGAGCCCGTTTTTTGAACGGATGATTGGGATTGCACCAAATTTCTTTGAATTGGTAATAGCAGGAGAATGCATTGAGAATGGAATAAAGACTAGAAAAATTCAGAATGTCTCACGCAGTCAGGCCAGTGAAACTAAATTTCTTTGTAGCTCCCAAGAAGAGGATGATGTGATCAATGCAGTCAGGGCAGATGTTGGTTATTCTCAGGGTGAATCAGTGAAATCTTTTGGTTCTTCATCTTTTCAGCGATCATTATCTTTAGTGTCACGTTGTTCTGGACAGACAACTGTGCCTAGGGCACCACATCAAAAACCTTGGGCTGCTCATCATGGAAATCAATAGCCCATGGCCGAGGTTATCCGAATTAGCGCCAGAATCAGAATAGGCCTCGCAACAACTCGGAAAGAAGGAATGCTCCTTTTCATCCAGTTCTTATGTCATACAGCCAACTTCTGCCACATCTGATTCAGAACTCTTTAGTGGAGCTTAAGACTCTTAAGCCTGTGCCAGAACCTTACCCTCCTAGGTACAATCCCCATGTTCAGTGCGGGTATCATGGCAGATCCATGGGGCATTCAACTGAAGATTGCAAAGCTTTTCAGGCCAAAGTGCAACAGTTGATTGACAAAGGGTACATTTCTTTTCCGGAAGGAGTTTTGGTTGTTCATGTCAACCTCTCAGTTGTCTAAGCTCAAATATTCTGGGGGTTATCTCCAGAAGCCAGTGGTCAAGACAGGCAGACGTGCTCAACATTGGCAGTCCTTGCACTTTTTATCATTTGCATTTGTAGTTTCTTTTCTGTTAGTTGCTACTTGCTTTTAAACATTGTTGTTTTGAATGATAATATTAATGAAGTGATTATGCATTTTCTGAATTAATCATGTCGCTTTCGCTCATTTTATGCACTGCACAGACATATTGCACTTTTTATCCACTCCACTTTATCACTATGATTAGCAAAGATTGGAGGGAGGATGACAAAAACTGAATACTCATAACTGATGATCGTATGCTTTCAGATGAAAACCTACTGATGACGTGCAGGCATTGTTTCAAATCCCCTAAACATTGGAGGTGTAAGGAGTTAGTCCCTAGTTAACCACTTCGAGCCTAGAAGTAGGAGTTTCTTTCGGATACTTTCAAATCCTCACATCTTAACCTGGGGCAGGGTAGTTGTCAGTTAATTTGACCGAGCGTTCAAATCTCATAGAGGAGTGTCTCCATTCGAGGACCAATCACGCCTATTCCTCTCAAGAGGTCGTACCTCATCAACCAAAATGGTTAAAACTCACCAATCAGGAGTGAGACAGTTACGACCCTTTCGGAGAAATTAATACAACCAGTGTCACAAGACTTGTTTCAAGAAGAAAAAAGAGAGAGAAACGAAAAGAAAGAAAGCCTGCTAAGTAAATAGAAAAAGAAAAGCTGGAAAGCAAATACTTAGGCAAAAATTAAGGCATCCCGCTGGACTTCAAGATCAAAAGAACTCAAAAAGAGTCAGTCCAGGCAAAAATTAGGGAACAAAAGAATAAAAAAGATGATCTTAGAAGAAACATCCTCAAACGAGAACAAAGTCGTGTGATTACAGACACAAAAGACAATAGGGGTGACTGTCACTCTAAAAACCTTGTGAGTTCCTTAACCATCACTCCTACCTTTCAATAAACCTTTTTGAAGAGGTGAGCGTTTGTGCTAAGTCAACTGAACATAGGATTGGAGATCATCACGGAGAAGGGGTGGGTACAAATTATACTTTGAGCCTAATATCCTTTGTTTCATTAACCGTGAACCCGACCATGATTCAACCCTTAAAAGACCTAATTGAGGCGGGGTTTATTCTGAAGGCATGCTACAATGAGGTTGAGTAACCTGTCTCCTACATGATTTGTAAATCATATCCTTGTTGTGTTTTTCATTAGTCGATCAGCATTACGTTTGGATTATATAGTCTATTCGTCTCACTATCACGACACTTAATAAGTGACATTTCTTTCAAAATCTGCATGAACACCGCATTAAAATTACCATTTGTGAGCAAACAATTCTAATTGCAGGTCAGTAGTTGACATGGAGGAAGTTCCAACAGGGAATAATCAAACAGGACTGGATCATTCAGCAGTCTAGATCAGATTTGTGTATACTTAGAAGCCCTGTGGATTTGGGGCATTGACATCCAGTAAGTTTGGAGTCAGTCATTCTGAAACAAGTCTTGAAACATCAGTTGATTATGGGGCAAATAATTCAAGAAGCAGTTGATTAGAAGTGAATCATCTTGAGACTTCACTAATCAGGGGCAGGTCCCCAGAGTTTCTTTGAGCTGAGGGCAGATCCCTCCAGTGTTCAGTCAGGACAAGTTAAGTCGCTTCAACGCTCATTCAGGGGAAAATCACCTCGAGAGTACATTGAAGCCAACCATTCTGAGATTGGGATAATCAAGGATGAATCCTTTCGTGGTGCAGATTCTGGGGCAAGCCATCTCGAGGTCGTCTTATGGCAAGATATTTTCTTTTCAAGGTGAACTTTGCCAAGAATCGGATTGGGGCAAGTTGGACTACACTGGGGCAAGTTACTCAAGCGAGTTTATTCCCCTTGGCAAGAGTTGAGTGTTGAGGAGTCATGCCATTACCTCATCCAATAACTTTAACATTCTGAAAAGGCCTTCTTGTCATTGGATCGTCATCCAACAGCCTAAACCTGTTACCTGTCAGAACCTTGTAACCCGAAATCATTTCCAAAGCCCAGTTCTTGCCTGGCAAACTTCCAAAGCCCAGTTCTCATTTGGAAAACCTTTAAACCAATTCTCGCCTGGTCAACCTTTCACAAAAACACCAGTTCTCGCCTGGTACATGTCAACTTTTAAACTAGTTCCCGTTTGGTCACCTTTTATATAGCCTACTACTTAACCAGTTCTCGTCTGGCAAACACAGTTTCAAAGTCCAGTTCTCGTCTGGAAAACCATAAACCAGTTCTCGTCTGGCAAACCAGAAATCAGTTCTTGTATGATACCCAAACCAGAAATCAATTCTCGTCTGATACCAAACCTAGAAGTCAATCTCGTCTGACAACTTAACCTTTTGCCACCAGTTCTCGTCTAGTATCCTACCCTCGAATACTAGTTCTCGTCTAGTAATTCCCCTTTAAATCCACTTTTGTTGGTAACCAGAAAACATCCAATCACCATAAACCTGGTCCCATCCCATACCCAAAAAAAAAGCCCAACCATACTTGGTACAATTATTCCCAATGGCTCGCATGCTACCACATTCCCCGACATGAGGCTCGAGTGATCTCACTTCTCCACAGTAGAGGTTCTATATGCCCACAAGATGTTAATATCAGATTATATTATCTCCACAGCAGATTGAGTTACATATTTCCGCAGTAGGCAGGGACTAGTTTCTCCCCAGCAGATTATGACTAGTTTCTCCCCAGCAGGTCGAGATCGATATCCCCGGCGAAGTAAAACCATCCCCATCAGATGGATCGTGTACAACCATCCCCAGTGGTTTGAGATTGAAGTTCTTCCTCACAAGCAAATTTGGGTTTATTTCCCCAGCAATGGGACGAGTGCATTGTTGTTGCCCCTACATAGTCCAAGTCTTTGGCTCCTTTCCCCTCAGAGTCTAGGTCTTTGACTCATTCCCTAAGCAAAGGTTGATATTGTTGAGTTTTATGCTCATTTTCTCCAAGTAGAGGTCGATGCTGATTCCTCCGTTGCCTAATCCCCAACCAAGTCGGAGGAGTAGCTTTCTTCCCCACGGAGTGAGATTACCTCATTGATTGTTTTTCTCCATCCTCAGCAGAGAGAGTGCGGGATAATCTCCCAGTAAATCTTACTTATCATCCCTAGCAGATAGTGGATTCAATCTCCAGCAGAGTGAAATCTCCAGCAGAATAGAGTTATTCCTCAGCATATTTGCTTTGCTTCCCCAGCAGAGTTGTCTGTTCCCCGAAATGTTATATTCTGGCAGACCATCCAGGGCTGATTTCCCCGGTAGAATGGAGTTTTTGTCTCCAGCCGAGTTGTTAGTTCCCCAGAAGAGTTGTATTCTGGTAGGTCATCCGGGACGTTTTCCTCAACAGAGTTTGATTTTGATCCCCAGCGGAGCGGATTTGTGCTTAGCAAAGCAGTTTTACCCAGAAGTTTTCTCGGAGGCCATCCAGGGCTTGTTTTCCCCAGCATGATTCCGTTTGCACTAGGCGCGTCTAGTCTTCCCCCAACGGAATTTGGTTTCCTCTCTTTAGCATTTATTTTGCTAAAGCGGTTCCTTTGCATTTGCATAGCATCTACCCAAACGCGTAGCATTTCCATTTCGTATGGAGCATTACGCCATTTTCAAACATATGCTTGTGAAACATAAGCCAGGTTGTTATCTCTTTATTTCAGGTGTATCTCCGGAGGTTTGATCTCTTTGCCTTTTGGTATCTAGACCACGGTAGCAGGATCTCTTTGCCCTTATAGTATCCAGACCATGGCAGCTTATGTGTTTTATTGTGCCCTTATGGTATCCAGACCACGACAATTGGTGTTATTGTGCTTTATCCGTTGAGTATCCAGACTCCGGTAAAGTTAGTTGGGTATCCAGACCCTGATAAGTTTGGTGGTGTATTTCATTATCCGTCGAGTATCCAGACTCCGGTAAATATATTTGTGGTATCCAGACCACGGCAATCGGCGTTATTGTGTTTTTTCCGTCGAGTATCCAGACTCCGGTAAAGATATTTGTGGTATCCAGACCATGGCAATCGGCGTTATTGTGTTTTTTCCGTCGAGTATCCAGACTCCGGTAAAAGATAGTTATGGTATCCAGACCATGATAGCTTATTTGATGTTTTGTGATATCCAGATCACAGCAGGTATTGTTATTTTCTATCGCCTTATGATATTCAGACCTTGACAACTAATGATTTCTTTCATCCCGTGTGGTATCCAGACCACGGCTCATATTATTTCCTAGCAGTGTCGTCGGACTTTAACTGGTCGTGTTGTTTTGAACTCATGTGGTATCCAGATTTGTGATGAATTCCTTTGTCCGTTGAGTATCCAGACTCCGGTCAATTGCATGGAGTATTCAGACTCCGGTCAATTGCGGGGAGTATTCAGACTCTGGTGAATTTTCAATTCGTGACGTATTGCTTTGTCCGTCGAGTATCTAGACTCTGGTAAATCCCCAGTGAAGTCGTCAATTTCGTCGAGCATCCAGGCTCCAGTTTTTTACGTCGAGCATCCAGGCTCCGATTATTATGTGGAGTATCCAGACTCCGGTAAACTTCATAGAGTATTCAGAATCCGACAATTTGAAAGGTTATCTTTTTGCTTGTGGTATTCAGACCACGGTACTTTCAGATTTGTTTTGTCTGTCGAGTATCCAGACTCCGGTCAATCTCGAGGAGTATCCAAACTCCGATGATGTGAAAATTATCTTTTTGCCCGTATGGTATCCAGACCATGACAGGTTTCAATTGATGTAGTTGCTCGTATGGTGTCCATACCTTAGCAACTGGTGATGTGTTTTCTTTTAGCCAGTGTGGTATCCAGACCACGGTTCATGTTATCGCCCAACAGTGTCGTCGGACTTCAGTTGGTCGTGTTGTTTTGAATCTTGATAAGTATATTTGGTGAGGTGTTTCTTCGTTCGTTGAGCATCCAGGCTCCGGTTATTTCGTCGAGCATCCAGGCTCCGGTTATTTCGTCGAGCACCCAGGCTCCGGTTATTTCGTTGGGCGTCCAGGCTCCAGATTATTACGTTGAGTGTTCAGACTCCGGCTTTTATGTTGAATGTTCAAATGCCAGCGATTTGAAATGTTACCTTTCAGCCCATATGGTATCCAGACCATAGCACAGTTTGATGTACGAGCTCATCTTATTATGTTTTCCCCAACCAGAGTCGCTTGGTTAAGCTTATCTCGTCTCCAGCTAAGTATTCTTGTGTTTATCAGGATGTTTATCAACCTCGGTTGATCCGGCCTTCGGGTTCATTGCTCGCTTTTATTTAGCGAATGTCTGGCGGCGATGCCAGATGTCCTTACCTTCGGGTTTGATTGCTCGCTTTTATTTAGCGAATGCCTGACGGTGATGTCAGAGGTCTTCATCTTTGGGTCCGATGCTTGTGGTATCCTATTTTTGGAAGCGATGTCAGATGTTGCGGTTTTCTGGCGGCGATGTCAGATGTTGCGGTTATCTGGAAGCGATGTCAAATGTTTGTGTTTCTCTGGCGGCAATGTCAGATATTTTGGTTTTCTGGCAGTGATGTCAGATGTTTGTGGTTGTCTGGAGGCGATGTCAGATGTTTCTCGACCTTGTGGTCTGGCGGCGATGTCAGACGTTTATCAGTTCTACAGAAGTTTGGCGGTGATGTCAGATGTTTGTCAACTTTCTGTGTGTCTAACGGTGATGTCAGATGTTTATCAGTTTTCCGTTTGTCTGGCGGCAATGTCATACGTTTATCAGCTTTGTGGTTGTTTGGCGGCAATGTCAGACGTGTATCAATGTTGTGTTTGTCTGGCGGCGATGTCAGAAAATTTTATCCCTTGTAGATTTCTGGCGGCGATGTCAAGTGCTTTCTTCCAACTTAATACAAAAGCCTGGCGGTGATGTCAGATGTTTCCTATCAACATTGAGATGATTCAACTTAATATCGATGCCTGTTTTTATTTAACAGATGCCTGACAGCAATGTCAGATGTTTTTCCGATTTAGCGTCGATGCCTGACGGCGAAGTCAAATGATCTTTCCGACTTAGTGTCGATGATCTGAAATTGGTAATCAACCAGCTTATTACCGTTGCAACAACCACATTTAGTTACTTCCGGAGATCTTTGTTCCTTATCAGATTTTGCAGTTCTCTTTTTTGCGGTTGGCAAATTTCCGGGTTTTTGGTATTCAACCGTCTTTTATCTTTGAAGGTTTGAAAGTCGTTCGCTTTTCAACCCTTCAGGTCCAAGCTATTTGAATAGGGGCAGCTGTTGTACCCCAAAATTTGACCAATCGTTTCTCGCAATTTGGCTTGTGTTTCGTTTCATTTGCATTTACATATCATTTATCGCATACTATGCATTTTTCCGGTCGGAGTGGATTATCGGGATTACAGCCTCTTTTCTCGCATTTCAAGCGGTTCAAACCAGTTCGAATAAGGAGATTTATTTCGGAATCGAACAAAGTTTGTTCTCTTTCTGTTGGTCCAGTCCGTGTTGGTATTTTTGGTGACATTTCGGTGTTCGTCCGATCTTTCCGTTTTTATTTACTACTTTATTTTACTTTTTTTATTAATAATTTTATAGATTTTATTTTATTAATTTTTAGCATAGTTTAATTTATTTTTAGAATATAATAGTTTTTTAGAGTTTTATTAAATAGGTTTAGAATTTAGATTATTAATTAGTTTTATTTAGAATTTTAAATGGTTTAGGTTATTTTATTTTATTTTTACTTTTTTTAAATAGAAAATAGGAAATAGAAATTAGAATAGGATTTTTATTAAGATTTTATTATTTGAAATTGATTTTTGTTTTTAGTTTGGAATTAATAGGATTAATATTTATTTTTATTATTATTAATAGGCAGAATATTTTTTAGTTTAGATTAATTAAATAATTAGTTAGTTTATTAGAATTTTAATTAATTAAGTAATTACTTTAGTTTAGTGTTTTACTAAATAAGTCAGCTTTTTCATTTGGTACAGCATTAACTCATTTAATCATGTCATCAGCTTTGAATTAATCATTTAATCAAGCCATAATCATGTCTGCCACGTGTCACGATTTTGCTATATAAGTCACTATTCATTGTCCCCCTCCTAGGGGACTGAAAACCCTAGTCGATACAGTACCCTAACCCCAAGAACCCTAACCCTAACCCTAGAGAACAACACCAGCCACCCTCACTATCCATACGCCGAAAAACTGATGAACCTACCAGAAACTTCATCACCTCCGCCAGAATCTTCATTAACCATCATCGTGTTCATCATTCATCCGTAAATTTTCCAGATCCTTCATCATGTTCATCGAATCTTCATGAACAAATCATACAACCACCCTAACATTCGTCCAGATCTTCATACTCATCATCAATCTTCATCATATTCATATCAATTTTTCACCATTTTTTCCAGATTTCTTCAATCTTCATACAACACCATAACACTTTTCCAGATTTCTTCGAACCTTCATCATCTTTAAACGATTTTCCATGGATCTTAAAACTTACGAACAACTTCAGATCTACATTCATCCATTCATCACCTTCATATCAAGCCTTTCTCCATATCAACACTCAAATATTCAAACCTTCATCCATCATTTTTCCAGAAGATTCATCTAACCGCAGATCTCCATCACTAACAAACTTAACCATCATGAGATTCAAACACCAGACCTAGATCTGAAACTCAAATCAACTTCATCTAAACTCATCTCCGAAAATCCTCTAATCTCCAGATCTTCATCAACGTTCATCAGACCTTCATCTTCTCCATGAAGCTATTCTGGAAACCGCGAAGAAGCTTCAAACACACGATCCAAACTCCAACTACAACAAATCCTCAAGATCTTTTCAAGATTCTTCATCTAAATCCACAGATCTTAACATGCAACTTCACGATCTGGATCCAAACCCTCAGTTGACTCGCAAACCTCATCGTCATCTCCAAATTCAACCTCCAAGACTCTTCGCCATTTTCGCGAGCCATCACCTACAAATATTTTTCCAGAATTCGTACAACAATCTCCATCGTTGAACATCCAAGCAACTTAACTCGTTCGATTTATCATCCTCAACATGCAAGCTGTAAAAGAATTTGGAGCAGAGATTGAAAGAAAAGATTGAGGTGACGGAGAGGAGGATTCGCGTTTGGTAAGGTTGATCTTGAAGCGAAGATGGGACGGTGAGGATTGGATATCTCAGACGGCGGAGCTGGTTTATTTGGACTTGAATCAAGGAAGATGAGAAGGTTAGGACGAAGAAGGAGAGGCAAACGGCGGAGAGGGCCAGGGTTTTGGCAAGGCAAAGTGAAGAAGACAATGAGCCTCGTGGACTCCCTAGCTGGTTAGTGGGTCGTAAGGCCCAATCATTTGTTTCAGTCTGCACCCTCGTTTCCCTCATTACACCCCTGCTGTTTATTTCTGTTTGTGATATTGGGCCAAGCCCAACCGTGTACCCCTGGCTGCTGTTACACCCCCCTGTTTCTTTTTCTTTTGGATATTGTTTCCTTTATTTTTGTAATATACTTTTAATATATATTATATTTTCTTTTTAGAAATTTATATTATAGTATTATTTTTTTCTTTTAGAATATTATATCTATATATTTTTATATAGAGTTTTATATTCTATTTTTCTATACTTATTTTCTTTTAAATTTCTTTAGAACCTTATTTTTTCTACTAGAAGTTTAGTTCTATTTTAGAAGTTGATTTTCTTCTTCCCATTTTTTATCGGGATTTTCATCTCATTTTCATTTTGTTTTGGTCGATGAAGTTTCCTTCGATTCTCCGCCAAATTATTGATGAGAAATGAAGGATCCGAGACCGACTTTTTCTCTTCTTTCTCATTTTTTCGACTTTATTCCGACTTTATGTCATTTCATCTGTTTAGGTCGATGAAGAGATTTTCTCGATTCTCCGTTAAATTATTGATGAGAAATGAAGGATTCGAGACCAACTTTTTCTCTTCTTTCTCACTTTCCGACTTTATTTCACTTCACCTGTTTTTGGTCGATGACGACATTTCCGTAATTCATTACCAGTCAAATTATTGATGAATAATGTTGGATCCGAGACCACTTCTTTCTCTCCTCATTTCTCTTCATCTTTCTAATTTTATTTTGACTTTTGGTGATCGATGAAGTCTTGTAAGACGAGATCCCACTGCTTTTGGCCCGTGTGACACGATTCAATTGGAGAACGATCCTCAATATTGTTTCTCAATCTTGTCCATAGCACGGAAATCAATGTGCGACCTCTTAAAGTTTGACTTCCCTTATAAGTCGAACTATGACGGTTTAGCATCACATTGGTCCTGATTCGAAGCATCATCAAGGATCAAAGAGGATAAGATTGGAATGGAGTTTGCGCACAATGTCAAGGGTCAACGGAACCACTCCGTTCGGTAATATCTTTTTAATTCAAGTCTTTTAATCAACCGCCGAGCATTGTGAGTTCTAAGCAATAGGTACATGGGAAATGATGAGTGGGGGGCCTCCTCTCATTTGTCTAGAGTGTTTAGTGTATACCCTTTGGGCAATATGCGGCACATTCGCTCCTACGCCTTAGGTTCTAGCGTGTGTGTCCCGAGTTGCTTCCCGTTTATACGTGTTAGGCCTGATTCCTCTATTCTCTCGCCCCCGTGCAATCGAAACTCTTTTCTATCGCCCTAGTACGATCGAGACTCCTTTCTTTCGCATCCTGGTGATTGAGATCCCCTCTCTTGCCCCCGTGCAATCGAGACCCCCTTTGTCTCTCGCCTCCATGCGATCGAGACCGTTTTTCGTAGTTGGCCAAACTACGGCTGCTCTGATCTCTCATATCTGTTGAGAGTACGTAGGCATAGGATTGCAATAATCCTAGCGAGCACTTTTCCTTCTTCCCTTTAGGTTACCCGTACCTTTAAACCAATGACATACTACGTTCGTTCTACTGCAAACAGGTAACGCCTAAGTCTCCAATAATCGAGCAACAATACACCTAACTGCTAGAATTCATGCACTAGTATCTTCTACCTTTTCTATCACCTTCGTCTGATCGAGAACACCCAGTTTACCCGTAGTTGGCCTGAACTACGTTTTGCTCTGATTTCTCGTACCAGACGAGAATATGTAGGCACAAGACACAATGTCTTGGCGAGCAATCCCCCCCCCCCCCCCCGTAGTTTCCCGAACTACGTTGAATCTGACTTTCCCATTGCACAAGGGAATACGTAGGCATAGGACGGGGATGTCCTATCGAGTCAGTTCTTTTCGTTTTAGCTTTAGCAGCCGTAGATAGTTTGTTTTTCACCCTTATAGACCAGACAACAAGCGTGGATCCCGTCGAGTACGACGTACGTGAGGGGTGCTAATACCTTCCCCTTGCGTAACCGACTCCCGAACCCGAGATTTGGTTGCGATGACCTGTCTTTTCCCTTTTCATAGGTTTTCTCTAATCATTTCCTTTCCCTCTCTTTGGGATAAATAACGAACGGTGGCAACTCTTCTATCATTGTCGGCACCTTTTTTCGCAGCGATGCGATAGAATGGGAGAGATTTTTATTGGTTTATAGCTTAATATGGTGTAGTTTGGATGTGAGGAGAATTCTCTATTTATAGGCAAGCTTGGAAAGCAAGTGGTATGGGCAGATTGACTCATCTTGCCAACTTTGCCCTTTTTAGAGGCAAAATGTGCAAGATCAACTTGAGATCTTTCTTTTGAGTTAAACCACCTCTCTATGAGTTTGATCATCACCTATAGCCTGAAAATAGTGGTCTTGAATTGAAAGGAAGGGAGCAGCTGATGTGGTTGCTGAGTTGTGACAGAACTTGCAAAAATGTTTCTCTCTCATGCCACTTGCATCCACTTGCATGATTAAACAATTCATTTAATCCAAAATCTGAGTTTTGCTCATGGATTTTGAATTCTAATCTCCTCAATTAAGTCCATAAGCATCAAAGAATGAGTTAATCAAGGGATTAGAAGAGGTTTGAATGGTTTACGCAAGAAAATACAAATGTTGAACTTGGTTTTGTGACATGAAAAATGCCCAACTTGCCTTCTTTGATTCTCCCTAACCACAAAGATTGAGAAAATTCTCTTGTACTTTTTTAAAATCCCCAATCATGATCTACAACATTTATGTTTTAAACAAGTTCAAATTCAAAAGGGAAATATGTCAAAAAGCCTCTTGAAGTTTGTTGCAAAAGTTGACTTACAAGTCAAGAAACATGAAAATTTTCCAAGTGTTGAAATTCTTCACAACTTGATGAGCTCACAACTAAAAAACTATGCATTTTTGGATCTCAACCCCATAGGACAATTTTGTAGGGCTCCTAAAGAGATTTCCAACAAGCTTTGAACCACTCCATTTGGATGTGTGGTTAGGAAGTTATGGTCATTTCAAGTTGTCTTAAAATTAGGGTTTTCATGAATCCTAGTTTCTTGATTTGCAAGTTATCCATCAATACTTGATCAAATATCCAAAAAAATCACTAGTTAGGCACAAGACGATGCTGAAATCCTTGCTTGCTTCAATTTAGGGTCAAAACCCTAAAAGTCAAAGAGTTGACTTTCCAGACAGACGAACCGAACGACTGAAATTTTCAGGATCGATCCTCAGTGTTCTGGGTTCTTTGAGTATTTCAAACTTCTTGGGGAGGCTTTAATAAGTCATAGGAATTCCATGGATCATGATTCAAGCTTTGGAATCCTCTTTAGACCAAAAATCAAACTTTAGTTGACTTTTTCTACTAGAAACCCTAATCAGGGTCTTGCACTGCACTGCTCCTGTTCTTTTAGTAACAATCTTAAATAAGAATTTGTCCTTAGAAAGATGTAAGCCTCTTGATGATATGAAGACTTGATTTTTAGAAGATCAATTTAAAACCTTGACTGATCTGTCCACTGGATCCTTGATTTTGACAGTGTAAAACCCTAATTCATCTGCATCTTGACAAAGATCAACTTGAAAAAGGTTAAGGTTAGGTAACACATGTTTGATGCTCCTAGAATGATGATGGAATATAGGGGTCAAAATTCGGGGTATGTGTCGCTACTGCGAAAATCGGCGCCGACTGAACAGAAGAGTCGCCACCGTGCGTTATTTATCCCACGGGAGGGAAAGGAAACGCTCAGAGTAAACCTACCGCAAAGACGGGGAAAGGAATGGTCATCGCAACCAAATCCTGGATTCGGGAGTCGGTTACGCAAGGGGAAGGTATTAGCACCCCTCACGTCCGTCGTACTCGACGGGATCCACGCTTGTTTTCGGGTATGGATTGTTATTTCTATCTAAACTACAGGTCTGGGGTTAAAAAGAAAATAAAATGACTCGGCAAAGTATCGCACTTTATGCCTACGTATTCCCGTCTGGAACGAGAAATCAGAGTCAACGTAGTTCGCCTACCTACAGGAAAGGAGGGGAAGGTTGCTCGCTAGGATATCGCATCCTATGCCTACGTACTTTCATACGGCATGAAAGATCAGAGTAAACGTAGTTCGGGCAACGTACGACACCAGTCTGTCTTGATTGTTTTTATCTCCTTCTGAAAAAGGGTTTTTCTGATTACTGGTCCAAGCGGACAAAAATGATGTTTTGATGAGTTCACATTCTTTTACGAAAGAAGTGTCTTTTATTGTGTTTGAAAGATTTATCGTGTTTTTCTGTTTGTTTTTTAGAAAGAAGAGACAGAACTCTAACCTATGGTTGCAAAGGGAATCAAACTAACCTAATGTTATCATGCATGGGTTAAGACCTAGTGTCTATCATGCTCCTCTCCTGCGCAGAGAGAAACAGAGATCCTAAGGGAATAGATGGAAACAGAAACAATAGCATATATATACAGTAAAGCAGTAAAATGCATGGATGCAGCAATACAAGCGAGGCAAGGGAGTCCCACTCAACCTCGAACCTAGAAAACAATAGGCAAAAGTGAACAGAATTCACTTTCAACCCAACAGGTTAAACAGCAAACAATACAGTCAGGGAAAACCAAACAATACATCTGAAATGAACAACAGCTAAAAATAAACAGCCACAACAATTCTGATCAACATTTGTCTTCTAGTCATCTCCAAACAGCTACAAGCTTCAGCAAGCATCAATCTTCATCTCCATAGCCTTCAAGCAAGGTCTCCATCATCAATCTCCCATCTGCAATGGCTTTTCTCCAAGTCTCAATCTCCAAGCTGAGGAAGCAATCACAAGAGTGAATTGGGTGTTAAGCAATTAGTTGACCACCAAGGGTGGCAAACAGACTGCTAACAACACATAGAATATCTCTCTCAAGAGTTCTATCTCTTAGACACTATCACCAAGCCTTCCAAAGGAAGGGGTGAGTGTCTTAGAGAGACTCTGCATCACAGAGAGGGATGGAGGCAATCAAGACCTTCCATGTTTGAGAATCAAATTCTCTACTCTAGAGCTCTGCCTAGCTCCTAACCCTATGCTCCTCAACAGCTGCCAGCAAAGGATGCTCCTCATCAACTCTGGAAGTTGGTCTTCATGCTCTTGATCTCCAATGGCTTCATCATCACAAGCTTCAGCTCTCCCAATCCCCAAGCAAACCCAATACCCCACACAGACAAATGAAATAACCCTAGAGAGGGCACACCACACATTCAAACAAATATAAGCAGTATACTAATAGCAGTAGGGGAATCCTAATATTTTCTAAGGGATCTAATAACTACCCATAACCCCTATAGTCCCATACCCCAAAGATTCACTCTACAACTCCTAAGGGAAATGAATTAATCACCTATGTTATCTCCTAAACCCTAGTTTTGATCATGTTATTCACACCTAAGCAAATCACCTAAAATTAAATCCTAAAAATATGAACTAAATTTTATATACAAGATAAAGGTCTCCACTAATCAACCTAAAAAGAATGGATTAAAAATATAAAAGCATCTAATCAAACTAAAATTAACAATTTCATGCATTAAACTAAACATTATTTAATCCTATTTAAAAGAAAAATATGCTAAAAATATAAAAACAAAATGAAATATTAATTTTTTTATGTGATATTTTTCTTAACAAAATTATGAACAATATGTAAAAAGAACCAATTAAAATCATGCATTTTCCAATTTTTATGATTTTTTTTGAAGAATTAAAAAAATGAAAGAAATAAAATGAGATTAATTGACTTAAGGGGTGCAGCAAGTAATTAAATGCAGTTAAAATGCAAGGATGGGCCCAGACTGGGGGGCGCGCATAGCAAGCACGTCTGGGCCCAATGACTCAGAAAATATAACAAAAAAATTATAAAAAAAAACAGAAATTGTGCATTTAGCAATTAAAACAGTTCAATATCATTGGGCCTTGGTTGAGAGGGGTACGAATAGCAAGGGAAATCTGAGCCCATTCAGAATTTTAAGTGAAACGCATCGTTTCACTCCTAGGACTTTCCTCCGTTTTGAACTTTGAATTCTGGCCTTTGGATTGAAGTCTGAGTCAAGGTCAAAATCAGGATCGTGTGGCCCAAAGGTCGTCTTCAACCTTGAAACCCTAGGGTTTCAGAAAACCTCATCACCATGCACGCACCTTCCAGTTCTCTGTTCTCCCTTGTCTCTCCATGAATTCGCACGATACAAAGAGCAAAAACGATCCATTTTCTTCCCTCTACACAGCCATAGCAATGGTTCCTTCTAAAACTCAACCACAAATCAAACCCGATATGTATAACAGCTCGGTTCCACCATTTTCACCTGATATCAACTCTTCCAATTTCTTCCAAACCTTACCCTAATACAAACTACACTTCATGCTGAACAAATTAAGCTACAAACCTAAGATTATCGTGCATCATTCTTGATGTTATAAGCTCCAACAGTTTTGATACACCATTAACAACCTCCATGAAACTTCTCCAAACTTTGCACAATCCATCATCTAACCTATCTTAGCCGTTCTATGCTAACAAATCACTATGATTCTAACTAATTCAATCAATTCTAATGGAGATACCAACCTGGTATGATGAGGAAAACAGCTATGGAATTCTCTTGATCCAATGCTTGCAATGATTGGAAACTGATCCACACACTTAAATCTTGATTCTGTATGCAAAGATTCTTGTTCAATCCTCTTGAATTCAGCAATCCCAAAGTTCTTGCACCTTGAATGATGAAGATGGATGGCACGATTCTTGCTCAATTCAACCAAATCTTTGATGGAATTCTGATCTATGAATGATCTAGATGATGACCAAATCAAAAAATGTGGAAATTGGTAGAGATTTTGTGGAGTTTGAAATGCTTTTGCAAATTTGAAGAATGATGTGAAACTTGGTATCATGCACAAAATGAATCACCAACCATGACATGGAGTTACTTCATTCAATATATAGATGAGAATAGAAAGCCCTAGAAGTTTGTAGAACCTTCCCATGCACACTTTCCCTTGGATTTGGATTATGTAACTTCACTTGTAAGTAACCATGCATATCTTTCAATTCTTGAACCAAACTCAAAATTCTACTTTTTCCAATGTTCTTAAAACATTTTTTCCAATCAAAATGACCTATAATTTCATCCCATTTGGCCAAGTTGTGAAAAATCTCAATTTTAGGTCATTTTTCATTCATTAAACTCACCAATTTTGAAACCTTGAGCTATGAGCCTTTCCAATCTTTCATGGTCACTTTTCTAGACTCGAAATGTCATTTGGAGCAAGTTTGATGTTGTGAAGTTTTCCATTTGAATCTTCCTTGTATGCGTTTTGGGCATAGGCTTGAAATGACCTGTAATTCTCAGATGACCAAAATACCCTTTGCTTTCCAAGACCATAAGTAGAGTTACACAAATCATATGAAGGCATACCATACCATTCTAGAAATCTAAGACAATGAGGAACAAATCTTATGTTTACCAGAAATTCATTTGAAATCTCCTTGAGGGGTAAAAGTTGCTTGGAAGACAAGTAACTTTCACAAACAAAATTTCAGATACCTCAGATGACCTGTAACTTGCAAGGACCATAACTTGAGTTCTATAAATCTCCTTGATGTCTTCCACCACTCAAATTAAAGGTCTTGAGATCCTCTACAAGTTTCATGTTGGCCAAGGATCCATTTGAAGCTTGCATTTTGACTTATCTTGCTTGGAAATTTGACCTAACCTAGGGGATTTTACACAGAAACCCTAATTTAGAAACTCCTCTTTTCCTTGATTTCTCTTGATTTCTTCTTAGCACATCACCATATCCTTCTATACATGTCAAATGATGAACCCCACATCTCTCCAATAGACCTCAATGCCTTTCAATCAATCAATTGACCTAGAGTTGACCTAGGGTTGACCCAGATGAAACCCTAGTTGACTGCCTTCAACTGTAACTCTTGTGATCATATCAATGACTTGTCTCCTTCTCCAAATGACTTTCTAAGTCTTCCATGATGTCTACATACTCTCCATGCTCAACTCAATTCACAGCTCACAACTTCTTTGATGATCCTCAGATACCCCCAGATAGGAGATAGATTCACTGCTTGATCCAACTGACTTCTTAGCTTTCAATTTCCCTCTGAAGACTTGAATATGCTTGAATTAGAATAATAACCTCTTGATAGGCTCATAGAGATGAGAATAATGCTTGGTCCCTTGTTGGATGACTTGTTATGCTATGTTATGCAGATGATTAGACTATGTACATGACTCTATATGCAAATGCTAATGCAATTGAAACATAAACCAAATGAAATCGGTTAGGCAAATTTTAGGGTGCAACAGCTGCCCCTATTCAAGCGACTTGGACCCGATTGGGTGAAGAGCGAACGGCCTTCAAACATTCGAGGTACGAGACGGTTGAATATTAAGAACCCGGAAATTTGCCAACCGCAGAAATAAACTGCACCACTGCTTGGGGAACGACATTCACCAACTGAATCCAACTGTCACAGCAACCCGTTGATCCATTAACGACCGTGCTGGGGATCATTTTCACCATCCTGAAAAAGATTTTATCATCTAAAACTTGTCCACGTTAGGACTCCACCTGCTGTCAACCCGGAAAAATCTCGGCGACTTCGCTGAGGACAACTCGTCTACTTTTCATCAGAAATGAATCGTCCACGTTAGGAATAAACTCCTCCACGTTAGGAATAACGCCGTCCACGTTAGGACTAAGACTTCGTCTGGATCTGTCCACGTCAGGACTAAACTCTTCCACGTAAGGAACACATCTTTTTTCCACGTAAGGAAACCATCTTCTTTCCACGTAAGGAATCACAATCCTATCTTGTAAGGACTCCAATCTTTCCACGTAAGGAATACAATCTTTCCACGTAAGGAACGTCTCTTTCCACGTAAGGAATTCAAACTTCTCTTTCCACGTAAGGAATAAACTCGTCCACGTCAGGACTCACGTTTCGTCTTGATTTGTCCACGTCAGGACTCACCCTTCGACTCGCTGAGGAAATAAAACTTGTCCACGTCAGGACTCGTGCTGCGTCAACACGAAGGAAGATAAATCTGTCCACGTCAGGACTTGCGCACCTTCGACTCGCTGGGGAAATGAAACTTGTCCACGTCAGGACTCACATCTCGACCTGCTGAAGGAATAAAACTTGTCCACGTCAGGACTCGTGCTGCGTCAACACGAAGGAAGATAAATTTGTCCACGTCAGGACTTGCGCACCTTCGACTCGCTGAGGAAATGAAACTTGTCCACGTCAGGACTCACATCTCGACCTGCTGAAGGAATAAAACTTGTCCACGTCAGGACTCATTAACACGAAGAGGGATAACCTTGTCCACGCCAGGACTTGCGCCTCTTATCATCACGAAAAACTATAAACTTGTCCATGTCAGGACGTACCTTTCACCATTACGAAGAAAGATATCTGCTGGAAATAAATGGTCCACATCGGGACACCAACACAAGGAGTAACCAATTTTGTCAACGTTATGACTTCACATTCAATCAATACCAAGAAATCAAATCTGTCCACGTTAGGGCTAGCGCATATCGTCAACCTGAGGAAATCAATCTTGTCCACGTCAGGACTTCCACCTCTCTGACACGGAGAAAACCCGCCAATAAATTTGTCCACGTTAGGACTCATTTCTCCATTGATCCCACCCACAAACTTCTTAGCACTGACGTGACAGCGACTTTGAAGCGGACTCTACTGGGGATATTTGGAAACCAAACTACTGGACGCATGTTCTGGTAACTGGCGGCAGCCTCTGAAATTCTGATTCATGAGACCCTTTTGATGACAAATAGCCCTGCTTGGGGACAAGGAGATCTTTTGCCTACTAACTCTGGCGGGGAAAACAAGAGAAATTCACGCAAATAACTTTGCTCGGAGACAAAGAGAACTTCATCATGATAGCTCTGTGGGGAATAATGCCAAAGCTGACACTTCATTGAATGTCTCACGTCGAGATCCTGAATGTTCGGTAATTCATTTGAGCAAGAGCTCCTTCCACCTGCAAGAGGGCAATACTGGAAACAAACGGTTAGCCAACCTGGTTCATGTTTCAAAATGCACATGTTTGACAATGATACAATGCTCCATTCGACATGAGAATGCTACACGTTTTTATTTGGTGGATGCAAGTATGACACTATATGCCAATGCAAATGCAGACTCGAACTGCTGAGATACAGGAACTGCTCCAGCAAAATAAATGCTGAAGACAACGCCAACTCCGCTGGGGATAGCCAGGTGCTACAGAATTATTCCAGCAAAATAAACGCTGGAAGGGTGAAGTCGACTCAGCTGCGTAATTAGGAACTTAAACCAAGCACCTCATTGAAGTAACACCCTGCTGGGGAATATAACTCTGCTGGGGAGTAGCGGATAAGCCTGGTATGATCGAACTTCTGCTGGAGAGTGAACGGATGTCACACGGTATTCTGACAAAATAAATGCCAATGCGTCACACCAACTCTGCCGGGGAGAGCCTTAATCTTCGATTTCCACTGGGAGGAAAGCACCTACTGAAGAGAGAACTCCGCTGGAGCCGAAGCGATTCTCTTGGGGAAAATCAACTGACTCCGCTAGGGGAGAGTAAATGACCCTGCGGGGAAAGGTAAACTGTCTGAATACAGTTCACAAATATTAATTTTCTGCGGCTAAACCACTCTGCTTGAGATACACTGTCTGAATACAGTCTACAATCTTGGAATCTCCAAACTCTGCTAAAGATAAACGACTTTGCTGGAGAACGTCCTTTGGATAAGCTACGACTAGCTGGGGGATTTGATCCGTCTTCAGTGAGGAACATGCACGACCTGCGTGGGGATCGAGTCTTTCGTTACGAGCTTCTAATCCATACTGCAATCTTTTGATCGTCCTCTTCATACGGCTATGAACCCTGCAACAACACAAACAAGACAAGACAAGCCTATGCAACCAAATCTATTTAGGTTAGCATTAGTGACATCATTTTCAGTTAATTCAAAGTCTTAGCAATTGTTGGCAAGGGCCAGTGACGTTATGCACATGCTAGTTTCATCAAACCTAGGCGTTCATCATGCACAAAATAGTAAAGAACCAGCATCAAATACTGAATAACATATTTTATTGATTGGGCCCCTGAATGGGCGGAATTTTTGTACACGGGATGTAACTCCTGAAAAGAGGAAGCTACGCACAACAAATATACAAATATGCACAAGAAGCATAAATATATTGACAAATTAAATTTGTACACATGTCGGCAACGGGGTGCAGACGAACACCACGAACTGATCCTCCTATGACTCGCCCGACTCTAATGCTTTCCCGGTATCCACCCTTCCGAAGAGATTGCATCTGATAATCAACCCCTCAGGTATATTCTCCTGCACCAGTGCTCAATGCAGTATCAAATTCGGATCGCAGTCATTTGCTTTTCAAATCCCTAACTTTTGCGTGAACCGCCCTTTACGGGTTTTCAGTTCACCGGGATACCCTTTTTTGCCGAAGCCGCCCAGTGTAGGTTTTCAACTTCGCGGGTGTACATTTTTCAATTTTATCCCTAACTTTTGCCCGAACCTTTCATTCTGTTTTTTGGTTCGCCAGGATGCCCCATTTTTGCCTGGACTCTCTTTTTCTGTCCAGCAGGTCAATTTTAAGCAAAGTATTTTTTAACTGCGTCCGAATTCACAGGCGACGTAAAGTCTTCACCGTCCATGGTGGACAACAACATAGCTCCTCCTGAAAAGACTTTTCTGACAATGTATGGCCCTTCGTAGTTGGGGGTCCACTTGCCCCTGTGATCTGCCTGCGGCGGGAGAATCCTTTTCAGCACAAGGTCGCCCGTCTGAAAGCTCCGAGGATGTATCTTCTTATCATATGCTTTCTTCATTCGGCTCTGGTATAAACGACTGTATGCTAGAGAAGCTAGCCTCTTCTCATCCATTAAACTCAGTTGGTTCAACCTGTCTTTCACCCATTCTGCCTCATCTAGTTGAACGTCTCGTAGCACTCTTAGAGAAGGAATCTCAACTTCCAGTGGTAGCATTGCTTCCATTCCGTATACCAGCGAGAACGGAGTTGTCCCGGTTGATGTGTGTGCCGTCGTACGATAACCGTGCAAAGCAAAAGGTAGCATCTCATGCCAATCCTTATAGGTCACCACCATCTTTTGAACGATCTTCTTTATATTCTTATTGGCCGCTTCAACAGCGCCATTCATCTTGGGTCGGTAAGGAGAAGAGTTGTGATGTTCGATCTTGAAATTCTGATAGAGCTACTTCATCATTTTGTTATTCAGGTTTGAACCGTTGTCAGTGATTATCCGCTCGGGGATTCCATATCTGCAAATGATATCTCTCTTGATGAATCTGGCCACCACCTGCTTAGTTACATTTGCGTAAGACGCCGCTTCCACCCACTTGGTGAAATAATCGATTGCTACTAGAATGAACCGGTGCCCATTAGAAACCGTCGGCTCGATCTTTCCAATCATATTGATTCCCCACATCGAGAATGGCCATGGCGATGACATTACATTTAGAGGACTCGGAGGCACATGGATCTTATCAGCATAGATTTGGCACTTGTGGCATTTCCTCGCGAACTTGAAACAATCAGTTTCCATAGTCAGCCAAAAATAACCTGCCCGCAGAAGCTTTCTCGTCATAGCATGCCCACCCGCATGCGTACCAAAGGTACCCTCATGTATTTCCTCCATGAGCAACTTCGCCTCTTTTTCGTCTACGCAACGCAGCAGCACCAAGTCGTGATTTCTTCTGTACAAGATACCATCCGGATTCAAATAGAAATTACCCGCTAATCTCCTGAGAGTCTTCTGATCTTGACTGGATGCCCCAGCCGGATACTCTTTGTTCTTCAGAAAATTGAGGATATCGAAATACCACGGTTTATCGTCAGATGCTTCCTCAATAGTAAACACGAAGGCTGGTCTGTCAAGTCGAGAGATAACAATGCTGGGAGCCTCGTTCCAGAAGTTGACCTTGTACATGGAAGACAAAGTGGCCAGGGCGTCAGCCATCTGATTCTCCGCTCGCGGTATATGATGCAATTCAACCTTGTCAAAGAAAGGCAACAATCTCCTTGCATATTTCATGTACGGTATCAAATTGGGCTGACGTGTCTCCCATTCCCCTTTTATCTGATTTATCACCAGAGCTGAGTCTCCGTATACGTCCAGATTTTTGATCCGCAAATCAATGGCTTCTTCAAGCCCCATTATGCAAGCTTCGTATTCGGCTTCATTATTGGTAACTGCAAAGGTCAATCGAGCAGTAAACGGGATGTGCGACCCGTGTGGAGTAGTGATGATTGCCCCTATTCCGCTACCGTAAGCATTCACAGCTCCGTCAAAGATCATCTTCCATTTGGAACCCAACTCTGGTCCTTCGTCTGGCAACGGCTCTTCGCAATCTTTCATCTTTAGGTACATGATATCCTCGTCAGGAAAATCAAACCTCATCGATTGGTAATCTTCAATAGGCTCCTCCGCCAGATACTCAGACAGTACACTCCCCTTTATAGCCTTCTGCGAGACATATTGGATGTCATATTCAGTCAAGACCATCTGCCAACGGGAAATTCTCCCTGATAATGCCTGCTTTTCGAATACATATTTGATAGGATCCATCTTCGATATGAGCATGGTTGTATGATTCAGCATGTATTGCCTCAAACGCTTGGCGGCCCAGGCTAGCGCGCAACAAGTCTTCTCAAGCATTGAATATCGAGATTCACATTCAGTAAATTTCTTACTCAAGTAATAGATCGCATGCTCTTTTCTTCCTGTCTCGTCGTGTTGACCGAGAACACAACCCATGCTTCCCTCAAGAACTGTCAAATACATAATCAAGGGTCTCCCTGCCACTGAGGGTATCAAAATAGGAGGCTCCTGCAAATACTGCTTTATTTTATCGAACGCCTTTTGACAATTTTCGTTCCACGTTACAGCTTGATCTTTCTTCAACAGCTTGAATAATGGTTCACACGTAGCCGTTAGGTGAGATATGAACCGAGCGATGTAGTTCAACCTCCCTAAAAACCCGCGCACCTCTTTCTCTGTTTTAGGCGTCGGCATTTCTTGTATTGCTTTTATTTTTGCAGGATCAACCTCTATTCCTCTTTCGCTTACGATAAACCCCAGCAGTTTACCCGATCTCACCCCGAAAGTGCACTTGTTAGGGTTCAGTCTCAGGCTGAACTTCCTAAGCCTTTTGAATAACTTCAGCAAATTCACCAAATGCTCTTCCTCCGTCTGGGATTTGGCAATCATATCGTCAACATAAACTTCGATCTCTTTATGCATCATATCATGGAAAAGAGTCGTCATTGCACGCTGATACGTTGCCCCAGCATTCTTCAATCCGAAGGGCATCACTTTATAACAAAATGTTCCCCAAGGCGTTATGAAAGTAGTCTTCTCCATGTCCTCTGGCGCCATTTTAATCTGATTATAGCCTGAGAAGCTATCCATGAAGGAGAATACGGAGTATTGAGTAGTATTATCAACTAGCACATCGATATGAGGAAGTGGAAAATCATCTTTTGGGCTCGCTTTATTTAAATCACGGTAATCTACGCACATTCTCACTTTACCGTCTTTCTTTGGCACTGGTACAATATTAGCGACCCATGAGGGATATTTCGTCACAGCTAGGAAACTAGCATCCCACTGTTTTTGAACCTCTTCTTTGATCTTCACTGCCATATCTGGACTAGTTCTGCGAAGCTTTTGCTTGACCGGCGGGCATTCTTCTTTCAACGGCAGACGGTGCACAACCATATCTGTATCGAGCCCTGGCATATCTTCATACGACCAAGCGAACACATCACTATACTCTCTGAGCATTTCAACCAGGCTTCGCTTGATGTCGCTCTGCAACGTGGCTCCTATACGAATGTTCTTTTCAACCCCTTCCGACCCCAAGTTAATAATCTCGATGACCTCTTTGTGAGGCAGAATGACACGCTCCTCTTGCTTCACCAACCAAGACAATTCCTCGGGAACGTCACCATCTTCAACAATCTCTTCTTCGGCCTGAAATACCGGGTGCTCAAAGTCGGGACGAGTCATAGGTGGTTCAAGGATGTCATCTGAAAATGTTATCCTGCAAAAGGAATGGTTAAATGCTTCAAAATGCGTATAAAGCGAATAACCACGTTGCCACTTTATTGAAAAATATAAAACAAGAAAAACAGAGATCGCAATATTTGCACATGAGAAACACCTTTTATTTAATGATAAACACGCAATGTTCATAACAGCACAACCCTAAGCAAATCATGATGCCTCGGGCAAGACACCAGATTGTTCAACAATTAAAAAAAACAAAGCATTACTGTTTAAGAGTCACAAGAACAATCTCCTGAATAGACCAGTTGCACAATCCCTGTCCTGGCACGCTCGGCTGAATCCAGGCGTCCATATCGCAATCGCTGTCTCCTTCGTCAGACTCCAAAGCAGCGTTGATGGTCTCACGACATACTCCACTAGCAGTGATGGTTATGGGTCCTCTGAAACGGGGTGCCCCCACAGCAGGTGTTGATGACGACGGTTGATATCCCAACCCAAACCGGTCCATCTTTACGGGAATATCCAGCACTTTTCCCCAGCCCTTGGTCTCACCTGTCTCTACCAGAGCTTGAGCTTCTTTATACGACGAGACGGCTACCTCTGACACTTTGCTCGGCCCGGGACCTTTGTCCTTGATGCGCAACCCTTCAAATGCCTGGCAGGGTGTTTCGTGAATTTCGCCGTCGACCTCCACATACTTAAATGATGACAGATGGCTGACCAGGATGTCTTCTTCTCCGCATACAGTGACCACGCTGTCCCCTACCATATATTTCAACTTTTGATGCAAGGTAGACGTGACTGCCCCAGCACCATGAATCCAAGGTCGTCCGAGGAGGCAGCTATATGCAGGCTGGATGTCCATGATATAAAATTCAGTCGCGAAAACCTCCGGCCTCACCTGTAGAGGCAATGTTATAGATCCAAAAACTGTTCTTCTCGTCCCATCAAATGCCCTGACTACCAAGTCACTGGGCGTACACAGGATTCCTCTGACATCTAGCTTCATCATTGCTTTCTTGGGCAGCACGTTTAAGGACGATCCGGTATCTACCAGTACATGCGACATGACTGATCCTCTACACTCGACAGATACGTGCAGCGCCATATTATGCTCCCTCCCCTTAGGGGTTAAATCGAAGTCTGTAAAGCCCAAGCTATGTCCTGCATTCACATGTGCCAACACTCCTTCCAGCTGATTTACGGAAACATCTTGGGGTACGAAGGAAGTATCCAGGACTTTCAACAGTGCATTTCTGTGAGCTTCAGAACACAATAGTAACAACAGGATAGATATCTTAGCCGGCGTCTGTTGCAGATGCTCCACAATCTTATAATCACTTTTACGAATCAAGCGCATGAACTCCTCCACATCTTTCGATGCCGTTGCTTTTTCATTCCCCTGTACTGGGACATTCTCAATCATCTTTCCCTTTCCTTTTGCCAGTCTTTCGGCCTCTACCTCAGGCGATATGAAGATCCTACCACTTCTTGTCATACCCCCTGCACCAACAACGTTATCCACAGTCTCAGCTGGCTGCTTATTAACATCAATCTTTATCCCACCACAATACACTTCCAACCCATATGACCATGGGACTGCTTTTGTGCTCTCGTACGGGATTGGTCCGGCCTTAGTGATAGTGATCGGTGGTTGCTGGGTCGGTGCCGTTATAGTGATTGTCTTTCGAGGGATCGTTACAGTGGCCACATCACTCTGATTATCTGCTACTGCCCCTGCAGGTTCTTCCATTGCTGCTCGGTCAAACTGCAATGTACCGCCATCTATTAAAGCCTGAATACCTTTCTTTAAGTCATCATAACCCCCAGCTAGGGCCCAGCACTCTAAACAGTACTCATCACAACCAGGATACACACCACCTTGCAATAATAGGCTCTTTATCTCGCCCAACGGCGTCTTTAAATCATCGACATTCATAATCAGATTCAAACCCTCCTCAGTCAGAATGGCGTTTGCCCCATGATTAGGCATGGGCTTCTGCACTATATTCGGACCCGCCGTTCCAAAATTGATAGCCTTATTATCCAATAGATCCTGCACAACATGCTTAAACGCATGGCAACCCTCTACATCGTGGCCCGGAGCCCCAGAGTGGAATTCACAGTGCCTGCTTGCATCGTAACCATACGGAGGAGTGCCTGTTATTGGTGCCAGAGTTCTCTTCTCTACCAAGTTCAACCCTAACAACGTCTGTAACAAATCTGCATACGTTGAAGGAGGCTTCTCAAACACTCTCCTTGGTTTACCCCCCTGGAATCTGCGTTGGGCAGGCTGTGCCCCCTGCTGTGGCTGTTGTTGCTGTTGCTGCTGTTGTTGCTGAAATGGTTGTTGCTGAAACGGAATAGTAACGCTCGCCACCTGCTGCGGCTGATTATACTAGTTTCGACCTCTGCCCCGGCCTCTGCCTCGGCCTCCAAACACTGCGCTTGCATCACCCTGACGGCGCCCACCAAAAGCCTTCCTGTTACTGCCAGATGCAGTTGATTCCTCAGCTTGGAATCTTCCCTATTTAATGTTGCTTTCAATCTTTTCTCCCATCAGAATTAAGTCTGAGAAACTAGCCAAAGATGTGTGAAACAACTTGTCATAAAACATGCCGGTGAATGTTCCGATGAACATGTCATTCATTTCCTTGTCTTCTAAAGGAGGACGGACCCTAGCAGCCATGTCGCGCCATCTCTGTGCATACTCTTTAAAGCTCTCACCCTTCTTCTGAGACAGCCCTTGCAATTGGACCCGGTTGGGTGCCAAGTCGCTGTTATACTTATAGTGAGCTACAAATGCTTCTGCTAGCTGCTTCCATGTCTTTATATGCGTTGGTTCCAATCCCATATACCACTCTAGGGAAGGACCTGACAAGCTATCTTGAAAGAAATGCATTAGCATCCTCTCATCAGTTGAATACGCAGACATCCTTCTGTAATAAGACCGCACGTGCACCTTCGGACAGGTGTCCCCTTTATACTTATCAAATGCAGGAGCTTTGAATTTGATTGGCACCCTCAAGCCAGGTACCAGACCCATTGTTGACATGTCTAAGCCGACAACACTTTGATTTACGACCCCCCTCATCTGCTCTTCCAGCATTCTGATCCTCTGGGAGTCATCCATCGGCCCTTCGAAACCTCCACCGGAGAAAGCGTCCTCCTGCTGATCTTCCTGCCACATACCATTCCCAGCTCCATACCCATCGTATCTGTTGATACGGCCAGCTCTGATCTGATTCATCATCGAGCCTCGCCCTTTGTTGCCGTATCCCGGAGCAATTCCAGCAGGTCCAAAAGCCATTAACCCAGCGCCGTTTCCATTTCTGAATCCTCCGTAACCCTGATTAGTCACACCGAATCCGTCCTGCCCGAAGCCTTGAGTATTGAAACCATATTTCCCAGCATTATCGAATCCCTGGTCATTGAACCTGAATCCAGCATTACCGAAGTCGTTGCCTCCCATATTATCACCCAAGTTGACATCACCAAGCCCAACGTTATGGACAGCAGTCTCGTTCCCAATCCCAACGTTACCGTTCCCAGCAGCAGTAGCGTTGTTGACATTAACAGCAGGTATATTGACTACAGGTGGAGCCACTGGCGTGGGAGTACCATCCCCATGAACAGTGTCGACTCGCACAGACTGATGATCCTCATTCCCATGCCCAGCATTTCTTGCCAACAAAGGTTGCACCATAGCTTGCAAATTCTCCTGACCTTTTGCAATAGTCTCCATTGTCTGCATAAAGAGCGCTAGCTTCTCGCGCATGTCTTGCATCTCGTTCTGCATTTGATCCATGATTCTTCGACAGTTAGTGCGAGTGGAGTATCGGTGTGGGCGCTGATCTGCAATCCTGAAAATACCTGGTACAGAGCAGGAAATAAGATACCATCCAATGATTACCTGTAATGTAATATGAATATGAATGCAATGCAATGTGTCTGTGCATTAGGGAAAATCATTCCCCGGTTCTAGTGTGAAGGTGCCAGTGCGGTGACAGTGCTAGCAATATGAAGATCGGAGCTGAATCATAGAAAGCCTCATATATTGCAGAGAAATCCATTAAGCCAAGAATACAATATCACTGAGTACAATAAGAAGGCATGACCTCAACCAACAATCCTGGTGATGGTCAGTGTAACACGGTGGGAGAACTGACTTTAAACAATGTTGCGGATAGCAAGAGTCGCCACCGACTTTTATTTTATCCATAAGGAAAGGTTATAAAAGAACAGGAAAGACCTTAGAGAATATTTTGGGTACGGGGGGTAGGTTACGAAAAGGGAAGGTGTTAGCACCCTTTTCATCCATGGTTATCCATGGGCTCTTAGGTACTTAAGCTCACTTTTGAATTGTTTTGAAATTGTAGTGTGTGAATAGAAAATTTTCAGAATAGTTAATAAATAATCCATGTAAGGATGTGTTAAGAACTTGTTTGAAAACTTGTTGAAAATTTGTTTAAGTGCGAAACAGTTTTGAAGTGAGCAAGTACCTAGGAGTAACCTACCCTAATGTTTAAAGGTCTTTCTTATTCTTCATTTTTTCCTTTAGTAAGACTATCCCTACTATAATGGAGTAGGTAGTCCTTACTTTGGATGTTAAGGGACATGTGAGGGACGATTGGATTTTTGAAGGCCATTGTGGGGTGTAATAAGCAAACTGGAGGGACTATCATCATTTTTCGAAAGGGACTTGATTCGTAAAGGCAACCATAAGGGTCTTTGATGATTTTTTTATTTGAGGGACTTGCTTTATACACCCCACTTAACCATTATTCGTAGGCAACTTGAGGGATATCCTTAGGAAGTGAGACGGTGATTAAAATCGACTTACGTGTGTGACGTGTTTATTTTAATTATCTTTATTTAAAAGTGATCTAAATTTATTTTAATATTACATACATGTTGTTACACTCCCTAATTACTAACCATAATAATAATTAAATAATTAAACAACTTTACATCCAAGAAACAATTACAAAATAATAAGCAAAATAATTAAATAGCAAAGATAAATAAAATATAAATAAGCAATAATAAATAATAAAGGGGGTTAATTCTAAGTTTACTCGGCAAGACATCGCATCTTGTGCCTACGTATCCTTACGGGAGTGGAATCAGAGTAATCGTAGTTCCCCTCAAGAGGGAGGTTAGAGACTTCTTGACTGTGGTCAAGGTCTCAAGGGGAATAAACGCATCTTAAGGACACGCTTACGTGGAGTGTAGAAACTCCAAATCTCTACGTTGAATTGTTAAGTGAATTAGGGTTAGGTTAGGGATTTCACGGCGGGAAACCCTAAAATGAGCGTGGCGGCTCTTTGACCTAATGCTAGGGGTAAAATTGTAATTTAGCCTGCGGCGAGGCATTTGTGAAAATTAGGGTTTGTAAGGGTGTAATTTTGAGGGTTTGAAATTGAATGTGTGAAGTTTGAGGGTTTGAGGACTATTGGCATGGTGGCCAAACGGTTAGACCTAACCTTCGGATGTGTGCGAGGTGACTGATTAACGGTAAATGAATGCGGAAAATTTAAATCATACATCAGTAGAAACTTAAAGACAGAAACGTAAACGCGATTATTAGGTTCGCGAGGTTACAAGTGAGAAACAAATACAAATATAATTTAATTCAAACTGAAAGGTGCAAAAGACGGATTAGGGCAACATATTAAGCTGCAACATAGACAAGCAAAATTAGTAAACCAGTAATAGACAGTGGTCAGAGAGATTACAAAACGAAAACGGAAAGTTTAGAGATTTTGTGGTTTATTTGTGATATATAAAAAAACATTCAAATTAAGTTGAAATAGGAGTTTTAATATTAACAACTTAAGTTTAATTTTCAAAAATCGTTTTTACTTAATTATCTAAAAAAAGAGTCTTAGTTCTATTATAAACAAAATTTTAACTACCAAAATATTTTCTCCTAATATCTAAAAAAGGTCCTTATTATTATCTAAAAAGAAAGTTTAATTTAAAAGAAAGGGATTTTAATTATTTATAAAAAAAAAGTTCTATTTATTATTATATTAAAAGAGTGTAATTAGTTATTATAAAATATTAACTTATTTGCTGTATGGCAATTACTAAAATTATAAAACTCATATTTAAATAAGAGAACAGAACCAAAAATAAAGTTAAAAACAAAACAACATGTAAAGAGGAATTATTTTTGGGTCGATTTATCTTTGTTCTTCGGCCCGGTATGTTCATCGTGAGCCAAAAAGAGCAACTCTCTTTTAGGGTTACGAACCCCCATCGTTCTCGCGGCGCTGACCTTGCTTCCTCTTCTTGCATGTCTCGTTCTTGAATCGTCCTCACCAATTTCATCCTCTAATCCTTCCTGAAACATACAACAAACATGATTAAAACACACGATTCAGAGTTTTCGTTCTACCTTTTAACGATCTAGCGGATACAGTGCGCGCTGGAAGGCAATGATGTTTGCTGAGCCTCGAGGAGGGGATTGCCCGCCACTCTGACGAGTGGCGCCGGTGAACCTTCGTTTGAATACTTTGAGGTTGTATATTTATGAACTCGAGCGGTGATGATGATACGTGAGTTTGATGCTTGCACCGTTTTTTGATTTGGTGGACGCGTCCTTCTTCTTGATGCTAGGGTTTTGTCGTTTTTTTTTCTTACACTCTCGCCCCCGCCTCTCTATTTTATACTCCGCCTTTTATCTTTGTTTTTTTTTTTGGGCCTTGGACTGTTGGCGCGCTTTACGTTATATTTCTGATGAAAGTTGCAACTTTTGATTTGATTTTGCTGGATTTGATTTAGTTTTATTTATTTCTGATGCAGATTTGATCAAATGATGGATTCTCGGATTTTATCAGATGTGGACCCTTGTGATTTGTCTGATATTTGTTATCTCTGATACGGTTCACTTTCTGATATCTGTTGGATTTGCTCATGATTTGTTTTCTGATACTGGATCGAATCTAATTTCTTATGATATGGATTTGACTTACTGATACGAACTGACTCCGTCATGGATTTGGATATCTGTATTTCTGGATTTGTTTTGATTTCATTTGGATAACTGGACTCGTTTGGATTTTGGTTTTCTTTTTCAGATATGGACCAAATTTGGATATGGTTACTTACGCGAACTGGTTTGGACTTGCGAACGGGCTATCTTCTGAGGTATTTCGGCTGTGATATCGAACTTGCCTATTTCTGCCCTTTTTCCAAATTGAAACTTGATTTTCATTGATGCTTCTGAACTTTTTTGATGCAGTGTTTGATGTAGTTTGGGAAATTGGTTTGATTTCGGACATGAGATGTTTGGAGTGTCATCTGCTGCTAACATTCGGTGGCCTTTTCATTCGTCCAACTGCAGCCCTTGAACGACTTCAATTCCTTTTCTGTTGGCGACTTTTTCTGATACCATTTTGATGTTTCGAATCCAGCTACTATTTGGTTTTGTTAACTGATAAATTAATGACTCCTGATGCAGTTCCGATATTCAGTTTTTTTTTTCTTGATGTGGATTCAATCCGAACTTATTTGCTGCTGTTCCAGTTTGGATTTAGTCTTACCTCTGGATATCCACAAATTTACATGATGGAGATGGATGTCTGAATATTTACTTAATAGAACAGTCCATTTGGCTTAAACAATTACTTTCGGCAAAATCTTTTATCGGCCCAAACTTCTTTTATCTCTCTCTTTCTCTCGGCTGTCCCTTAGATAAGAACAGATATTACCTGATCTGACGCCGATGGCTCAGATTGGTAACGGGAGTAGGATGCGGCTTCGGTCGTGCCACTCCCGGCACTCGATGATGACACTGTTCTGAGAGTGTCGAAAACAAACTTCTAACCCTTCTCTGCTTCTGTTTTGTTCTGTTTCTCTTTGTGCAGGTTAATCAGAGATTTGCGGTGAAGATCGAGGGACATCATGAAGACTTAGAATTCTTTAGGACTTAGGGCTTTTTAGGATAGAAGTAACATCTGTAGTTGAAATTTTACAGCAATTCAGAATGTGAAACAATTTATTTCTTTTTGTATCATGATATCTTTTATGAAATGAAAATGTCAGAACTTCATTTATATATCCATGACTGTTCAGCTTTGAATTTATATTTATTTCTTAGTTATAAATTATAAACGTTTGCGAATAAATCCACAAATATTTAAAATCATTAACTTAGTCATAAACCATAAATATTCACGAATGATATTCTTGTCTGTGTACTTGTCTCGCCCGTAATCCTAATCTCATCCACTGATTAAATTCACTTGCATTCCAACTTAAATTCTAGCCAGCAATTTCATAACCAAACACGGATGTGCGCCATGGTCACAACATTTTCAGCATCAACAGCAAAACTAATCGTAATTAAACTCCACTGACCAAATGCCAAATCTCAATATGATCAGAACTAGTGATTGATAAATGCCTCAAAACCATAACGCATCAAATGCCTCAGAATTTTAATAACAGCCCGTCTTCAAGGAATTGGTAGAATTTGTGTAAAATGACCAAAATACCCCTGGGACCAAATCTCTCTTTGGTGTTGGCAAAGAATCATGAAGTTTGACTTTGGTTTGACCACAGTTGACCTCAGTTTGACTTTTTAACTGCGTTGACTGCTTTTGACTTATCTGATCATCTGACTGAGCAAACTTTTGAGAAAAGTCTTGAAACTTGACATGGGGGTTCTTATACACATATAAGATGTTATGAAGCTCACTTGAAGTCTTGGAAGTCCATTTAGCTTGATTAAAGTCAAAACCCTAGTTTTGGATGCACTGCTTAGGAGGTGCATTGTCTGAGGGAATTGTCAACTCTCCTGACCAATTGTGAACTTTGTGAACCTTGTGAATCTTCATAAGATATCTTGCGATACTCATGGGAGGTATTGTGAAGCTTGTGAACCTTCAAGAAGCAACCTATGGACTTCATGAACCTCATGAAAGGTATTGAAAGCACTGTGGGACTTGTGAACCTTGTGAACCTTCATAAAGTAGCTTGTGGACTTTATGAACTTCATGAAAGGTTATGCAAGTTGTTGGAGAACTTGTGAACCTTGTGAACCTTCTTAGAACACAAAGTCTTGTATTGTGAGGGCAAATTTTGGGGTGCAACAGCTGCCCCTGTTCAATTTTCTGAAACCTGAGGGGTTAGATTGGTATATTTGCCAGTCGTAACCTGGAAGGTTGAAGGGGATTGAACACAAAAGCCCAAAAATTTGCACTCACCAGTGCACTAGAGTGGTACAGATGGCTAGTTGAATATGATTGAGTGGGCTTAAAGATGCCACTAGGGGGGAGCAGTTCAAAATATGGGCGTATGATGAAAGCTGTCAGGAGTCTGGAATAATAATGATGTAGCAGCATGTCTTCATGAGGATAGAGCAATCAATAGTGATAACCCTAAAGCAGTCTTGAAGCAATGATATGATTTCAGGAGGATAGAACAATGAATGGCTCTAAAGCAGTCTTGAAATAATAATGTGATATGTCTTCAGGAGGATAGAGCAATCAATAGCTCTAAAGCAGTCTTGAAGTAATAATGTGACATGTCTTCAGGAGGATAGAGCAATCAATAGCTCTAAAGCAGTCTTGAAGTAATGATTTCAGGAGGATAGAGCAATGGATAGCTCTAAAGCAGTCTTGAGATAATAATGTAATTTCAGGAGGATAGAGCAATGGATAACTCTAAAGCAGTCTTGAAATAATTAGATGGCTTCAGGAGGATAGAGCAATGAATAGCTCTAAAGCAGTCTTGAAGTAGTAATATGACCTCATGAGGATAGAGCAATGAATAGCTCTAAAGCAGTCTTGAAGTAATAGGATGATTTCAGGAGGATAGAGCAATCAGTAGCTCTAAAGCAGTCTTGAAGTCATGAGAGGCTATCAGGAGGATAAAATAACCCTGAGGTTACAATAAAGCAGTCCCAAAGTAATAAGAAGCTCATCAGGAGGATATAGTAACCCTGAGGTTACAATAAAGCAGTCCCAAAGATCATAAGCTTGTTTGTTGGATAATTAACCTGAAAACAAGGTAGCATTCTGTATAACAACATTAGTTTATGCTTTATGTATGCATGTATGACATGATGCATTTAGGTAATGTACTATAGACATATATGTTATGGTATGATGTAAATGATGTAATGTATGATATGACACCGCTGGAAGTGTTTGGATATCTTTGTATAACAACTGCTGGCCAAGGAAAATAAATCCCGATTCGTTGTTGAAGAATATATAACCCTCCGTCTGCTGGGGATAACAAGGTATAGATAACCTCCCGTTGTTGGGGATAACAAGGTATAGATAACCTCCCGTTGTTGGGGATAGTAGGGTATAGATAACCTTTGTTTTCGTTTGATAGTAGGATAAGTATAACATCCCGTCTTCGTTCATCGTGCCCTTATTGGAAAGTAATTTCCCGTATATCCGTATGAGGATAAAAGAGATGGATATAAATTCCAGGGGAGATTAGACTTTGTGAAAATGGATTAGTCCTACTGATGGTTTGTAACTGCCTTGTAAAGATGAACCGGCGAAGCTTCGTTGAAATCCTTCCCTCGTTCGTCCTTAGTAAATACTATTACTGCATTTTCATGCATTTCTGGTAAACATCAATCATATTAAAAGCATACATGCATTTCTGGTAAACATCAATCATATTCAAAGGCATACATACATTCAAACACAACCAATGGACGTTTCGCTTATGTAAATAGGGTAAAAGTAAATCTGGATTCAAAAGATGGAATTTATTTATATCAAAAGTGACCCATACACGGGTAAGTTTGTACAAGGAGACATAAACCCTAGTAAGAGAATTTTGTCATGAAGTTTTACAAAAAGAATCAGCTATGTGGGAAATAATCCTATTGAGTTTCAATTCTACTATTGCCACTCAAGTATCTCATCTTCTTGCTGTTGAGACGGAAACGATTGGATTGAGCTTTATCTGTTTGAGCTTGAGTAAGTAGTACAACTGGTTGCAGTTTCATGAGTGATCCAAACGAGACATAGTCATACGCTTTAATCCCTAACTTTTGCCTGGATTGCCCTTTCAGGTTTTCAATCCACCGGGATACCCTTTTTTGCCCAAGCCGCCTTTTCAGGTTTTCGACTTGCCGGGTGTACATCTTTTTATATATATATCCCTAATTTTTGCCCAAACCCTTTTGGTTTGCCGGGATGCCCTTATTTTTGCCTAGGCCTGTCAACCTAGCGGGTCTCTTTTTATGCATAGTATTTTTTAACTATGTCTGCGTTTACAGGTTGTGGGAAGTCTTCACCATCCATTGTAGTCAGTATCATGGCACCTCCTGAGAACACTGTCTTGACTACAAATGGTCCCTCATATGTTGGAGTCCACTTGCCCCTAGGATCACCCTGTGGTAATATGATACGTTTGATTACCAAGTCACCAGCCTGATATACCTTTGGCTTAACCTTCTTGTTAAAAGCTTTGATCATCCGTTTCTGGTACATCTGGCCATGACAAACTGCTGCTAACCTTTTCTCATCAATCAAATTTATCTGGTCAAGTCGAGTCTGAATCCACTCATCTTCATCCAAGCCTGCATCCTTCATAATTCTCAAGGAGGGGATCTGAACTTCAATAGGCAGAACTGCTTCCATACCATAGACTAAGGAGAATGGGGTTGCCCCTGTTGAAGTACGTATTGTAGTACGATAACCATGCAGAGCAAATGGTAACATCTCGTGCCAATCCTTGTAAGTAACAGTCATCTTCTGTACAATCTTCTTAATGTTCTTATTAGCAGCTTCAACTGCCCCATTCATCTTTGGACGATACGGAGAAGAGTTGTGATGCTTAATCTTGAACTGCGTACAGAGATCAGTAATCATAGTGTTGTTCAGATTAGAGCCATTGTCAGTGATAATCCTTTCAGGGAAACTAATCACAACACCAACACCATTACCATGTGCATTGGAGGCACCATCAAAAACCATAGTCCATCGGGATCCTTGTTCAGGTCCGTCATATTGTCCAGGTTCTTTGGTAACAGACATAATGTCTTCATCAGGGAACTCAAAATTCATTGACTGGTAATCATCTACTGCTTGATGAGCCAAATGATCAGCAACAACACTCCCCTTAATGGCCTTCTGAGTAGTATACTGTATATCATATTCCGTCAAGATCATTTGCCATCTTGCAATTCTTCCGGAGAGAGCAGGTTTCTCAAATATGTACTTGATTGGATCCATCTTCGAAATCAACAAGGTAGTATGGGTCAACATATACTGTCTTAGTCGGCGAGCAGCCCATGCCAAAGCGCAGCAAGTTTTCTCGAGCAGTGAGTATCTTGTTTCACAGTCGGTAAACTTTTTGCTAAGGTAGTATATTGCCTGCTCTTTTCGACCAGACTCGTCATGTTGCCCCAATACACACCCCATTGAGTTGTCTAATACTGTTAAATACATAATCAAGGGTCTTCCATCAACTGGTGGCATTAAAATTGGAGGTTCTAGCAAATATCTCTTGATTTCATCAAAGGCAGTCTGGCACTCATCATTCCATTCCATCACCTGATCTTTCCTCAACAACTTGAAGATTGGCTCACAAATGGTAGTTAATTGGGAAATAAATCTTGCAATGTAGTTCAATCGTCCCAAGAAACCTCTAACCTCCTTCTCAGTACGGGGAGCTGGCATCTCTCGTATAGCTTTCACTTTTGCAGGATCCACTTCAATACCTTTTCCACTGACAATGAAACCCAAGAGCTTTCCAGATCTAACTCCAAAAGTACACTTGTTTGGATTTAATCTCAACCTGTATTTCTTCAACCTCTCAAACAACTTGTGCAGAGGATCAAGATGTTGTTCTTCATTCTGAGACCTGGCTATCATATCATCCACATATACCTCTATCTCATGATGAATCATATCATGAAACAAAGCCACCATAGCACGCTGATATGTTGCCCCTGCATTCTTCAAACCAAATGGCATTACCTTATAGCAAAAGGTGCCCCACTGTGTCACAAATGTAGTCTTCTCCATATCTTCAGGTGCCATCTTGATTTGATTGTAACCAGAGAAACCATCCATAAAAGAGAATACCTTATGCTGAGCAGTGTTGTCTACCAGAATATCAATATGAGGAAGTGGAAAGTCATTTTTAGGGCTAGCCTTGTTCAGATCTCTGTAGTCTACACACATACGTACCTTACCATCTTTCTTAGGAACTGGTACCACATTTGCAACCCACTGAGGATAAGAAGTTACGGCCAAGAACCCTGCATTGAACTGTTTCATTACCTCTGCTTTGATCTTTTCTGACATTTCAGGACGCATACGACGAACCTTCTGCTTCTTTGGACGACAATCTTCTTTCACTGGCAAACGGTGAACCACAATGTCTGTATCCAACCCTGGCATATCTTCATAAGACCAAGCAAAGATCTCCACATAGTCACGTAGCATCTGAATCAACCTGCTCTTGACACTGTCCTCTAAATCAGCCCCTATCTTGACCTCTTTTCTGTTTTCTTCAGTTCCCAGATTCACAACTTCGACTGGCTCTTCATGTGGCTGTATAGCTTTCTCTTCTTGTTGTAACAACCTAGCAAGCTCTACAGGTATTTCACAATCGTCCTCGTTTCCGTCTTCAGTTTGATAGATCGGATTCTCGAAATTGTAATTGGCAATAGTAGAACTGTTATCAACTGGATCCAGAGTGGATGATGATCTGCATTTTAGTGACGTGGGTGTGTGTAAGAACACATAGCTGATAAAGCAAAAATAAAAGAAAGACAAGGAACACAATATTTACGAAAACGAAACGTCCACTGATTTTATTGAATGAAGTATGCAAATGAAATGACAACCCGTAACAAGCACACCATTGTGCCCCGGGTAAGGCACATGGCTTGAAAGTTTTAATTGTTCCGGAAATTATGAATTTAAAAACATAACACAGTAATAGTATTTACTCCTGACTAAAGGAGATAGGGATAACATCTTCAGCTGTCCAATTATTGAGTCCAGCACCCACAGTAGGAAAAATCCATGCCTCCAAGTTGTAGTCTTCATCTTGATCTCCCACAACATTGATAACCCCTTGATTGGTGATACGAACAGCACGAGCACGACGAACAGCCTTCTGGGACTCTGCAGTGAAACCCAAACCAAACTTGTCAGACTTGTATGGAATATCAGGAAGCTGACCCCAAATAGTACAACCACCTTCTTCCACCACAGCTTTTGCATCATTGAGGGAGGCCATTGCCATTGTTGGAGGGTTTCTGATGACCACAGGAACCTTCTTCACAGCAGGAGGAGTCACACAATCCTTAACAGCCCAGGGAACCACTTCAAATGACTGACATGGAGTTTCAATGTATTCACCTTCTACTTCCAGATACTTGAAAGTGTTTACATGGCTGACAAAGTATTCTTCCTCTCCAAAGACAGTAACAACTTTTCCATTCACCGGATATCTCAACTTTTGATGTAATGTGGAGGTCACAGCACCTGCCCCATGGATCCAGGGACGACCAAGCAGACATGAGTACGAAGGACGAATATCCATCACATAGAATGTAGCGGTAAACACCTGAGAGCCAACCTTGATTGGAAGATCAATTTCCCCATGCACTACTCTTCTAGAACCATCAAAAGCCTTTACCACAATATTATTGGGCTTCAATACCGTATCTTTAGGACTCAGCTTGTTCAGGACTTCCTTAGGCAACACATTCAGAGAGGAACCATTGTCTATCAGCACATGAGACAGGGTAGTGCCCCTGCATTCAACTGAAATATGCAAGGCCCTGTTATGATCCCTCTTGGCAGGGGTCAAGTCAGCATCAGAAAATCCTAACCCGTTGTCATAGGTCAGGTGAGCAACACAATTCTCAAACTGGTCCACAGAAATTGCACTGGGTACATGAGCCATCTTTAGAAACTTGATCAATGACTTGGCATGAGCCTCAGAACATAATAACAGGGAGAGCATAGAAATCTTTGAGGGAGTATGCCCCAACTGATCAACAATATCATAATCACTCTTGCGAATGATTTTCAATACTTCTTCCATCTGCTTAGAGAGGTCATCAGCAGCTGGCACATCAGTAGATACAGGCTCAATAACAGGACCCTTGCCCCGAGCATCAGTGGTGGAAGTAACAGCAGGAGTAACTGCACTCTTAGAAGCAACTGGAGGAGAGAAGACTCTTCCACTACGAGTGATCTTGCTAGATCCAGCAATATTATCAATGTCAACAGGCATATCAGGTAAAGGCTCCTGCTTGACACCATGGATGTAAACATCAGACCCATAGTGCCAAGGCACAGCTTTGTCGGATGTATAAGGAATAGGACCAGGAGTGGTAATGATCAGAGGAGCTACTCTGGCTTCAGCGACAACTTTCACAGGACCTTCAGCAGTAATCTTGATTGGGCCCTGATGAGTGATTTTAATGGGACCCTTTGAAGTGATTCTTAGTGGTACTTTGTCAACCATGTCAACCTCTTCAATCTTCTTACCCTGAGTCAGATGATCCACCATACTTTCTACAGATGCTGGTCTTCTTTCAAACACTATAGTATATTTATCCATGAGACGTTGAACCCCCATCTCTCAAAATGAAGCAACTATCCGGCTTATAGGTACAATATAGACAATCTTCATGACAACCTGGAAAGATCCCAGCTTGTACTAACCTCTTTTTGATAACAGACAATGGTGTGCTCAACTCCATAACTGAATAGACATGCAGATCTTCATCAATATCTTCATCAATGGCGTTGACAGTCTTCTCGTGATTTGGCATTGGAGCTGTAATCACATTTGGAGTACCTGGTGGATCAAACTCAATTTCTCCAGCATCAATCATATCCTGAATTTTGTTCTTCAAGACCCAGCAGTTATTAGTATCATGTCCTGGACAGTTTGAATGATATGCACATCGTGCATTGGGATTGTACTTGGGAGAGGTAACATTGGGATTCTGAGGAGCCTCCCTCAGGGTAATAAGTTCAGCCTTCAACAAGTGTTGCAATGCCTGAGCCATTGACATGTTGATCTTCGTGAACTGTCTTCTAGCCCTCTGTTGGTTGCCTTGAGGCTGCTCTGTTGTTGCAGGAGTTGGATTTGAAATATGAACTGCACTAACAGACTGATGCCTTCTGTTACGATCAGGCTGACCATACACAGCATTAGATTCTTTCTTCCCAGTGGGAGGCTTCTTTGCAGCACCTGATGAAGAAGTGCCCACTTGGATCTTACCACTCTTGATACCATTCTCTACTCGCTCTCCTGTCATGATCAACTCAGTGAAGCCAGATGATGAGCTTCCAATGAGATGACTGTAAAACGGACCATTCAGCGTACACATGAACATATCAACCAACTCCCTATCAGTCAAAGGGGGTTGAACTCTTCCAGCTAAGTCTCTCCACTTCTGAGCATACTCCTTAAAGCTTTCTTTGGCACCCATAGACATGCTTTGAAGCTGCATGCGAGTGGGGGCTAAGTCAGCATTGTATTGATACTGCTTGTAGAAAGTTTCAGCAAGGTCATTCCAATCTCTGATGTTGACACTCTCCAACTGATAATACCACTCTAGCTGAGCTCCAGATAAACTCTCTTGAAAGAAATGGATCCACAACTTTTTATCAGCAGTGTGGGGTTGCATTCTTCTGACATAAGACCTCAGATGCAATTTGGGACAAGAGACCCCATCATAGACAACAAATGTAGGAACTTTGAACCCAATGGGTATGACCACCCCAGATATCAAGCTCAAATCCTCAAAATCCAGCCCAGATGATTTCTGTAATTCCATAGCATCCATTCTATCCACCAGTATCTTGAATTTGTCTTCGTTAGGCTCATGGTAGTAGTTAGCCTCAGAATCAGAGTCCCCCATAGTGTTGTGGAGACTGCCTCTCTCCTGCTCAGATTCTTCAGATTCATAGTCTTCAACATGTTCCTTGGTCTTGACAGGACCTTTGAACCTTCTTCCCATGTTGAGCAACCCAGCAGACCTTCTAGCCTTCTTAGTCTTCTTGGCCAGCAGTGCCTTCAATTCATCCTGCCCCTTGGATAGGTTCAGGATCAGCTCTTGGAACTGTGCATTCTGTGCCTGGAGATCCTTAACTGATTGTTCAAGAGCCATTGCTGAAATAAACAGCGAGAAGATGAGAAACCTGTGCACAATTATAAACCTGTGATGCAATGATATGGGAATGCATATGCAATGTTTTCAAGGACCGCAGGATTTAAATTTGCTTAAACAAACAAGAAAGTAACTTTTTATTAGTAATAACTTGTTTTGCCTTTTAGGCTTACAAAAAATGAAAACGAAATAAGTACAAAAGATGGGGTTTTAAGTCTCCCATGGACGTTTCCTCTTTGTGTTGAGGTATGAGTTGAGGTTTCGTTCCTCATGAAGTAGCTTTGTTAGCTCTAGGATCCTTGCTTGGCTTGCTTTGTAATGAGCCTCGAAAGTATCCCTTTGCTCTTTCAGTTGGATCCATGATCTCTGCAAGTCTTCCATATCAGTAGGCATGTCTGGGTGAAGGATGGTATAAGCTGTGTCTCCTTCAGCAACAGGTTCCATGGTAACTGGTAGGACGGCAGGATATGGCATCATGAGTGTCTGAGCACGAGATCGTACCCATCTGAGATAAGCCTCCATAGGAATAGTGTACTTAGGCTCCAGTGTCTTGCTGTCAATCCTGTTTACCTTTCCCCAAGCTCGGATGAATCTCTGACGGTAACCCTGAAGATCGTTGTCGTAATCAAACACAATGCCCTGAATCAACATGTCATGTGGACCATCGCTCCGGGCGTAACCAAACTGTCGTAAAGCTAGAGATGGGTTGTAGGTGATGCCTCCTCTTATGCCTAGAAGTGGCACATTAGGAAACTCCCCACAACGGTCAATGATGGTGACATTCTCCATAGATCTGGAGCACCAATGGATGTCTGAGTGAGAAAGTGACATGATCCTCTTGGACCATCTGAACCCTTGCTCATTCTTCATTACTGAGCGAGGAAGGTGAGAAATAAACCACCTAGAAAGTAAAGGTATGCAGCACATCAAAGTTCCTCTTGCCCTTGTAGTACGGGTGTGAAGAGAATGTAGGATGTCTCCAAGTAAGGTAGGCACTGGATTGTGACTCAGGAATATGTTGATGGCATGAACGTCTATGAACTGATCAGGATTGGGGAACAACACTAAGCCATAAATCAATAAGGCTAAGATCTCCTCAACAGCATCGTAGCTCATAGCCTTCAAGAACATTTGAGCTTTATCCACTAATACCTTGGCAAGAATACCTTTAACTCCACTTCTCGTCTCTAGAACAATGTCAGACTTCTTCAGATGTAGAGCTGCAGCAATAACTTCTGGTTTAAGCTCCTTCTCTAAGCCTGTGAATGGCTTCTGATCAAGAACAGGTATACCCAGAAGTTTAGAGAACTCCTCTATGGTTGGAACCAGCTGATAATCAGGAAATGTAAAGCAATGGTGCTTAGGGTCAAAGAACTGAAACAGCACACTCATCATGTCTTCACCGAACCCTGAAGTAACTAGATCCAATAAGTGACCATGTCTCTTGTTGAACTGGGAATGATCAGGCACTAGGGAAACCAACTCCTTGAGCTTAGCAGGTATCCCTACAAAGTTGATCCTGATGGTGTTTCTACGAGCAGAAGCCATGACCTGCAACAAAGAACAAAGATAAATCCTTTGGTCCTTGAAATGGTTAGGGAAAATGATATGCTTATGATGCATGATGATGTCATGATGTCATGCTCAATCACAAACATGTGGCACACACAAACAAGTCACACCATAGCCCTAGGTTTAAAGGCTTGCATGAGGTTCAAAGGCAAGTACCCTCCCCTGAAGTTAGATGGTTCATCCTGTCCTACAAAAGTAACCAGGTTCTAAGGGATCTCAATATCATTGATCCTTCACAAGGGTGGTTGTTCAGAAGGCAACTTACTTGCCAACCAAAACCCTCCAAGTTTAAGATCTCAATGAGCGTAGTATCGAGTGTCAACCAACTTCAGTCTGCACCAAAGCCGGTTACCTCACTACTTTCTAAAGGCCAAGATGAGTTAACTAGGGTTCTAAAAGTCAGTTAGTGCATTGACAACATATGGCAGCCTCAATATTATCCTCAACTTGACTTAAGGAATATAAGCACCAACCAAGAAGTCGCACTAACTATGGCCACCAGATCAACCGTATCGATATACGTCGTACAGTTTCCTTGGTCTATTGCCATTTACCTAAGGTACACTAGATCCGGGTTAGGACCTTTCACACATAAGAGCACCCCAACAATATAATAATAAAGCAAACAAGGCAAACAATTTAAAGTGATCTTAATTCCTAAGGGTACCCCTCTTAAATAGATCCCCAGCAGAGTCGCCAGTTCTGTACCACGGTGGGAGAACTGACTTTAAACAATGTTGCGGATAGCAAGAGTCGCCACCGACTTTTATTTTATCCATAAGGAAAGGTTATAAAAGAACAGGAAAGACCTTAGAGAATATTTTGGGTACGGGGGGTAGGTTACGAAAAGGGAAGGTGTTAGCACCCTTTTCATCCATGGTTATCCATGGGCTCTTAGGTACTTAAGCTCACTTTTGAATTGTTTTGAAATTGTAGTGTGTGAATAGAAAATTTTCAGAATAGTTAATAAATAATCCATGTAAGGATGTGTTAAGAACTTGTTTGAAAACTTGTTGAAAATTTGTTTAAGTGCGAAACAGTTTTGAAGTGAGCAAGTACCTAGGAGTAACCTACCCTAATGTTTAAAGGTCTTTCTTATTCTTCATTTTTTTCCTTTAGTAAGACTATCCCTACTATAATGGAGTAGGTAGTCCTTACTTTGGATGTTAAGGGACATGTGAGGGACGATTGGATTTTTGAAGGCCATTGTGGGGTGTAATAAGCAAACTGGAGGGACTATCATCATTTTTCGAAAGGGACTTGATTCGTAAAGGCAACCATAAGGGTCTTTGATGATTTTTTTATTTGAGGGACTTGCTTTATACACCCCACTTAACCATTATTCGTAGGCAACTTGAGGGATATCCTTAGGAAGTGAGACGGCGATTAAAATCGACTTACGTGTGTGACGTGTTTATTTTAATTATCTTTATTTAAAAGTGATCTAAATTTATTTTAATATTACATACATGTTGTTACACTCCCTAATTACTAACCATAATAATAATTAAATAATTAAACAACTTTACATCCAAGAAACAATTACAAAATAATAAGCAAAATAATTAAATAGCAAAGATAAATAAAATATAAATAAGCAATAATAAATAATAAAGGGGGTTAATTCTAAGTTTACTCGGCAAGACATCGCATCTTGTGCCTACGTATCCTTACGGGAGTGGAATCAGAGTAATCGTAGTTCCCCTCAAGAGGGAGGTTAGAGACTTCTTGACTGTGGTCAAGGTCTCAAGGGGAATAAACGCATCTTAAGGACACGCTTACGTGGAGTGTAGAAACTCCAAATCTCTACGTTGAATTGTTAAGTGAATTAGGGTTAGGTTAGGGATTTCACGGCGGGAAACCCTAAAATGAGCGTGGCGGCTCTTTGACCTAATGCTAGGGGTAAAATTGTAATTTAGCCTGCGGCGAGGCATTTGTGAAAATTAGGGTTTGTAAGGGTGTAATTTTGAGGGTTTGAAATTGAATGTGTGAAGTTTGAGGGTTTGAGGACTATTGGCATGGTGGCCAAACGGTTAGACCTAACCTTCGGATGTGTGCGAGGTGACTGATTAACGGTAAATGAATGCGGAAAATTTAAATCATACATCAGTAGAAACTTAAAGACAGAAACGTAAACGCGATTATTAGGTTCGCGAGGTTACAAGTGAGAAACAAATACAAATATAATTTAATTCAAACTGAAAGGTGCAAAAGACGGATTAGGGCAACATATTAAGCTGCAACATAGACAAGCAAAATTAGTAAACCAGTAATAGACAGTGGTCAGAGAGATTACAAAACGAAAACGGAAAGTTTAGAGATTTTGTGGTTTATTTGTGATATATAAAAAAACATTCAAATTAAGTTGAAATAGGAGTTTTAATATTAACAACTTAAGTTTAATTTTCAAAAATCGTTTTTACTTAATTATCTAAAAAAAGAGTCTTAGTTCTATTATAAACAAAATTTTAACTACCAAAATATTTTCTCCTAATATCTAAAAAAGGTCCTTATTATTATCTAAAAAGAAAGTTTAATTTAAAAGAAAGGGATTTTAATTATTTATAAAAAAAAAGTTCTATTTATTATTATATTAAAAGAGTGTAATTAGTTATTATAAAATATTAACTTATTTGCTGTATGGCAATTACTAAAATTATAAAACTCATATTTAAATAAGAGAACAGAACCAAAAATAAAGTTAAAAACAAAACAACATGTAAAGAGGAATTATTTTTGGGTCGATTTATCTTTGTTCTTCGGCCCGGTATGTTCATCGTGAGCCAAAAAGAGCAACTCTCTTTTAGGGTTACGAACCCCCATCGTTCTCGCGGCGCTGACCTTGCTTCCTCTTCTTGCATGTCTCGTTCTTGAATCGTCCTCACCAATTTCATCCTCTAATCCTTCCTGAAACATACAACAAACATGATTAAAACACACGATTCAGAGTTTTCGTTCTACCTTTTAACGATCTAGCGGATACAGTGCGCGCTGGAAGGCAATGATGTTTGCTGAGCCTCGAGGAGGGGATTGCCCGCCACTCTGACGAGTGGTGCCGGTGAACCTTCGTTTGAATACTTTGAGGTTGTATATTTATGAACTCGAGCGGTGATGATGATACGTGAGTTTGATGCTTGCACCGTTTTTTGATTTGGTGGACGCGTCCTTCTTCTTGATGCTAGGGTTTTGTCGTTTTTTTTTCTTACACTCTCGCCCCCGCCTCTCTATTTTATACTCCGCCTTTTATCTTTGTTTTTTTTTTTGGGCCTTGGACTGTTGGCGCGCTTTACGTTATATTTCTGATGAAAGTTGCAACTTTTGATTTGATTTTGCTGGATTTGATTTAGTTTTATTTATTTCTGATGCAGATTTGATCAAATGATGGATTCTCGGATTTTATCAGATGTGGACCCTTGTGATTTGTCTGATATTTGTTATCTCTGATACGGTTCACTTTCTGATATCTGTTGGATTTGCTCATGATTTGTTTTCTGATACTGGATCGAATCTAATTTCTTATGATATGGATTTGACTTACTGATACGAACTGACTCCGTCATGGATTTGGATATCTGTATTTCTGGATTTGTTTTGATTTCATTTGGATAACTGGACTCGTTTGGATTTTGGTTTTCTTTTTCAGATATGGACCAAATTTGGATATGGTTACTTACGCGAACTGGTTTGGACTTGCGAACGGGCTATCTTCTGAGGTATTTCGGCTGTGATATCGAACTTGCCTATTTCTGCCCTTTTTCCAAATTGAAACTTGATTTTCATTGATGCTTCTGAACTTTTTTGATGCAGTGTTTGATGTAGTTTGGGAAATTGGTTTTATTTCGGACATGAGATGTTTGGAGTGTCATCTGCTGCTGACATTCGGTGGCCTTTTCATTCGTCCAACTGCAGCCCTTGAACGACTTCAATTCCTTTTCTGTTGGCGACTTTTTCTGATACCATTTTGATGTTTCGAATCCAGCTACTATTTGGTTTTGTTAACTGATAAATTAATGACTCCTGATGCAGTTCCGATATTCAGTTTTTTTTTTCTTGATGTGGATTCAATCCGAACTTATTTGCTGCTGTTCCAGTTTGGATTTAGTCTTACCTCTGGATATCCACAAATTTACATGATAGAGATGGATGTCTGAATATTTACTTAATAGAACAGTCCATTTGGCTTAAACAATTACTTTCGGCAAAATCTTTTATCGGCCCAAACTTCTTTTATCTCTCTTTTTCTCTCGGCTGTCCCTTAGATAAGAATAGATATTGCCTGATCTGACGCCGATGGCTCAGATTGGTAACGGGAGTAGGATGCGGCTTCGGTCGTGCCACTCCCGGCACTCGATGATGACACTGTTCTGAGAGTGTCGAAAACAAACTTCTAACCCTTCTCTGCTTCTGTTTTGTTCTGTTTCTCTTTGTGCAGGTTAATCAGAGATTTGCGGTGAAGATCGAGGGACATCATGAAGACTTAGAATTCTTTAGGACTTAGGGCTTTTTAGGATAGAAGTAACATCTGTAGTTGAAATTTTACAGCAATTCAGAATGTGAAACAATTTATTTCTTTTTGTATCATGATATCTTTTATGAAATGAAAATGTCAGAACTTCATTTATATATCCATGACTGTTCAGCTTTGAATTTATATTTATTTCTTAGTTATAAATTATAAACGTTTGCGAATAAATCCACAAATATTTAAAATCATTAACTTAGTCATAAACCATAAATATTCACGAATGATATTCTTGTCTGTGTACTTGTCTCGCCCGTAATCCTAATCTCATCCACTGATTAAATTCACTTGCATTCCAACTTAAATTCTAGCCAGCAATTTCATAACCAAACACGGATGTGCGCCATGGTCACAACATTTTCAGCATCAACAGCAAAACTAATCGTAATTAAACTCCACTGACCAAATGCCAAATCTCAATATGATCAGAACTAGTGATTGATAAATGCCTCAAAACCATAACGCATCAAATGCCTCAGAATTTTAATAACAGCCCGTCTTCAAGGAATTGGTAGAATTTGTGTAAAATGACCAAAATACCCCTGGGACCAAATCTCTCTTTGGTGTTGGCAAAGAATCATGAAGTTTGACTTTGGTTTGACCACAGTTGACCTCAGTTTGACTTTTTAACTGCGTTGACTGCTTTTGACTTATCTGATCATCTGACTGAGCAAACTTTTGAGAAAAGTCTTGAAACTTGACATGGGGGTTCTTATACACATATAAGATGTTATGAAGCTCACTTGAAGTCTTGGAAGTCCATTTAGCTTGATTAAAGTCAAAACCCTAGTTTTGGATGCACTGCTTAGGAGGTGCATTGTCTGAGGGAATTGTCAACTCTCCTGACCAATTGTGAACTTTGTGAACCTTGTGAATCTTCATAAGATATCTTGCGATACTCATGGGAGGTATTGTGAAGCTTGTGAACCTTCAAGAAGCAACCTATGGACTTCATGAACCTCATGAAAGGTATTGAAAGCACTGTGGGACTTGTGAACCTTGTGAACCTTCATAAAGTAGCTTGTGGACTTTATGAACTTCATGAAAGGTTATGCAAGTTGTTGGAGAACTTGTGAACCTTGTGAACCTTCTTAGAACACAAAGTCTTGTATTGTGAGGGCAAATTTTGGGGTGCAACAGCTGCCCCTGTTCAATTTTCTGAAACCTGAGGGGTTAGATTGGTATATTTGCCAGTCGTAACCTGGAAGGTTGAAGGGGATTGAACACAAAAGCCCAAAAATTTGCACTCACCAGTGCACTAGAGTGGTACAGATGGCTAGTTGAATATGATTGAGTGGGCTTAAAGATGCCACTAGGGGGAGCAGTTCAAAATATGGGCGTATGATGAAAGCTGTCAGGAGTCTGGAATAATAATGATGTAGCAGCATGTCTTCATGAGGATAGAGCAATCAATAGTGATAACCCTAAAGCAGTCTTGAAGCAATGATATGATTTCAGGAGGATAGAACAATGAATGGCTCTAAAGCAGTCTTGAAATAATAATGTGATATGTCTTCAGGAGGATAGAGCAATCAATAGCTCTAAAGCAGTCTTGAAGTAATAATGTGACATGTCTTCAGGAGGATAGAGCAATCAATAGCTCTAAAGCAGTCTTGAAGTAATGATTTCAGGAGGATAGAGCAATGGATAGCTCTAAAGCAGTCTTGAGATAATAATGTAATTTCAGGAGGATAGAGCAATGGATAACTCTAAAGCAGTCTTGAAATAATTAGATGGCTTCAGGAGGATAGAGCAATGAATAGCTCTAAAGCAGTCTTGAAGTAGTAATATGACCTCATGAGGATAGAGCAATGAATAGCTCTAAAGCAGTCTTGAAGTAATAGGATGATTTCAGGAGGATAGAGCAATCAGTAGCTCTAAAGCAGTCTTGAAGTCATGAGAGGCTATCAGGAGGATAAAATAACCCTGAGGTTACAATAAAGCAGTCCCAAAGTAATAAGAAGCTCATCAGGAGGATATAGTAACCCTGAGGTTACAATAAAGCAGTCCCAAAGATCATAAGCTTGTTTGTTGGATAATTAACCTGAAAACAAGGTAGCATTCTGTATAACAACATTAGTTTATGCTTTATGTATGCATGTATGACATGATGCATTTAGGTAATGTACTATAGACATATATGTTATGGTATGATGTAAATGATGTAATGTATGATATGACACCGCTGGAAGTGTTTGGATATCTTTGTATAACAACTGCTGGCCAAGGAAAATAAATCCCGATTCGTTGTTGAAGAATATATAACCCTCCGTCTGCTGGGGATAACAAGGTATAGATAACCTCCCGTTGTTGGGGATAACAAGGTATAGATAACCTCCCGTTGTTGGGGATAGTAGGGTATAGATAACCTTTGTTTTCGTTTGATAGTAGGATAAGTATAACATCCCGTCTTCGTTCATCGTGCCCTTATTGGAAAGTAATTTCCCGTATATCCGTATGAGGATAAAAGAGATGGATATAAATTCCAGGGGAGATTAGACTTTGTGAAAATGGATTAGTCCTACTGATGGTTTGTAACTGCCTTGTAAAGATGAACCGGCGAAGCTTCGTTGAAATCCTTCCCTCGTTCGTCCTTAGTAAATACTATTACTGCATTTTCATGCATTTCTGGTAAACATCAATCATATTAAAAGCATACATGCATTTCTGGTAAACATCAATCATATTCAAAGGCATACATACATTCAAACACAACCAATGGACGTTTCGCTTATGTAAATAGGGTAAAAGTAAATCTGGATTCAAAAGATGGAATTTATTTATATCAAAAGTTTGACTTTGGTTTGACCACAGTTGACCTCAGTTTGACTTTTTAACTGCGTTGACTGCTTTTGACTTATCTGATCATCTGACTGAGCAAACTTTTGAGAAAAGTCTTGAAACTTGACATGGGGGTTCTTATACACATATAAGATGTTATGAAGCTCACTTGAAGTCTTGGAAGTCCATTTAGCTTGATTAAAGTCAAAACCCTAGTTTTGGATGCACTGCTTAGGAGGTGCATTGTCTGAGGGAATTGTCAACTCTCCTGACCAATTGTGAACTTTGTGAACCTTGTGAATCTTCATAAGATATCTTGCGATACTCATGGGAGGTATTGTGAAGCTTGTGAACCTTCAAGAAGCAACCTATGGACTTCATGAACCTCATGAAAGGTATTGAAAGCACTGTGGGACTTGTGAACCTTGTGAACCTTCATAAAGTAGCTTGTGGACTTTATGAACTTCATGAAAGGTTATGCAAGTTGTTGGAGAACTTGTGAACCTTGTGAACCTTCTTAGAACACAAAGTCTTGTATTGTGAGGGCAAATTTTGGGGTGCAACAGTCAGCACTATGCAAATAAAGCATACAAGTTAATACATGAAATGATCAAGTACTCCCATAAGCCTGATACTCTTCTAGCAACTTCTTGGTCTCTGGATGACCTGGTCGGGTAAGCAGCCCTTCAACAAGTTGATTTCTTCATTTGAGCACACGTCGCACTTCACCAGCGGTTTCTTCCCATGCCCCTTCTCCGAAGCGATCCTCTAGCTTACGCTTCTGAGACACAGCTTCATTCCTGCCTTCGATGGCCTTGTTCAATGCATTCTGGAGACTATATCGGGCCATCACTTCTTCTTCATACTTCTTAATGCTAGCCTTCAACTGCTCTTCGAGGTCGGAAATTTGCTGCTTCAACTTATCTTCCCTCTTTTTATTGTTGGTTAGCGTAGCATTCCAAGTCTTATTGCAAGAAGAGATTTCTCGGTGTGCGGCGTCAAGTGCTTTCTTTTTGGATTCCAGCATGTCATGGGAGCTTCTGAACTCTTGACCCAGACGTTCGCGCTTCTTTTTCTCCTCAGTCAACTCAGCGCCGAGCCTGTTTACTAGCTCGATCTGCTGTTGGAAAGCATGCACGACCTTGTTTTTCTCACTGCGTATCTGAGCTAGTTCTTGCTCTAACCCTTCATTGATCTTCATCAAGGCTTCTTTTTCTTTCACAACTTGCTCGTAGGCCTCCCTAGTAACAGTAGTTGGCTCTTCCACCGGAATATGAACAGGGACTGGTGCATCTGGAAATGGCATTCGCAACTGTCTCGCTCTCTCTTGAATCCAAACTCTGTAGGGTGTATATGCCTGACAATCATTCTTCCCTAACAGCGGCTTCCCTCTTCTGTTAATACGCGTCCAGGCATGCTGCAGCTTGGCTAGCAACTCTCCCTTCAAATCACCAGTGAAGTACAGAGATTCCTGTACTTCTTCCTCTTGTGGTGGGTTCTTCAACGCATATCCGAACTGGCGAACGAACAGAGAAGGGTTGTAATTGATACACCCTTTTCTTCCTATCAATGGAACATTAGGATACCCAGAACAACTGAAGATGAGCTCAGACCCCAACAAGTCTCTGTCAAACCACTCAACGTCTTCGGAAGATAGCCTCATCATACGCTCTGGCCAATCAGATGTAGTTGCACTATCCATAAAATGCCCCTTCAAGGGAAGATGGCTCTTAAACCACATGTACAGCAAAGGCATACAACAAGAGACATTCTTGCCTCTCCTGTTCTCATTTCTGTAGTGCATCGAATGATAGAAGTCCCCGATCAGTGTAGGCACCGGGTTGCCAGCAGCAAACAGATGAAATGCATCCATGTCCACGAAGTTTGGGAAATTGGGAAACAGCACTATCCCATAAATGCATAGAGCCAAAATAGCGTTAAAGACCACCCAACACCCATTCTTGGCGTACTCTTGAGCTTTACCAACCAGAAACTGGAGAGAGAAACCCGGAACCCCTCGCCAAGAGGTCATCAGCAGCTCAGAAGCATTCATGTGCAAGGCCTTAGCTAAATCCTCCAACTTGGGCTCAGCGGCAGAGTGAATAAAAGGAACTGCATTCTGTACCGGCAGCTCAGTAAACTTTACATACTCCTCCATGGTAGGCCCCAATATAAAATCAGCAAACGTGAAACATCTCAAAGCAGGGTCGTAGAATTGCATTAAGGTGTACAGCCCATTCAATTCATCATTAGTGGATTTGCGAACCAAACCCAACAACCGTCCGTAACTCTGCCTGAAGCTTCTACGGACATCCTCATCTGCCAGAGAAATCAGACCCAGGAGTGGAGTAATATCAGGAATAGGTAGCTTGTACGCAACTGTCATCCTCAAACCAGCCATGATCAATACTCAGAAGTCCAGACACTAGAAACAGGGAATATGCAAATGCACCTGCAGCACAGACACACGTTAATGGGATGCAATGATAATGATTATGCAAATAATGCAATGCAAGCAACATGCAACAGGGACCAAGTGTCGTAGCTGAGAAGCCTGAACCATATCAACAAGTCTCAGATAGACCCTCTAGAATTCCTCAAACCCTGGTCTCAGATAGACCCATCATGAATCTCTAACACTGGTCTCTGATAGACCTCATAACATAACTCCAACTGGTCTCTGACAGACCTCAAACCATAACTTTGACTGGTCTCTGATAGACCTCTCCCCTGTCCATAAATACCCAGGATCTCAGATCAAGAAATAACCGGTATCTGAAGGTCTAGTTACCTGCATAACCCCAAACCCTCTCACAGGTAGGTGTCCTAGTAACTGACAAAGGTATGGCATCCTATGCGGTCGTCGGCGTCACAGACTTTCAGGGTTGATGATACGATTCCCAGAAGGAGTGGCATCATCAAATCCTGAATAGGCCTCACTTAGCCAACTTCCAAATGATCGGTCCCCAGAGTCGACAATCCAACTAACCAGCAACCCGAGCCACCCAAAAGGCAGGACAGGAGGCCAACCAGAAGAACCTCGTCTGAGTGTAGATTTCACGGGACACTAGGACATGCAAAGCACGTGCGCGCCCACTAATCTCTACTCTAAGTCTAGGTGCACTCAAGCCCAGGTCCGGCTTATCTCTCAATCATATAACCACCCATCACAACCCAATACAGCAATAATAACAATATATATATAATGCTGAAAATAAAGGTCAGAAATATAAATCCATACAAAATCCTCGACGGGAAAACAAGCGTTAGGATTGACTCTCTTAAGGGACGTTGGATCCCAAATGCATAAGGAACTATCGCAGTCCTTAGCAGCCAGGGGACGTTGGTTCCCCAGCAGAGTCGCCAGCTGTCGCTACTGCGAAAATCGGCGCCGGCTGAACAGAAGAGTCGCCACCGTGCGTTATTTATCCCACGGGAGGGAAAGGAAACGCTCAGAGTAAACCTACCGCAAAGACGGGGAAAGGAATGGTCATCGCAACCAAATCCTGGATTCGGGAGTCGGTTACGCAAGGGGAAGGTATTAGCACCCCTCACGTTCGTCGTACTCGACGGGATCCACGCTTGTTTTCGGGTATGGATTGTTATTTCTATCTAAACTACAGGTCTGGGGTTAAAAAGAAAATAAAATGACTCGGCAAAGTATCGCACTTTATGCCTACGTATTCCCGTCTGGAACGAGAAATCAGAGTCAACGTAGTTCGCCTACCTACAGGAAAGGAGGGGAAGGTTGCTCGCTAGGATATCGCATCCTATGCCTACGTACTTTCATACGACATGAAAGATCAGAGCAAACGTAGTTCGGGCAACGTACGACACCAGTCTGTCTTGATTGTTTTTATCTCCTTCTGAAAAAGGGTTTTTCTGATTACTGGTCCAAGCGGACAAAAATGACGTTTTGATGAGTTCACATTCTTTTACGAAAGAAGTGTCTTTTATTGTGTTTGAAAGATTTATCGTGTTTTTCTGTTTGTTTTTTAGAAAGAAGAGACAGAACTCTAACCTATGGTTGCAAAGGGAATCAAACTAACCTAATGTTATCATGCATGGGTTAAGACCTAGTGTCTATCATGCTCCTCTCCTGCGCAGAGAGAAACAGAGATCCTAAGGGAATAGACGGAAACAGAAACAATAGCATATATATACAGTAAAGCAGTAAAATGCATGGATGCAGCAATACAAGCAAGGCAAGGGAGTCCCACTCAACCTCGAACCTAGAAAACAATAGGCAAAAGTGAAAAAAATTCACTTTCAACCCAACAGGTTAAACCGCAAACAATACAGTCAGGGAAAACCAAACAATACATCTGAAATGAACAACAGCTAAAAATAAACAGCCACAACAGTTCTGATCAACATCTGTCTTCTAGTCATCTCCAAACAGCTACAAGCTTCAGCAAGCATCAATCTTCATCTCCATAGCCTTCAAGCAAGGTCTCCATCATCAATCTCCCATCTGCAATGGCTTTTCTCCAAGTCTCAATCTCCAAGCTGAGGAAGCAATCACAAGAGTGAACTGGGTGTTAAGCAATTAGTTGACCACCAAGGGTGGCAAACAGACTGCTAACAACACATAGAATATCTCTCTCAAGAGTTCTATCTCTTAGACACTATCACCAAGCCTTCCAAAGGAAGGGGGTGAGTGTCTTAGAGAGACTCTGCATCACAGAGAGGGATGGAGGCAATCAAGACCTTCCATGTTTGAGAATCAAATTCTCTACTCTAGAGCTCTGCCTAGCTCCTAACCCTATGCTCCTCAACAGCTGCCAGCAAAGGATGCTCCTCATCAACTCTGGAAGTTGGTCTTCATGCTCTTGATCTCCAATGGCTTCATCATCACAAGCTTCAGCTCTCCCAATCCCCAAGCAAACCCAATACCCCACACAGACAAATGAAATAACCCTAGAGAGGGCACACCACACAGTCAAACAAATATAAGCAGTATACTAATAGCAGTAGGGGAATCCTAATATTTTCTAAGGGATCTAATAACTACCCATAACCCCTATAGTCCCATACCCCAAAGATTCACTCTACAACTCCTAAGGGAAATGAATTAATCACCTATGTTATCTCCTAAACCCTAGTTTTGATCATGTTATTCACACCTAAGAAAATCACCTAAAATTAAATCCTAAAAATATGAACTAAATTTTATATACAAGATAAAGGTCTCCACTAATCAACCTAAAAAGAATGGATTAAAAATATAAAAGCATCTAATCAAACTAAAATTAACAATTTCATGCATTAAACTAAACATTATTTAATCCTATTTAAAAGAAAAATATGCTAAAAATATAAAAACAAAATGAAATATTAATTTTTTTATGTCATATTTTTCTTAACAAAATTATGAACAATATGCAAAAAGAACCAATTAAAATCATGCATTTTCCAATTTTTATGATTTTTTTTGAAGAATTAAAAAAATGAAAGAAATAAAATGAGATTAATTGACTTAAGGGGTGCAGCAAGTAATTAAATGCAGTTAAAATGCAAGGATGGGCCCAGACTGGGGGGCGCGCATAGCAAGCGCGTCTGGGCCCAATGACTCAGAAAATATAACAAAAAAATTAAAAAAAAAACAGAAACGGTGCATTTAGCAATTAAAACAGTTCAATATCATTGGGCCTTGGTTGAGAGGGGTACGAATAGCAAGGGAAATCTGAGCCCATTCAGAATTTTAAGTGAAACGCATCGTTTCACTCCTAGGACTTCCCTCCGTTTTGAACTTTGAATTCTGGCCTTTGGATTGAAGTCTGAGTCAAGGTCAAAATCAGGATCGTGTGGCCCAAAGGTCGTCTTCAACCTTGAAACCCTAGGGTTTCAGAAAACCTCATCACCATGCACGCACCTTCCAGTTCTCTGTTCTCCCTTGTCTCTCCATGAATTCGCACGATACAAAGAGCAAAAACGATCCATTTTCTTCCCTCTACACAGCCATAGCAATGGTTCCTTCTAAAACTCAACCACAAATCAAACCCGATATGTATAACAGCTCGGTTCCACCATTTTCACCTGATATCAACTCTTCCAATTTCCTCCAAACCTTACCCTAATACAAACTACACTTCATGCTGAACAAATTAAGCTACAAACCTAAGATTATCGTGCATCATTCTTGATGTTATAAGCTCCAACAGTTTTGATACACCATTAACAACCTCCATGAAACTTCTCCAAACTTTGCACAATCCATCATCTAACCTATCTTAACCGTTCTATGCTAACAAATCACTATGATTCTAACTAATTCAATCAATTCGAATGGAGATACCAACCTGGTATGATGAGGAAAACAGCTATGGAATTCTCTTGATCCAATGCTTGCAATGATTGGAAACTGATCCACACACTCAAATCTTGATTCTGTATGCAAAGATTCTTGTTCAATCCTCTTGAATTCAGCAATCCCAAAGTTCTTGCACCTTGAATGATGAAGATGGATGGCACGATTCTTGCTCAATTCAACCAAATCTTTGATGGAATTCTGATCTATGAATGATCTAGATGATGATCAAATAAAAAAATGTGGAAATTGGTAGAGATTTTGTGGAGTTTGAAATGCTTTTGCAAATTTGAAGAATGATGTGAAACTTGGTATCATGCACAAAATGAATCACCAACCATGGCATGGAGTTACTTCATTCAATATATAGATGAGAATAGAAAGCCCTAGAAGTTTGTAGAACCTTCCCATGCACACTTTCCCTTGGATTTGGATTATGTAACTTCACTTGTAAGTAACCATGCATATCTTTCAATTCTTGAACCAAACTCAAAATTCTACTTTTGCCAATGTTCTTAAAACATTTTTTCCAATCAAAATGACCTATAATTTCATCCCATTTGGCCAAGTTGTGAAAAATCTCAATTTTAGGTCATTTTTCATTCATTAAATTCACCAATTTTGAAACCTTGAGCTATGAGCCTTTCCAATCTTTCATGGTAACTTTTCTAGACTCAAAATTTCATTTGTAGCAAGTTTGATGTTGTGAAGTTTTCCATTTGAAGCTTCCTTGTATGAGTTTTGGGCATAGGCTTGAAATGACCTGTAATTCTTAGATGACCAAAATACCCTTTTCTTACCAAGACCATAAGTAGAGTTCCACAAATCATATGAAGGCATAACATACCATTCTATAAAGCTAAGACAATGAGGAACAACTCTTATGTTTACCAGAAATTCATTTGAAATCTCCTTGAGGGGTAAAAGTTGCTTGGAAGACAAGTAACTTTCACAGACAAAATTTCAGATACCTCAGATGACCTGTAACTTGCAAGGACCATAACTTGAGTTCTATAAATATCCTTGATGTCTTCCACCACTCAAATTAAAGGTCTTGAGATCCTCTACAAGTTTCATGTTGGCTAAGGATCCATTTGAAGCTTGCATTTTGACTTATCTTGCTTGGAAATTTGACCTAAACTAGGGGATTTTACACAGAAACCCTAATTTAGAAACTCCTCTTTTCCTTGATTTCTCTTGATTTCTTCTTAGCACATCACCATATCCTTCTCTACATGTCAAATGATGAACCCCAAATCTCTCCAATAGACCTCAATGCCTTTCAATCAATCAATTGACCTAGAGTTGACCTAGGGTTGACCCAGATGAAACCCTAGTTGACTGCCTTCAACTGTAACTCTTGTGATCATATCAATGACTTGTCTCCTTCTCCAAATGACTTTCTAAGTCTTCCATGATGTCTACATACTCTCCATGCTCAACTCAATTCACAGCTCACAACTTCTTTGATGATCCTCAGATACCCCCAGATAGGAGATAGATTCACTGCTTGATCCAACTGACTTCTTAGCTTTCAATTTCCCTCTGAAGACTTGAATATGCTTGAATTAGAATAATAACCTCTTGATAGGCTCATAGAGATGAGAATAATGCTTTGTCCCTTGTTGGATGACTTGCTATGCTATGCTATGTAGATGATTAGACTATGTACATGACTCTATATGCAAATGCTAATGCAATTGAAACATAAACCAAATGAAATAGGTTAGGCAAATTTTAGGGTGCAACAGTATGACATTGCATTCTTCTAACCAATTAATCACAAATCAATCATTCGCCTGATATCCTAATGTATCACCCACAACCGAGGTTACGTCTAACGCAAAGTCGAGAGAACAACCATATTGTCTCATTGATGATGTCTCACACAACTCACAACACAGGGCATTAAGAACTGATACTCACATGAATGCTAAATCTAAATCTATATCTAGAGTTTAAAACCTAACAAGTAATCATCCTAGACCCAGATCTGAATATTATATGTCTATAGAGATTCAAATCAAAGATAAATAGGTAAACAAAGATGACACCCATATCAGATAAATGATTGTTTCATATAAAACACCTTGATCAGAATACATACATATGCGTAACCCTTTTTACATGCATTCACCTAATTTTCCAAATGTATTTAAACATAGTTCTTCATCTCTATTATCATGCATCCTCATAATACCATATTGATCCTACTCATGCTACTAATAAACACAATATAATAGAAGATACAAGTGAATATCAACTTGCAAGACCATGTCAAAAGCTTACTCATTGATAGATGAATATCTAAGATCTAAGATTTGAAAAAGGTTTTGTCAAGACCCACAAAGAAGAAATCAAAGACAACGTCAATATTGAATCAAAACTAGCTCACAAAACATATATTAGATTAAATACATAAGGTATCAAAATATTACATCCGAACCCAACAAGAGATCAAAGCACTTACTCAAAGATTAAGCTCTGATTTCCTTTGATTTTTGCTTTTTCCTCGAAGGGTTTTGTTTCTCTCTCTAAAAGTATGTTTGGAATGCAGAGAGATAACGTTGGATACCAAAATTATCTAGTAAGTTCTATTATATACAAATCACAAAAAGTACATATGAGTGGCACCGTGCTAAGCTCCAGGAGAGCACGCTTGGCGTGATCAGCTCAAAGGTGGCAAAAACACAGAAAGCGTACTAAGCATGGTTTAAAACTCTCAACTACTACCTCTAGTCCAAAATTTCGTTGAACCCGCGCTGAAAAGCGGGTTAAGTGCAGTTTTATGACAAATTGTCACAAAAGTGATCTTGCTGCTGTTCGCACTGCGAACTTGATGATTCTTCTTCATTTTTTTGGATTCCTTGTCCAATCATTTGTGTCTTAATCATTGATGTTTTAGGCCTATATCCTGCATAATAACACGCATATCAAAGCATCTAAAGGTATTTGCAATATGTAGAAGAATCACACAAGAACAAGAAATAAATCCATTAAAACATGAGAAATGAGTTGAAAAATGCCAAGAAAGATGGTTCAATTTGTTAGAACACGATTTGTTCATGACATATTCTCTTTTGGTTTTGATGATAACAAAGTATTGAAACAATAATGATTTATTTGATGTGTGTTTTATTTATGTAAGTTCTACATCATTGTACATAAATAATCAAAATTTGTGTTACATGAACACGCCTGGGAGTTGCTTCATTGCTGTCTTCTGGTGGAAGAGTCTGAAGAACAATTGCTAGTGTGGCTTGGCGCAGACTCTGAGCTAAAGGCCTCACCATTCAGATGAGTTACTACACTTGGTAATTGTATATCAGCATCCGGTACCATTCAGAGTTGGTGATAAAGCTATGGTTGTCTGTACTGCAGAAAGCAAGTTGTATTATTTTATCAACTTATCAACTAGAATCTACAAGATTTCAAGGCTCAAGAAAAACTAACATGTTTTATGGATGACTACTTCTAATGGCTCTATCAGTATGAGAACTTCTTAAAGACTTAAAGGTTAAACGTGTTACATATTGGATTCCGAATCTGTTGTGCATCCATCTTTAACGTCTCTTGTACTATGGGGGCAAAGACAAAGACACTTGAACAAGTTACTTCCTCGATGGCTAGTTTCTACAAAGGTTATAAATGCTTGTATCATGTACACCTTGTTCTCTATTCTATTGAGCCTTCAATAGCTTAGATTAAAGTCTTTTGCTATGTGTTTGAGAAGAAGTTTTGAGCCCAGGTGCTTAATCCACATAAGTCTCATTGCTTAAGTGTTTAAGTTATGAAAGTCTTATTCAACTAGGTTGATTGAGCAAGAGGAAAGTCTCCGTCTGAGGGGTGTGAGCAGGAAGTCTCATGTGTTTCTTAAGCAAGGAAGTCTCAGTATGGATGGTCAGAACAACAGGTGGCTCGGTTAGAGGATGTGAGTAAGGAAGTCTCAGTCTGGATGGCCAGAAGAGCAGGTGGCTCGGTCAGAGGATGTGAGCAAAAGTCTTAGACATGTGCTATAAGCAAGAAAGTCTTAGATGGTTGGTCTGAGCAAGTGTAAAAGACTTATGCATGAGCATAAGCGACTGTAATCATAAAGTGGTTATAATGAAAATATCTTGTAAGGCAAGGGGAATAAAGTACTCTCAGTTAGGGGAGGAACCAGAATAAATATTTTGTGTCTTTTGTTGTTTTTTGTTTACTTCAGTTATATCTGCTGCCAATGAATTAAAATAGAATCTGAACACCGGTTCTGATTTTGAAACTCTAATCCGAAGTTAAATTAAATTAAATGCGAAACACAATTCAACCCCCCCTTCTTGTGTAATTTTCACACCTTCATAATTTAAGTCATATTTTGCACTTAATAATCTCTCTTTCACCCAAAGAGTATAAGGCTCCCTTCTTGGAAAAATAAACTCTCTAATAGAATGCTAATAGGCTTATCTTTTAAGGCATACTGAATCGAGTCCGACCGAGAAAAACAAAAAAAAAGGTATGTTTTTTCTTTTCTGGATTATCTTTTGATTTAATGAAACATTTATATAGATATAAATACAAAGTTTTTGTTAGACTTCTAGAGAAGTTCTTTTGAAAAAGAGAACTTCATAAATCTTTAAGAGGAAACTCTGTTGTATTTGTCTGTACTAAATGTCTTATTAAGCCAGATGATGATCATATTTATGGAAAACATTTCTCACTTTTTGAGTTGACACTATTGCTTATTAGTTGTCTAGAGAAGACAAATCAATATTCATCGATCACTCATGACTCTTGTTTAAAGATAAAGTGTTAGTTCTGAATAAAATCTTATAGACTCATGACTGACAGATGATATCTCTGTCTAAATCTAGATCTACTAGACACTGATGGATGATAGCTTCTGAAAGTTATCAGAATCTGAGATTCAGAAGAAGATTTTTTACTTTTGATATAGTAGTTTAAGTAAAAAGTTTTCTAAAAACTTTTATAATACTTAAATTTTCATAAAGGTGAAACTCATCTAGTGGAATTGAAATATTTGTTGGATAAAGAACCTTTGGGTAATGATGTTCTCTCTTTTAGTACTTGCTGTTACTATTCCTTGTATTGTGAAACATCATTGTTTCCCTTTTCTTACAAGATTCTTATTCTTGTAGGATTCTTGTTCAGTTCTTCTTCTTCTTCTTTTTTTCTTGTTTATATGTTGATCAAACCAAACCTGAGATGAGCTCTTCAGTTAATTCTCCTTTGAATCAGTTAGTTGTCATCAATGAAAAGTTTGTGTATTTTAATGAGTTGCTTAAGATTGGTTTCAACTTCTAGAAGACTGTGTGTTAACAAGGTTGGAATGGCTACTTTAAGATACCCTGTGGTTTCACTTATCCAAGTCTTGTCAAAGAGTTTTGGATTAATGCCTCCATTATTGAGCTGAATTCTGAGTATGCTATTTTGTCTAGAGTAACTGGTGTTTCTATTACAGTAACCTCTAAAGCGATTACAAATGTGATCAATTGTGAGGAGATTGGAGAAGTCTCAAGAACTTTTATTTGGGAACACTATCTTCCTACTTGGCATATCTTTGTAGATCTATCTAATGCATCAGAGGTCCAAAATCTTCTTCTTGGTGTTGTTGTTTGGAATCAAATTCTGAATTCAAATCCTAAGAATAAATATTTAGACCTTGTGGACCCTATTGAAAAAGATCTGCTTATACTTCTTAATTCAGATTCAAAGATTGATCTTCCTCAAGTTATGTTTAACCATCTAAAAAGGTCTCTTTCTTTTTTTCAAAAGGGGAATACCTTTTCCTTTCCTTATGGACGAGTTATTTTTGAGATACTTGTTCATCAGGGGGTTAACATAAGTTATGAGGTTAGTTCTTCTAAGATTTGGAGAGACAAGTTTGAAGCTATCTATGAAAGATTCTGATGTTAGATTTCTGCATAGCTATGCTTTATATTTTGTTGAAATCTATGTATTAAGCTTATTATTAATAAATTTAGAGTTTGTTCATGCTTGTGTTCAATTTAAATTGTTGAATATTAATTTTGTGTTGTTCAAAAGAATTCTCTAAGTAACAGGAGAAAGAACTCAATGTATATAACTTGTTTCATTAATAAAAAGGAAGTTATTACAAGACAATTGGATTTCTTAGTCTGCTGGATTGGCCCTAAGGAATTCCCTAGGATCATCTGACATGTCTAGATTATCTAGGAAATCTTTCCTTTCTTCCTTAGCAAACTCCAAAGCCTCCTTTTCAGTTGGTTTCTGCGTCTGGATCCAGAAGATCTTCTTCTTCTGTGTGTCTTCACAAAGGATGCTGTAAAGGAGAGCACTTCTGAAGCTATCTGCTTAGGGATGACAAAAATATTCGTACCCGTAAATATCCGTGGATAAAATTTATCATGGATATGGGGCGGATAGCTTAATGGATATCTACGGATAAAATAAATGGATATTTAAATACCCGTTTGTTAATGGATATGTGAGTTTAATGATATCCATACCCGCGGATATCCATGTCTGTTTATAAATTATAAAAATTATTTAAATATCATTAGTTTATTATGATTTATCTTTTCATCTTCTAAAAAAAAATTATTCTTCTTATATTTCTTTCTTTTCTTTTTTTTGAAATTTTCTTTGAAGAAAACCTTTCGTTTTTCATTAAAATTTTATTAGTCATTTCATATTTAAATCTTCGCTACTTCAATACCTCACTTCATCAATTTCACAGTCCAACCAACTAATATCGGTATTCCTCTATCGAACCAGTGTCTCCCTTCCTAGTGTTCTGTCGTCTGCTCTTCCATAATTCCTTTGTTGAACATTTTTTATGGATGTTATGTGATAATAAATTTTTGTGTCATTAAAAAAAGTTAAAAATATTTTTTTTAAAAATAATTTTTATAAAAAAATATTATCCATGGATATCTGTAAATATTCGCGGATATCGTGAAACCCGCAGATTACCTGCTTAACGAATATTCGCATGGATATGAGGCAGATATGGATATTATATTTATCTAACGGGGCAGATACGGATATCATAGTATTTGTCCCCATGGATATCCATTTACATCCCTGCTTGCTTGCAGATCCTTCAGTTGCTGCTTTGCCTTGGTTTGCTTGAGTTGTTGTATTCAGTAGCGTTGTCTCTCTGAAATCTCTCTTTGGAACTTATATTTTCTTTTGTACATATTAGTGTTTTAAGGATTAAATGACGATGGAAGAAAGCTTACTAGAGTCCTTTTTATAGATGTGTTACATACATTGTCTTGAGTTTAATATTATTTAAGTATTGGATAAGTCTTATCAGTACTCTAATAATTACTTTTAGAAATGTTATCTTAACAGTCTAACCTATTTAAAATTCTTCAAATATCTATGAATTTATGTTTGATTTGTTTTAACGGTTGTTTCTGTGTCAGTTTCACTTTGTTAATGTACTTTCAGAAAATCTAAAGAAAAGTTACTGGAATGAACTTGCATGCTGAAGAGATATTGGTCAAAATAGCTATTTCATTAAAATTAAGTGATTGGATTACAAAAACATTTTAAATAAAAAAGGGACAAGATGGTTCTAGTAAATATCCCTAGCTAGAGAATCTCGTACCCAACGACGTCCACTGTTACCATAATCCACATCTTCGTCTTCAGAATCGATTTATTCTTCCTCATCTATGACTGGGAGTGAATGGTAAAACCACTTGTTGACCCTTCTTTTCTTCTTTGACCTTTTCATACTTCTTCTATTTGGCTTTAAAGCAGCAACTAAAGAACGTCCTTCTAAAGGTTGTTCAGGTACAACTGAAGTTGCCTCTTCAAAAGTAAGTGTTATGGGCAAAGGCTAAGCCGTAGAAGATTCAGAAGAAACTCACCTTTGAGGGGATTTGACTTTTAAACTCGTAGAGCTCTCTGTAACATATGTTATAACGAATGTGTTATGACTCTCAGTTGATGACTCCATATATATAGGAAGATGTTGATGAAAATGATTTAGGAGTTGGGTGCTTTTATAATGGCTTATGCGTATACTAAGATTCAGTAATTAATCTTGCTTAGTTCTTGGAATAATAACGACCACTAAGACTTTAAAGCATGCACTATACAAACCTTAATGATTCTTATTACTTGATTACTTTTCCTCCTTGGAAAATAATCTTGTAATGATGATCTGAGATACATTTATTAGTGATTTTTTTCTTTTCTTTTCTTTTTATTCTTTTTGATGTGACAAAAGAGAGATAAATAATAGAAAGTATTTAAGTGGAAAATGTACCCATTGAGTACCTATTCAGTTGTAAATATTGGTCATTTATTTTCTGTTTTTATGGTTACCTTGCCCAGGGAGCATTTTAAAATTCTTGTACATAGGTCTAAGAAATAGCTTAAAAACCTCAGACTTAGCCTATCGGACCCAGAAGAAGCTTGCAAACCTCGTATTCTGGTATTTCCAAAGAAAGTTAAAAGGGAAACATAACTTAACTCTCTTGTACATAGTGTTAAGTAAGAGCTTACAAACCTTTGACTCAGCCTATTTAGACTCATAAGGAGATTACAAACCTCATATTTTGATGTTGTCAAAGGAAGTTAAAATGTTGTTATTTTGGTTTTCTTAAATATGTAACTAATTGGAGCTTACAAACCTCAACCTTGGAACTATTTGACTCAGGGGGAGTTTGTAAACCTCATACTCTGATGTTACTAAGAAGACTGATTTCTTTTTTATTAAAAAATAGTTCTTGGTCTTAGAGTCAATAGAACTCATTTGCGGACTATCAGACTCAGGGGGAGCTTACAAACCTCATACCCTATTGTTGTAGAGAAAATTAAATGCCCAATATTGTCCTTTAAATACTTGTGTTTGCCATCAAAAAAAGGGGGAGATTTTTAGAACAAGATTTGCTCATGACATATTCTCTTTTGGTTTTGAGGATAACAAAGTATTGAAAGAACAATGGTTTATTTGATGTGTGTTTTATTTATGCTGGTTCTACATCATTGTACATAAATAATCAGAATCTGTGTTACATGAACATACTTGGAGGCAGCTTCATTGCTAGCTTCTAGTGGAAGAGTCTCAAGAGAAATTGCTAGTATGACTTGGCATAGACTCTGAGCTGAAGGCCTCGGCATTCAGACGAGTTATTACACTTGGTAATTATATATCAGCATTTGGTACCATTCAGAGTTGGTGATAAAGCTATGGTTGTCATTAATGCACAAAGCAAGTTGTATTGTCTTATAAGGTTGTCGGCTAGAGTCTACAAGATTTCAAGGCTTAAGAAAAGCCGACATGCTTTATGGATGACTACTTCTAATGGCTCTATCAGTATGAGAACCTCTAAAAGACTAAAAGGTTAAATATGTTACACATTGGATTCAGAATCTGTTGTGCATCCGTCTTCAATGTCTCTTATACTATGGGGAAAAGACAAAGACACTTGAACAAGTTACTTCTTCAACGGCTAGTTTCTCCAAAGGCTATAAATATGGGTGAAGATTCAAGTTTGAATCTTAACAAGGATTCTTCTGAAGAAAGAGTAGCAAGATCAAGCAATTATCAACTCTATTGTAACATGCTGATTTTTTGTTGTAGGTTGTAATTGTAAAAGCCTTAAGATTTCTTACCATAGAATATCTTAGAAATCTTGAGAGCTTTAAGTCTTTGTTATGGTGATTTCCCATACCTCTGATGCTTGTATTGTGTATACCTTGTTCTCTATTATGTTGAGCCATCAGTAGTTTAGATTAAAGTTTCTTGATATGTGCTTGAGCAGAAGTCTTGAGCCCAGATGCTTAAGCCATTTAAGTCTCATTGCTTAAGTGTTTGAGCTGTGAAAGACTTATTCAGCTAGGTTGATTGAGCAAAGGGAAAGTCTCAATCTGAGGGGGGTGAGCAGGAAGTCTCAAGTGCTGCTTGAGCAAGGAGGTCTCATTATGGATGGAGAGAAGAGAAAGTGGCTTGGTTGGAGGATGCGAGTAAGAAAGTCTCAGTCTGGATGGCCAGAAGAGCGGGTGGCTCGGTCAGAGGATGTGAGCAGACGTCTTAGACATGTGCTCTATGCAAGAAAGTCTCAAACAATTTGTTTTAGCGAGTTTAAAAGAGTTATGCAGGAGCATAAGCGATTGTAATCATGAAGTGGTTATAATGAAAATCTCTTGTGATGCAATGGGACTGGAGTACTCTCAGTTAGGGGAGGAACCAAGATAAATCTTTTGTGTTTTATGTTGTTATTTATTTACTTCAGTTATATATGCTGCCAATGAATTAAAACAGAATATGAAAACCAGTTCTGATTATGAATCTCTAATTAGAAGTTAAATTAAAGAAAACACGAAACACAATTCAACCCCCTTCTTGTGTACTCTTCACACGTTTACAATTTAAGTCATATTTTTCACTTAACAATCTCTCTTTCACCCAAAGAGTATAAGGCTCCAAAGCTACACAATTATGTTTTCCAAGCTCACCTTTCCCCTTTCTGTGGATATTGTGCCAAGCATGCACCATCCTCTTCTTAAAACCTTGAGTATCCTTCCCTTCTTGGAAAAATAAAATCTCTAATAGAATTCTACTACATTTATCTTTAAGGCATACCCAAACTGATGTCTCGCTAAAATTGGATTGTATTCGATTCCACCTTGTGCATTAAGAAGAGGTACATTAGAGAACTCTCCACAACTATCAATAATATTAACATTATCATATATAGAAGAATACTAAATGATGTCAGCATTGGTAAGACACATGATCGTTTGACACCACCTCAGACAACTTTTGTTTTTCTTGAAGATATGAGATTGTGGCAAGTGCGAAATAAACCACTTGTACAGTAGAGGTACACGACATACAACAGTTTCATTATCCTTGGAAGTCCTATGACAAATAGAGAAATAAGTATCGCCAAGCAAGGTTGGAATAAGATTCCCAATCAAGAAGATCTGGATAGCATTAACATCAACAAAGTTGTCAATGTTAGGGAATAAGACTAATCCATAGATGAGTAAGGCTAAGATAACCCCAAAATCCACCATGCTACCAACGCTAGCAAAAGAAGAAGCTTTATCAATAGAGAATTTTGAAGTCAACCCTTGAATACCTTCTTTGACAATAAGATTGGCATCTACATCAGATTTCCTTAGGTGAATAGTTGTTGCAATGACTTGTGATTTAGGAACTTCCTTCAAACCACTAAAAGGCACCTTATTAGAAACTGGCACATCCATAAGATAAACACACTCTTCCAAGGTAGGCATAAGATGATAATCTGGAAATGTGAAGCACCGGTAAACAAGATCATAAAACTGAACTAGAGTGTTAAGAGTTTCATCTTCTACATTGGTGAACAGAATATCCAAAAGTCTTTCATGGCTATCTTTGAAGTCCACAGGACCAACCACTAAAGATGCTAATTTTCTCAACTCTTTTAGATCAAGAGCTCTGAAACTATACTTCTGAATGTTCCTCCTTCCAATATCTATGATCACAATTTCTGCGATGTTTGCAAAGTGAATCTATAAGTTCCTTGAAAACTAAGTGAGATAAGATGTTCATGAATGCCTGAGTGCATGGTTATGCAACAATCACAAACAAGATCACAAATAAGGTTCAAAGGTTTGACATCATGAGCATGGACCCTAGGTTAAGAACCACCCATAAGGTATGTACTAAAGGGTAAATCACTTGTACAACAAGGTTCTACAAGGTTCCCAGAGTCGTGATTCCATCTTTCGGATATTACCGACTTAAAAAACTACTCGTCAGCCAATAATATTCTCAAGAGAAACTCGTATGAGTGTAGTATCGTGTAAAAAATAATTCAAGTCTACACCTGAATATTCAATGCACTACATCCTAAAAGGCCAAGATCGGTTAAAGGGTTCTAAGGTCATCAGCTTTTCGGGTTGTCAGGTTGAAAGTAAAACGCCTTCATAACTCACTTGTTCAGCATATTTACCCTCAAGGAGGCCTTCACTAAGTTGGGGATCTCAATTAAGCTTATTAAGGATTAACTCCATGTAAACCAAACATGACTATACCACCATCCTATCTTATTCTACACTCAAGTTCGGGTATAGGACTTATCTCACCATTCAGAGATCACCAAGCACCAAAAAAACAACAGCAAAAAAACAGATAATAATAAAGCACAGATAAACAGGTTAAAATTAATCCACTTAGGACTACTCCCCAGCAGAGTCCCCACTTTACTGTAGTAGTGAAAAAAATTTAGGTTAAGCTATTGGTTAACATAGCTCACAAAGCAATACGCGTCAGCGATCTTTATTGTTTCCAAAGGAACGAAAAAAGAACGAATAGAACCCACAAAAGTTTTAAAACAAAACTAATAAAATAAAATTAGGGTACAAAGGTTAGTTATGCAAAGGGAAGGTGTTAACACCTAAAACATCTATAGTACTCTATAGGAACCTCTTGAAAATATGCATTTGACTTTAAAAAAGTGTTGTTTGCAAAAGATTAGGGAGATGATAAGAGAAGTATTCTTTTAAGGTTTTTGTTTGACAAGACTTCTTGAGCCTCGTCTTTGTGTACCCACAAAGTGCAATTGAGGATCAACACCTTGTAGTTTTTGGTAAAGATAAAAAAGTTTTTGTTTTGATTAATTTTAAATGAATAAACATTTTGTCATAATAGAGTGGAAACTCAACTTACTACCCATAATTAATGAGGAAGAAACATTTGCATAATATTAAGATGGAGGATTTTTGCTTGGATTGAAATCAACAAGTCTATCACTCAACATATAAGTGGAAAATGTCAATTACTTCTATACATTATTGTGGAAGTATAGGAGTTGCATCACTACAAGAACACAACTAATGGTTTCCTTAAGAAAAGGTGCACAAAAGCACAAAAGATTTGAATGAGCTTTATGTTTTTTTAAGTCTTTTGAAATTTTTTTTGATATGCTTAAGATGTCTTAGTATTTATTTAAGAAAAAGGTTTTGAAAGTCACTTGACAAAGTCAAGGTTTATTGAGAAAGTGGTTCAAGTTTGAAAACAAGAAGGTTTTGAAAAAGGGAGAATATTTTGAAAATTTAAGAAGGGGAGGAGATGACGAGACTAGCTTAATGCATAAAATAAATAGCAAGAAATAAAAGGTCACATTGTAAGGTAGCCCAAGAGGAAGCCTTTGTGTGTGCATTGTGAACTAACTAGGATCTAGCCAGCACTTGACAAGAGTCAAACCAACATCCCATTCATTTGGATCAAGCCATAAGCACTAAGTAAGCATAGGATAAGATAATCATCAATTGAAAGAAGAACTCAAGGCCATAAGGTCAAAGCTATGTATCAGAGTCAAGTCTTCAAGAGGTCAACCAAAGGTCTCAAGTATCAGATGAATCCAATAGCATAGGGAAAAGTAACCAAGGTCCATAGGTCCAAAAGTTAAACTTCAAGTCAAGCAAAGGATAATAACCATTAGTCAAAGAGAGATTAAAATTTTTTAGAGGTTTTTCCTTTATTAATGTCTTTAAAAGAAAAAGAAATGTCCAAGTGGAAAAAGGAAAAAGAAATATAAACAAAAATAATATGAAATATAATGCTAAAAATAAAGGCATAAAAGATAAAGAGCAAGAAATAAAAGGGCAAGAAAAAAATGACAAGAGAGTAAAGGTGCATAAAGTAAAAGTTAGCACAATAATAATGTTAGTATTGATGTTAGAGTTAACGAATCGATTCGGGACAAATTTAGCGTTATGTTAAGCAATCATAGAACAATCAATTAGGAAGATCATACTATGGAAGACCAGTCAATAACAATTTATGTACCATACATGTTAGAGATATGGTAGAAACCATACTCCTAAAACATGTAGCACAAGTAAAAACCAATGAGGGATCAAGTAATAAGGCAAGGATATTGGTCCATTACATTATTGCACCCCAAAATGTGCCCAACCTTTTTCTACCTAGCTTGTGTTTCATTGCATTCATATTAGCATTATCATCTGCATTGCATTGACATGTATGCAGGAGATCAAGAGGTATGGCTACCAACAAAGGGCTACACAAGACTATGAAGCTAGCTAAGAGAGTTTATTCAAGTGTTTAAGGGTTGATATCTGTCGCTACTGCGAAAAACGAGGCCGGCAAGACAGAAGAGTCGCCACCTTCCATTATTTATCCCTCAGATCGGGAAAGGAAACGATCAGGAAAAACCTGACGCAAAAGGTATAAGACAAGGTCATCGCAACCATTGTCTGGGTTCGGGAGTCGGTTACGCAAGGGGAAGGTATTAACACCCCTCACGTCCATCGTACTCGATGGGATCCATGCTTGTTATGTTTATCTGACGGGTTTGTTACATCTATCTACGCTAAAGGTCTGGTCTGAAAAGAAAAGAAAATGACTCGGCAAAGTATCGCACTTTATGCCTACGTATTCCCACCTGGAACGAGAAATCAGAGTCAACGTAGTTCGCCTAACTACGGGAAAAAAGGGGGGAAGGTTGCTCGCCAAGATATCGCATCTCGTGCCTACGTACTTTCATACGGCATGAAAGATCAGAGCAAACGTAGTTCAGGCTACGGAGAACACATGTTTGTTCAGCTGTTTTTTTATCCAAGTAAAGTTAACAGACAGTTCCAGCAGTTGGTGTTTGCAGCTCGATCCTTGGAGACTTAGGCGTTACCGTTTGCGGTAGAACTGAAAGTTAACAAAACTCTCCTTTAAGAAAAGGGTTTTCCTGATTAAGGGGTCCAAGAGGACAAAAAGGATTTGATGTTTGTTTTTTAAGTCTTTTACAGAAGAAGTGAATTGAGTTCTGTTTGTAACTCGTGTTGCACTAAAGACTTGGACTTGAAAGTGAATGTGTCGCATGTCACCCAAAGGGTACCACACTAAACACTCGAGATATGTGAGGGAAACCCTCCCACAACTCTTTCTCAAGTAGCATAAGGCTCGTAACGCATAGCACGTGTTAACCTTTATTAAGTGTTTTAACTGTATTTGAAGATGAGAAGAGAAACAGACTCTCTACAGGGGAACTGACTCGATCCTACAGTTATCATGCAACATTCGTCCTAGGAATTCACTTTTACAGAAGAAGTGAATTGAGTTCTGTTTGTAACTCGTGTTGCACTAAAGACTTGGACTTGAAAGTGAATGTGTCGCATGTCACCCAAAGGGTACCACACTAAACACTCGAGATATGTGAGGGAAACCCTCCCACAACTCTTTCTCAAGTAGCATAAGGCTCGTAACGCATAGCACGTGTTAACCTTTATTAAGTGTTTTAACTGTATTTGAAGATGAGAAGAGAAACAGACTCTCTACAGGGGAACTGACTCGATCCTACAGTTATCATGCAACATTCGTCCTACGATTGTGGTTAAAAGGGAAACTAACTAATGTTATCATGCATGGTTAGAATCCTAATGTCTGTCATAACTTCTCTTGAATAAGAGAAGTCAGAATTCCTAGGGGAACATGGCAATGGAAACAACAGTAAACAGAAAAACTGTACAAGAAAGATTACTGTAAACAAATTGTTGTAAATAAAATGCATGCAATGCATCACACATGCAGAAGGAGCCAAGCTCAACTTCTAATCAAACAAGGCACAAAATCCATGCACCACATAGGCAAGGGAGCTGAGCTCTACCAAATACCAGCAAGCAAAGCCATCCAGTAAAAATACAAGCAGAGGGAGAAACTCAACCTCTAATGCAATACAAGCAAGGGGAGAAGCTCAGCCCTTAAGATGCTCTTAGGCCTATTCAACTACATGACCTAATCTAAATGCAACACTCCAAGCAAATCACATCAATACATCAAAGCAACCAGAAAAACAGACAATCAAGAAAGCAAATCAACAGCTTCACAGCAAAGCCACTCTCTGACAGCAATCCAGTCTACAGTCTGTAAATCAAACTTCAAGCTCAAGCCATCTTCAAGAGAAGGAATAGAATGATCCATCTTCATGCTTTAACAATGCTCCAACAAGGAAAGGAATCAACAACATGATTATTTAATGATGGGAAGCAGACAGGAAACCAAAGAAATCCCATCTGACACTCAACCAGTCATCAGAGAAAGAAATCCTCAAAAGTTCTACTCATTGTAAAAATGTCACACATCCCTCCAAAGGAGAGATAAGACTTTAACATAAGGACTTTGAATCATAGGATGGTATGGAGGGTGAATAAAACCAACCATGCTTATTTGAAGGAAGAAACTATTTCTAAAGCTCTCTCCTAAAAAGCCTAATCTTATAAGCTACAAAAAGCTAACAAAAAGAAAATAAAATCTCCAAGCCAAGCTCCTCCAGCCACTCCACAAAAGCTTCATCATGCCCATGACATCCTCCAATAAGAACCAGAAGCCCACCATGCAAGAAAAGCCCACTTTGAGTCCATTCCAAATCAATCACCAAAGTTGAAGCACCAAATGAACAATCAACTTGAATATTCTAACTAAAATATCAAAACACATCCTAAAAATCCAATTATTTTTCTATGGGAACATGCACTTGTTGATGATCTATAGTTCAAAAATCAGGATCTAATTCAATTTCTAAGTCCTCTAATAAAATCCTAAGTCGAAAGGTATCAAGGGGAACCATTAATGGGGAAAGGCTCTAAACCTACCTCTAAATTAGAACCTATGATTTTCTAAAAAATGTGAGAAAAATCCTATGGGAACATACATATCTCACCTAGCAGCCATCAAAATCTCAAGACAAAATTCAATACCGAATGGGAGAACAAAAATCAACAAATAGAGGTATCAATTATGCACAACAATGGATGTTAGCACAAAAGAAAAAATTCAATTAATTCGAATTAAATCCTAAAAATGTAAAACCAGTTCCTAAAATTTCTTAAGACGTTCAGGAATCATGAGAAAGAATTTCGTAATTTTTTGATCAATTTTACTATTTTTAAAGCAATTAATCCAAACAGCTATGAAAACAGAAAAAAAAAACAAAAGAAAAGAAATAAAGAAAATAAAGGAAATATGTGAATTAAAAGAAATGGCAGGGGGTGGATTCGAACACGCGTGAGCACGGTCCCCTCCGCTTGGCAAAACGACGTCGTTTCGCCTGGGGGTGAGGTGGCGCAATCTGAGCGCTCGGATTGTATTACTAAGTCTTCGTTTCTTCATCCGATCGGACAGTGATGGGTCGTCTTCTCCAAAACTCAAATTTTCCACTCATGAACAGTAACCGCTCGGACTCCATGGACGTGAATTTTCTGACAAACTTTGAACAACCATAACTCTCTTAATACTCAACCAAACGCCACGATTCTTGAACCAAAGTTGTGTGAAATTTCACGAGGATTTCAAATATACTAATGAATCACGCTAAAACCTCAAGAATAAAGAAATCCAAATCTCAACCGAAAACGGATCAATTCCTATTTTGTCGCTAAACCTTAATTTTTCTGTCCATAAATTATCTACATCCTATTTGCAACCTAACCACATGAATCTAAGGTGCTAAAAACGCATAAATTGAGAGGAATTTCAAGAAATGGAAACCTGGCTTTAAGCTTCGATTGTGGTGGTTTCAGACCTCAATTCTCCTTCAACAAGTGCAGAAAGCTTCAATGATTGATGATAGACGTTTCTTGATCAACAATTCTTGCTGTAATCTTCTGAATCTCCAAAACCAAAAATCCAATTTCAAGCTTTTTCTTCAACTTGCTCCAATGGCTTCTCTCTCTCTCTCTCTTCAGATCCAATGAGTTACCAACCTCTATCCAATTTCGTTTTTGAATATTTATAGAACATATTAGAACCTTCTAGAGGCCTAATCCAAAAATCCAAATCCAAATTTTTTTCTCCAAAAATTTGATTATGGCAAGCTGAAACTTGGCTCCAAAGCTTGCTTGGGAAGCTTCTAGCATCATACAAAAAACCCTTTGAACGAATTTAGCTTAGCTAGAGCCTTGAATTGCCTTTGTGAATGATTTTTTTGTGATGTTGCTTATTAGTGAAGAAACCTCATGAAATGCCATGAACCAAATTTCAAAATGGAATTCTACAAATTCCAATCTTCTCAAAATATTATTTCTGATCAAATTGAGTGGTCATTTGACATATTGTGTGCACATAACAATTTATTTGAATTTCCCACCAAAAATGCCTTTAATTTCTCTTCTTTCAAAACCACTTCAAGTCAACTCTTACCATGGACCAAATCAATTCACCATGAGCTCTTTGTTGACCTAAAAACCATATTTTTAGCAAGTTCCATGTTGAACAAAACTCCATCTGAGATGTGCAAGTTGGAGATTTTGACCTATGATTGAAAATGGCCTATAATCTCACTTTCCCAAAATACCCCTAACTTGTAAACCTCACAACTTGAGTTCTACAAATCAGATGGAAGACTTCTAATACAATTTGGAAAACTAACACCATGAGAAACAGCTTTCATGTTGTCCAAAAGTTTAGGAGAAACACCCTCCTAGGTCAAAAGTAGCTTGGAAGTCAGATGATTTTCACAGACAAATTTCAGAGGCATCTAAGGACCTGTAACTTGTCTGGACCATAACTTGAGTTCTATAAATCCAATGGAGGACTTCTAGTACTCAAATTAAATCTAATAGCATTATCTACAAGTTTCATGTTATCCAAAAATGGAGATGAAACTTGCATCTTGACTTACATGGCTTGGAAGTTTGGCATTAAACAGGGGATTTTACCCTAGGAACCCTGACTTAGTAACTCCAACCACTCTTGATTCTTCTCAACTTGATCTTGAAACATACTCTCATATGCCTCAACATATCATTTCATGATCTCAATGACCTAGAAGTAGGCTTTAATCTTCTTCAATTGCTCATTTTGGCCTAGGATTAACCAGATGAAACCCTAGTGACACCAACTTCCACTGTGACTCTTGTACTTGCTACAAACATTTGACTGAGCTCTGTCTTGATCCTCTAGGAACTCCATGGGCTCTATCCATATACCATACCCAAGATCAAGGCTTCACAAACCCTGATACTCTTCAAATGGCTCCTCATGTTAGGAGATAAACCCCATACAAGCAATCAAACTTCTCAGGAACTCAACCCTTTGACTAATGATCTTGATGATGTCGTGAGAGAGCTCATGAGAAGTGTTGAAGATCATTTTGAATCCTAGACAGGTCATTGTGCACAGAATATAAAGATATACCCAAGATTGGTACAACTAGGGTTTCATCTGGGTAACCCTAGGATAACTGATGATTTGGAGAAGGTTGAGACCTAATTCAAGAGCCATGTGATCATGGATTGATGTCTTAAGATGCCTAAAGGATGATTCCAAGTTCAACTTATCATGAATCAAGAGTGTGAGGAGTTTCTAGGTTAGGGTTGCTATGCTTGATAGTGTAAAATCCCCTAGTTTGGTGCCTATCTTCAAGACCACTTAACTCAAGATGAGATTTTCATCTCACCTTGACCCCAACATGATTGTTGTAGAGTATTATCTTAGCTTTAATTTGAGTACTAGAAGTCCTTGATAGGGTTTATAGAACTCAAGTTATGAGCCAGACAAGTTACAGGTCATTTGAGGCATGTGAATTTGGAGCTTGAAAGTTACCCAACTTGCATGACATATTTGCCCTAGAAGGATGATTCTTATGAACTTTTGGTCAACATGAATGTTATTCCTTATCCTCTTAGATTTCTAGAAAGTACTAGAAGTCTATGATTGGATTTGTAGAACTCTAGTTATGGCTTTGACAAGTCAAGGGTATTTTGGGTATTTGGAATTACAAGTCATTTTTGGGTATGGGTCCATTTCACTATCTTAGGCACCTCAAATTAACTTTTGATCAACTTGAAAGTTGTCCAAAATGGTGTTTTAGTCCAACCATGACCCAAACATCCATTGATATGGATTGAAAATGGAGGTGTATGAAGAAATTTGGAAAAAAGATCATTAAAAGGCATTAAAGAATGAAAAAACTCAAAATAAATCATGATGACTCAAAACTTCACAAGTTTGTGCTTATTTTGATTGGAATTGATATTTTAAGGACAATGGCAATTTCACATTTTTGATTTAGGGCTTAATTCATGGGCATTGAGTGGCTAACTTCATGATGAAGTAACATAACAAATCTTGGCCATAGGATCCATTCAAGCACTCAATCCAGTCCATTCATATCGAAGGAGTGTTATGGAATGAATTTGAGCAGAGTTTGGGTTGAAATAGAGCTGGAACACGCATATGCCATAGTTGAATTTTGAAGGAAAATGAAATTTTGGATTCTCCAATTTGGGCTATGATTGGGCCATCTTAAGATCCAAATCCATTCTATTTAAGTTATTGAGGGGGTTCAGATCATTTTTTGGAAGGAATTGGTTGAAGAAACGGTTGTGGCAGTTAGAGATCAAAGCTTCCAACTCCAAATTGTGTTTTGCAATTCAGAGGTTTTCAAGAGGAATTGAGGATTCATTTAGCACCAGGATCATTGATTGAAGTTTTCTGCACATTTTGAAGCCAAGATCAACCTGTAACTACTCCAATTCGAAGCTTTTTCCAGGTTTTTATTCTTCAAAACTGCTCTTGATTTAGGCATGTTTAGATTGAAATTAGCATGTGGTTAAGTTGTAGATGCAACCTAGAACGATTTAGGATCAATATGGTGAGGTTTCGTGATGATTCGTGAGGAGATGAGATTTCTGTTTGGACTTATATCTAGGTGATCCTTGAGAATTAGCATGAATAGATTAGTGGTTATTGATCTCTGAAGAGTGAGGATCATTTATGTATAATTAATTTAAGGTTTGGTGATGATCATGGAAGTGAGTGATTTTCTGTCCATCTTCGGTTTTGGTGATTCATGAAGAATTGATACAAATGGAGTGGATATTATTGATCAGTGAGAAGAGGCGAGAAGATCCACATAATTTTCTTGAAGTTTGGTGAGATTTGGATGTCTGGTGATTGTTGTGCTCACCGGAGAAGAAGGTGGCGCCCTTCTCCGACCACCGTGGCTGTTCCCCCCCCCCCCTCTATTCAGTTTGAATTGGGGACGATGAACAAGGAGCGTTGGATTTGGATGGACTTGTGGACTTGGTCACAGCATCTGGTGGATGAGAATGAGTTACATTAGGGTTTGGTGAGCTGGCTTCACAAGAAACGTGGGATGAGCATACTTTATCATTGGATGGCTGTGATTAGACCATACCATAGGGATTAGTCAACCATAACACACGATGCCTGGGAAGCAAAACGCAGCGCATCATTTATGAGGTGTCACGCGCACGTATGTTGGATCATTTGACTAGTAATCCCATCCAGTGGCCATGATATTTTCTGAGTTCTTTAATTCTTTAAATTGATTTTTATATTTTTCTTTTATTGTTTTTTCTGAGTGATTGCCATGTCCAAAGCCTTGATAAGTTCGCGACCATATCAAATCCGACTGAGATACGAGCGCTCGTATCCGATTAACTGAATTAGGATTGGAGAACATCATGAAGAAAGGGGTGGGTACAAATAACTTTGAGCCTTTATCCTTTGTTTCCTAAACCGTGCACCAGGCCGTGATACAACCATTAAAAGACCTAATTGAAGTAGGGATTCTTTTGAAAGCATACTCGACGAGATAGCGTTTCCTGACTCCTACGAGCTATGCTCAAAAATTCATGTTGGCATTATAAATTAAGCTTATATCCTAAGTAGTGATTTCAGTCACAAGTTATTGCGATATCTTTTTCAAAACAAAAACAAAAATTTCAAGACAAATATATTGTTGCATTGATAGTTTCAGAATTAGAATTTCACGCATGTTGATTTTGCCTGATATCTTAGAAACTTACATATAGATGGCGACAACAAAGCTTGAAGATCCTGCTAAGCAGGGGCAGTTGGCTTCCAAGTCGTTTATTGATGCAAGCCTGACTTTCTTGAAAGCTACTTCTTGAAGACTCAGTCATGACACCGTCGATCTGAGCCAGTTACATCGAGATTTGACAAATCTCTCCAAGAGTTTGAAAATGGTGGGACAATCTAGGCTCCAGGTTTCTCTGTAAAATCCTCTCGAGATGTCTTTTCCTCACATAGCAAGTACTCTAGGGCATGATATTCTTCAAAATGGTGACTACTACAAAGTCCATTAAGATCAAAGCTAGCTTGTTTCACGACATTCTTCATGCACCCGATGGATTTTACTCCCGTCAGTCTTCATTCCCCAGTAAATCTTATTGTTGCAGAATCTACATCTTAACCATTGCCTCAACACAGTCCCCATAGAGACTTTAAGCCGACACAGTCCCTAGAGAGACTTTAAGCCGACACAGTCCCTAGAGAGACTGTAAGCTGACGCATTCCCCAGAGAGACTTTAAGCTGACAGTCCCCAGCGAGACTATAAACTAACAACACTTTGGGCCGAGCCGGTAATTTCCTAGACTACGGAGAACATACCAGCATCTTCCCAGTGATAGTCCCCAGCGAGACTTTAAGTTGTCCACACTTTTGGGATCCATCTGATAAATCCCCAGTGGCTCTCAAGATTGCAGAGATATCCCCGGTATCCTCCAAGTGATATATGTTCTTGAAGACCCATTCCCAGCGGGGGCATCTGTTCCTCAGTGAAATTGTGTTACCTTCCTCAAGATTATTCCCCAAGAAGTTAAGATACTTTCCCCAGGAATGTTTGTTGAATTCTCCCCAGTAAGTCTGATGAACTCTCCTCAGGAAAGTTTGATATATCTTATTCCCAGTTGGATCTACCTTTTCCCCAGGAAGCCGAGGTATTATTCCCAGGAAGTTGTTACGCTATCTCTAGGAAGCTGCCTAATTCCACACCTTCCCCATACATCGGATACTTATTTTATCCCTGGAAGTCTCTGATCCTAAGAGTTCTTTGGGCTGATTATGGTTCATGATAGCAATCCCTCACGTGAAATCATGACATCTTATCCCCATGCGGAGATCAAGGATCTCCAGTTGAAGTCATGATATTGTACTCTCCAGTGAAGTTGTGTCATATCCCCATGTGAAAGTCATGAGATTTTCTCCCCAGGGAAGTTATAACTTTGAAACAGGATTTGGTTCTACCATCAAATTTTCCTATACCCCGATGGATGTATTGTTGCATAGGTTGCTAGGGTACTCCTGTCGAGATGTTTATTTCAACTCATGTCTCCTCTCTCATCTGTTTTATCAGCATATGCATGAGCCTAAGCATTGCATTACTCATCGCATGACATTTTCATACACGTTAACATACACATTAGTATACACTTTGGCATGCGCATTAGCATCTACATTGTTTTGCTATCTGTGGCATTCCTTGTCGTTACCGCCGAGTAACTGGGTTTTTCCGCTCTCTCCTAGTAGATCGTCAACCCTAAGCATAAAATACTTGTTTGTTCCAAGTTCCCCCATAGAGTTCAACCCTCGTGGACGATGGTTATTTCCATTATCTTTCCATGACAGGATAAGATAATCCCCATTTGAGTTCATTTCCTTAATGGAGTCTTGTTCGACATTATAATACATCTTTCAACAACCGGTATGCGACTATTCTCACCATAGAAGCCTATTACCATTATATCACCTTCATTACAATTTACCTTACAATTTTCATTACAAACCTTCATTACAATTTACATTACAACTTTCATTACAACCTTCATTACAATTTACCTTACAATTTACCTTGCAACTTTCATTACAACCTTCATTACAATTTACCTTGCAACTTTCATTACAACTTTCATTACAATTTTTCATTGCACTCTACAATTGATCTTCTCGTACAAAGAGCTCATTATTTCAGTATAACCTTCATTACAATTTACACTGTTCTTTCATTACAACCTTCATTACAATTTACATTACCTGTTGCCTCTTGCAAATAACCGGTATTTCTCACCCGAGAAGCTTATCATTGCCTCTTGCAAATAAGCGGTATTTCTCACCTGAGGAGCTTATCATATCTTCGTCATGACTTACAGCAAATGGCCATCTCCATCAAGCAGCGGGGTTTCCATTTTCCTTTTCATGTTGAAGTGCGGGGAGGTTTGAACTGAATCATGTTCAGGAAAGCATAGATCTTGAATTATGAAGAAGTTCATTTTACCATTTAGTAAAAGAAGGAGTTGATTCATATTCAAGAGAGCACGATCTTGAATTATGAAAAGGTTCACTTTATCCTTTAGCAAAAGAAGAAACCGAATCATGTCCAGGGAGCACAAACCTGAGACGTGAAGAAGTATATTATCAATCAATCCATTATCCACAGATAAGCAGCTGTCTCTTTACTTGAGAGCTTATCCAGTTTGGCATTTAAGCCCCTTCCAACGATAAGTGGCAGTTCTCTCTCGAGAAAGCTTATCAAGGCATTTCCCATTAAAGACCATTTTATTTTGGCATACAGCCGATTTTACCCTATATATTTTCTACGGATTTTTGAAAATTCCGTCTGATCCTATCACGAGGGAGAGTTTCCAGAAGCTCGGATGTTATTCTTTGCTCAATGCTCCAGCATCTTGTTAATCAATCCTACAGTCGTGCAGATCCATTTTTATCTTTTACCCTAGAGTATCAGTCGGTCACGCCTAAACCTGTTGAACAATTACTCTTAGATATTCCTCAGTGGAGGTCGTCTCACCGGTGCCATCTCCTCTGAGGACCCCGTTCTTACTTTTCTCTTTCTAAAAGTGACAATTGGTCGTGTTAGCACTAGGTGACCATCACTTTAGAATTCCCCGGTGTCGTGCTGTTTCCCCAGTGCATCGTATTCCCTAGTGTGGTTCGTTCGTCGCGTCTGTCTCCGGTGTCGTCATGTCGTCTGCATCTTTGCATTCTTCATTCCATCATACGCATCATATTAGATTCATGGCATTGTCAGCATTATAGTTTGTTTCCGTTTTGTCCATAGAATTGCATATCACTGCATCTAAGGCCAAAATTTTCGGTTATCTATATTTAAATCCCTCCACCATGATTTCTCGAGCCTTCGTCGCTCAAATCATCCGGTGAAGCTATTTAAATAGGGGCAACTGTAATACCCCAAGGAGGATTGGACCAAGGAGGAAGATGAGACAACTCTTAGAAACTCCAAAACCTTGAATGCTTTATTCAATGGAGTTGACAAGAACATGTTAGGTTGATCAACACTTGTACTATGGCTAAGGATGCTCGAGAAATTCTCAAGAAAACACATGAAGGAACATCCAAGGTAAAGATGTCTAGACTTCAGCTTCTCACTACCAAATTTGAGAATCTGAAGATGAGAGAAGATGAAAGTATTCATGACTTTTACATGAAGGTCACTGCCATTGAGGAAGCCCAAAACATCAGCAGTATGAGGGTTGATGAACTGGTTGGTTCACTTCAAACATTTAAAATGACCATAAATGATAGAACTGAGAAAAAGAGCAAAAGCATTGCCTTTGTTTCAAATTCAGGAGATAAAGAGGAAGAAAGTGAACTTGACACAAATGAAGGGATGTCCAATGCCATTGTGTTACTAGGAAGACAGTTCAATCAAGTGTTGAAGAGAATGGAGAGGAAGCCAAAACCTAATCTCCAGAACATCAGTTTTGACTCCAGTAGGAACAATAACGCTCAAGGAAAAACAGGAACTGAAGAAAGGACAAATTAGTATAGAGGGGTTAAATGTCATAAGTGTGAAGGATTTGGACACTTAAAAGCAGAATGTCCTACTTATCTAAAGAAACAATCTAAGGGATTGACAGCTTTGTGGCCTGAAGAGGAAAGTGAAAGGGATAATGAAATAGCAAAACGTGTAACTTCTTTAATTGGAGGATGGGTATCTGATGTAGAGTCCAGTGATGGAGAGACTTCTTATGCTAAACTAGTTATTTCCAACAAAGATCTATGTAATAAGAGTAAAAAACAACAGGAAATTATTGCTCAACTACAATATAAGAAGGAAGAGTGCATGTTCAACATCTACAGTCTGCAGGATGAGGTAACCATGTTGACCTTCAAACTTGAAAATATGAACAAGTCTATAAGAATGTTGAACAATGGTTTGAACATATTAGATGGAATTCTTCAAGTTGGACAAATGGGCTGGTGAGCTAAAAGGCATAGGTTTTAATAATAAAATTCTAAAAGGAGACCCTAAGGCTACAAAACTTGTTTCTCGGAGGATCAAAAAGCCAAGGATGTCAAAAAAATTGTTCCAACATAAAGGCAGGTATCAAGTTAGTAAAAAAGGAAGCAAGGCCCAACAATTGAGATGTCATTACTGTGGTAGGTTTGTCCATATCAAACCTTTTTGTTTCAAAATGCATGGATATCCTAGGTTCTATGCTCAGCCTAAGGTTAGTCATGAAGCATTAAAAAATACAAAGAGGTGGGTTCCCAAAGAGACTGTCAAAGCTCTAATTACCCATGCTTTTTTCAGAGCTTCTGCCAATGAAGATTGGTATTTTGATAGTGGGTGTTCAAGACACATTACTGGTATAGAAAACTTCCTGGTCAATATTAGGTCACACTCTACTAGTTATGTCACTTTTGGGGATGGTTCAAAAGGAGAAATCCAAGGAATTGGAAAACTAACTTGTGCATGATCTCCTAGTCTTGAAAATGTGCCGCTTGTGAAAGGACTTACTGCCAACTTGATAAGCATAAGTCAGTTGTGTGATCAGGGTTTAAAGGCCAACTTCACTAAGTCTGAATGTATGGTCATTAATGAAAAGGATGAAGTCCTGATAAGAGAAGTTAGATTTAAAGACAACTGTTACTTGTGGACACCTCACACAATAAAGAATTCTCCTACATGCCTATTGTAATACCCCAAATTTTGCCCTAAGATTAGTCGTTTCATCTTGCATCCCATTTCATTTTGCATTACGTTTAAACTAACCACTAACGGGTTGTGCAGTTGTTTGATTGTTGCAAGAAAATATCATGTGGCGCGCTCTTTTAGTTTACAGGGTTTCTAGTGCCACTTTATTTTGAATGAATAAAATAGCACAATTGGCAAGAGACCGTGTGTAAGGAGTTGGGAGTGTGAAAGGTCGAGAGTTCGAATCCCACCAATATTAATTTAAGTTGGGCTTTAAAATGGGCAGAAAACTTCATTAACATCAGAAAATCAAGAGCAGTAATTAGTAATCACATTATATTTTAATTTATTACTAACACTTCTTTTTTTTATTTTATTAAAACTTTTTTTTTATAGTAAAACCTTTTTTAAAATTAAAATCTTTCTTAAACTAAAACTCCTTTTTGAGGATGAAAGCCTTTGTGTTTCAAAAATCAAAACCCTTTTTAAAATTAAAACCTTTTTTTTTATTTTAAAACTTTTTAAATAAATTAATACTAACATTTTTCAACACTAGACTTAAAATTATTTTCAGTTACTTACTAACCTTTTCATTCTAATTTCTAACCTAAAAGTCTAAAATAAAAATTCCCAGCATTTCCGTTAATTATCATCTGACTTTTATTGGCTCTCATTTTGGTCGTGGCTACTAATCCTTTATTTTTTTCACATTTATTTTTATGGTTGTAATTTATGCGAGGACATCGTAGCTTTTATTTCGTTATTATTTTTACATTCTTTGGGTTGTAATTTATGCGAGGCTATCGTCGCAGTTATTTATTTTTGCATTTTGGGATTTGTAATTTACGCGAGTGATCGTCGCAATGCTTTCTATTATCGCTTTCATTATCTTCCGTACTTTAATTTCCGCCATATAATAATTTGCCATGTTTTGCATGTTTTACCGCTATTTTCCCCTCCGAAGGAATTAGGATTAGCAGTTTGACCGTCGAGTCAATAACCCTAATTTTTGACTGTTTCAAAACCCTAATAGCCTAGGTCCCGCCGTGGACGAAAATGCCTTTTACCCTAGCATTAGGTCAAAGAGTCGCCGTACTCTGTTTTTAGGGTTTCCCGCCGTGGAACATATAGTCAACCCTAATTTAACCCTAATTTTCAATTGGCAAATTCAACGTAGAAATAGGAGTTTTAGGACTCCACGTAAGCGTTTCCTTAAGAAATGCTTACTCCCCATCGAAACCTTGACCACAGTCAAGAAGTTTCTAACCTCCCTTTCGAGGGGAACCATGATTGCTCTGATTCCATTCCCTATCCGGGATACGTAGGCACAAGATGCGACGTCTTGCCGAGTAAACTTAAGACTAACCCTTAGGTCTTGTAGGTCACTCTATCCCTTAGCTCAATATATACATCAAACAGATAATAAAATAAAAAAAGCATACAATAAACAAAAGGTTCCTGTAGAGTACTACAGAATTTTAGGGTGCTAGTACCTTCCCTAAGCTTAACCAACCCCTTACCTAGGTTTCTCCCCGCATTGTGTTTACGATGCAAAAATAGGTTTTCCCTCTTTTGACATTTTCCTTCGGATAAATCAAAGAGCGGTTGTGAATTAAGAATTGTGATTCAAACTAATTAATAGTTTGATATCCTATTTCCACCGCAACACCTATTTCTAAAGAAGATGAAGTTCAAATTTGGCACCAGAAACTTGGTCATTTTCATCTAAAAGGAATGAAGAAAATTGTTTCAGCAGAAGCAATTAGAGGAATTCCCAAGCTTAAGATAGAGGAAGGAAAAATTTGTGGTGGGTGCCAAATTAGAGAGCAAACCAAGATGTCATATCCCAAGATTCAACCTCTGACCACTTCAAGAGTGTTAGAACTTATTCCCATGGATTTAATGGGTCCCATACAAGTTGAGAGTCTTGGTGGGAAAATGTATGTTTATGTTGTTGTTGATGATTACTCAAGATTCACCTGGTTGTATTTCATTAGAGAAAAATTAGATATCTTTGAAGTTTTTGAGGGATTATGTCAAAAGCTTCGAAGAGAGAAGGAGAACAAAATTTTCAGAATTAGAAGTGATCATGGAAAGGAGTTTGAAAATAGTAAGTTTGCTGATTTCTGCTCTTCTAAAGGCATCAGTCATGAGCTTTCATCTCCCATCACACCTCAGTAGAATGGGGTAGTTAACAGGAAAAATATGACTCTTCAAGCACTTGCCTTATCATTTTTGGGCTGAAACAATGAATACAGCTTGTTATATTCATAATAGAGTTACCTTGAGAACTGTACTTCAACCACTCTCTATGAATTATGGAAGGCTAGAAAACCTATTGTCAAGTACTTCCATGTCTTTGGAAGCAAATGTTATATTCTGGATGATCGTGAACAAAGAAGGAAAATGAATCCTAAAAGTGATGAAGGAATTTTCCTATGATATTCCATAAACAACATAGCCTATAGAGTTTTCAACAAAAGAACCAAGACAATGATGTAGTCAATTAATATGGAAATAAATGACTCAACTCTAGAGAATAATAGAGATGTTGAAGATGATGTTGAAACATCACCTCAGGAGACTGTCATAGAAGAAAATGACACTAACAATAACATCAACAATGATTCTGTAATTATGAAAGATGATGAAAACCAGACAAGTAAAGGGCCCTCTATCAGAATTCAGAAGGGTCATCCCAAAGAGCTCATAATAGGAAATCCTAATGAAAGGGTTATTGCAAGGTCAAGAGAAGTGATGTCCAATGCTTATTTTGTTTCAAAATTTGAACCTAAAAATGTGGAGAAAAAAAAGCTCTAACTAATGAATTCTGAATTAATGCCATGCAAGATGAATTGGAACGGTTCAAAAGAAACGAAATTTGGGATTTGGTTCCTAGTCCTGAGGGAACAAATGTCATTGGAACAAGGTGGGTATATAAGAATAAGTCTGATGAAAATGGAATGGTTACCGGGAACAAGGCCAGACTTGTGCTTAAGGGTACACTCAAATAGAAGGTGTTAGCTTTGATGGAATATTTGCTTCGGTTACTCGTCTTGAATCTATAAGAATCTTACTAGGGGTAGCATGTTTACTGAGATTTAAGATGTATCATATGGATGTAAAAAGTGCCTTCATGAATGAGATCTTACAAAAGGAAGTTTATGTTAAACAACCAAAAGGATTTGTGGATTCCACTTTTCCAAATCATGTTTACAAATTAAGGAAGGATCTTTATGGTTTAAAGTAAGCTCTTAGGGCTTGGTATGAAAGACTAACAAAGTTTCTGGTCAGGAATGGGTACAAAAAAGGAGGAACAAACAATACCTTGTTTGTTAAGGAAAAGGATGTCAAGCTCATGATTGCTCAAATATATGTTGATGACATTGTTTTTGGTGGAATGTCAGACCAGATGGTCCAACACTTTATCAAACAAATGCAGTCTGAATTTGAGATGAGTCTAGTAAAGGAATTGGCCTATTTTCTTGGACTTCAAGTTAGACAAATAGGGGATTCTATTTTCATATTCCAAAGCAAGTATGCCAAGAACATAGTAAAGAAGTTTGGCATGGAAAAGGCCAGTCATAAAAGGACTTCTGAACCTACTCATTTTAAGCTTTCTAAAGATGAAAATGGGACTAGTATGGATCAAAGTCTTTATAGAAGCATGATAGGAAGTTTACTCTATTTGACTACTAGTAGACCTGATATTACATTTGTTGTTGGAGTTTGTGCTAGATATCAAAATGAGCCAAAAGTTAGTCACATCAATCAAGTAAAGATGATTTTAAAGTATGTGAACGGTACTTGCGACTATGGAATGTTGTATTCACATGGTTCTGATGCCATGCTGGTTAGATATTGTGATGTTGATTGAGCAGGTAGTGCTGATGATAGGAAAATCACCTCTGGTGAATGTTTCTTCTTGGGAAACAAACTTATTTATCAATTCAATAAAAAGCAAAATTGTGTATCTCTATCCACGGTTGAGGTTGAGTATATTGTAGCAGGAAGCAGTTGCTCTCAGCTACTTTAGATGAAGCAGATCTTGAAAAAGTACAATATCAAGCAAGATATCATGACATTGTACTATGATAACTTAAGTGCTATCAACATATCCAAGAATCATGTTTGACATAGTAGGACAAAACATATTGACATTCGTCATCACTTTATCAGAGATCTTATTGAAGAAAAAGTGACCAGTCTTAAGCATGTAGCAACTGAGAAGCAATTGGCTGCTATTTTTGCTAAAGTTTTGGGTGCAAACCAATTTGAGAAACCAAAAGGAGAACTTGTAATTTGTATTGTTTAAGAATTACAACAATTTGCCTTGATCATGCAGGATACAAGGGATAGAGGAGCAAATATTTTCAAATTTATGGTTAAAAAGGGGGAGTAGTGTTGGTAATGATAATGTTGATACTGTGAGAAGTAAAAAGTCTCAGAGTGTGAATCACAGACATGATCATCCCTGTCATATAATTTATTTTGTTTTGTATAGAGGCTTGAGTTGGTGGTGCTGGGATCCCATTCTTTGTATTTTAACATCATTTCATTTGTTGTGTCTAGGAGAATGCATTAGTCTCTGCAGTTGGTTGTGGTGTTCAGGGGGAGTGTGTTTGTGCTTGTGTTTGGTGTTTTTGGGTGTTTATGTTCATGTGTTCTTTTTCTTGTGATTAGGGTTTTCCCCTTCAAGAAGGTACTAGTTATGTATGACAGGGGGAACTGCATATCTGTCTGATCTGTAGCTGCAAAGTTGCAGTTTATACAGAGCTTACATGTTTCCATGTAGCTTGTGTTGTTTTGTAATATCAGACTTGATGTCTTGACATTATGTTGTCAGGTGTACTCTATTGGTTTGACAACATTGTGCTTGGGTTTCTCAAATTCTTGTTTTGATTTCACTGTGTTTACCTCTGATGTGTGCTAAGGTTGTTTTAGCCAAAATTTTCCAAAGGGGAGATTGTAAGCTCTGTGATTTTTAGATTGGCTACATTTTGGTAATATAACATGTTGTTAACAAAATGTTAAACCATATGTTTTGTCATGACAGTCAGACATCATGTTCTGCATGATGTTGTGACATCTTCTAGGACATGTTATACCATAAAGTTATGGCATGACTATTTTGGTATTTTTAGTGTGATTTTTAAGTGTGTTCTGATTCACACGTGCGCGTTATTCATGGGAGTATATTGTGGGAATTTCTGTTATGACAGATTCTGTTATTTTTCATAAAAAAAGGTTCCTTGAGCCTTTTTAGGAAAATTTGTATTTTATTCCGATTATTATGCAGGATGATTTGCAATGAGTTAAAACTGATTGCTGCTATTTATGTGCTTCAGAAGCCCAAGTCCATTAGGTCTGAAGGTTATTTAAAGTGAAGACCAAACCCTATTGAAGTAAAAAACAAATCATGAAGAATTTGGGAACTAAGGATTAGTCATGTTTTGGTTGGTCATTAGGGTTTAGTGCTTGTTAATTGTATGTCACTCATTTATCTTCTAATGCATTGAGGTTTACTGATTGTTCATTGTTAATTGTCCACTCTAAATCTTTTAAGCAAGAGTGTATTGCTCTTGGTTGAAGCTTTTAAGTAAAATCAAGTATTGTCTTGGAAGTGTGCTACTTCTATTTTGTTTAATTGTTGAATTATCAATGGGATTGTGACTGATTAGGAAGTGAGAGGGGGATCTCATATCTAGAGGGTGTCTAGGTAAAAGTTGCACAATGTAGGGATTAAGCGAGAAGTTGTAAATAGGAGAGTTTAACTTTGAACTAATACTATCATAGTGGATTTCCTTTCTGGTTTGGTAGCCCCCAGATGTAGATAAGTTGCACCGAACTGGTTAAACAATTACTGGTGTTAACTTTATCTTTCTGTCATTTAAATTTTTACATCTTTGTTTGTATGGTCAAGCTGTTTTGATTCCAGAGTTGTGACATCTGTCTCGACATCTAATATCAGCATGCCATAATTTCACGAGGTTTTAAGGACATATCACACTATCCCCCATTCAACCATCAATGAAATGTTATTTAATATCTTCTATGACACTAACGCCATACTACAAATCAAAATTAACACACCCACTTGAAGGCACACAAAATTTAATGAAAAGGAGAATGAGACAAAACTTAGGTGTGCAGCTAATTTGATACGCTATTTCAAATTTACAATTATAATTATCATTAAAAATTCATACACTCAAATGATTATACGTATTAATTTTATTTTGGATGTTGTTAAAAATTATATTAATATATCAAAATGAACAAAATATGTGGTTATATATAATATATGTTAACTTATAAATATGTTTAGAAGATATTAAAAAATTGTTGGAAATCCACCACAACCTGTGGAGAATTTCTATCAATCTTGATGAACAAGATTATTACCGATACACAATAAAAATGAAAAGAAAGAAAAATTGTAGAAGAAAGAAATTAGGGTTTGACAAAATATAGAAGAAGATGGTGATTTATGTAGAGTAACTCTCTTCCCACAAACTGTGAAAAACTTATTCACTTTGCAACTGCAAAATTTTATGAATTCAAGTTGTTACAAGAATATGGGTTACTCTGTCTATTTATAGTTTTAGGTTAGCTTGCTCCCTAAACCAAAACCCAAAACACAAAAGTCCAAAATATCCAATTTATCCAACTCTAAAAAAATAAGCCTAAGTTGAAATCCTGTCGAGCCACCTGTTTCAACATTTCGACACACACATACACTAGGCTAGTTTCAACATATCCTTGTTTCTGTCGAGCATTACCTGCTTCGGCACAAGGAATTACATTCTAAATACACCATCTAATTTATTATGTCTAAGCTATCTATATTCATTATAGCTCTTAGTCTTCTAAACACTTCGACCTGCACTCCCTTCGTCATGATATCTGCAATCTGAATCTCAGTTTTACAATGTTCCAAGTTCATCTTCCCTTCTTCTACCTGCTCACGAAGATAGTGAAACCTCATTTCGATGTGCTTGCTTCATCCATGTGCTATCGGATTCTTTGCCAGGTTGATAGCAGACATGCTGGCGATCTTCATGGTAATTGCTCCATGCCTCTTTGCTGTAATCTCTTCGACTAGGTTCACCATCCACTTTCTTGACACGCACAAAGAGAAACAATTGTGTACTCTGCTTTGCACAATGAAAATACCACTAATGGATCCTTTCTCGAACTCCAAGAAATCGGTGCACCACCTAGCATAAACACATAGCCAGTTGTAGATCTTATATCCTCAACATCACTACACCAACTTAAGTCAGTGTATCCCACTAACTTGCATTCTTTTACTTCATCAACTGTAGGAAATAAAATGCCATAGTCGAGAGTTCCTTTCAAATACCTTAGTATCCTCTTCATCGTTGTTAGGTGTGATACCTTTGGCTTCTACGTGAATCTACTTACCATACCTACACTGTATGCTAAGTCAGATCTTGTGTGACAAAGGTATCTTGGTGACCAAATAAGTCTTCTATATTGGGTTGGGTTGACATCATCTTCATCTGAATCATTCGACAGTTGCAGTATTAGTTCAGCAGGTATTGAAGTTGAGTTGCATTCTTCTATCTTAAATCGCTTGAGAATTTCACTTGCATATCTTCTTTGATGCATCATCTCTTTCGTGCAACTACCTGTCATCAACAAGTCATCGACTTAGAGACATAGTATTAACAATTCAATCTTGCTTCTTCTTACATATACTTCATGCTCAGTTATACACTTCACAAACTCCTTCTCCTTTAGAAATATATATATCTTCTTATTCCAAGTTCTTGGAGCTTGCTTAAGTCCATACAGGGATTTATGCAGCCTGTATACCTTACTTTCTTCGCCTTGTTTCACAAACCCAGCTGGTTGTGCAACATAAACTTCTTCATATAAGGGGCCATTCAAGAACTCACATTTCACATCCATCTGACATATGTTCCAATTGTTCATGTTTGCTAGACCAACAACCAACCTGATTGTTTTGATCCTAACAATACGTGCAAAAACTTCGTCGAAGTCGATTGCTTGTTTCTAAATAAATCTTTTCGCCACAAGTCTTGCCCTGTGTCGAGTTACTTCTCCTTTGGGATTCAGCTTTACATTGTATACCCACTTCATATTGATTTCCTTCTTTCCTTAAGGCAATTTGACAAGTGACCAAGTGTTTTTGACTTCGATGAACTCTAATTCCTTATTCATTGCTTTCTTCCACTTTGAATCTTTCAATGCCTCAGCTGCATCGACTGGTTCAAAATCTGCGTAGAAAGCATAACGTACCAGCTCACCTTTTTCATTGACCATATCATCTGATGTAATCACACATTCTTGTAACCTTGCAAGCATGTATCTTGTTCGTTAAGGTCTGCTTGGGCCTACTTCACCTCTGAATTCTTCTTGCTGAACTTCTCTTTTGACTTCACTAGTTAGTTCTTCACATAATATTCTCACTAAATCCTTCTTAACATTCTCAGTCCAATTCCACTATTTAAGCTCATCTATATCACTTCTCTGTTGATCACTACTTGCTTATTCACTAGGTCGAACAACTTATATCCTCCAATCAAATGATATCCTGTCAAGATCATTTGACTCGACTTATCATCAAGTTTTCTTATCAACTGATCTGGCACATGTCTATATGTTATATATCCAAACACCTTCAAATGACTTAGCCTAGGCTTGACACCATGCCAATACTTTTCTAGTGTAATTCCTTCTAGCCTTTTTGTCGGACATCTGTTTAAGATGTAGGTTGCAGTCGATATAGCTTCTCCCTATAATTATTTGGGTATATACTTGCCTCTCAACATACTTCTCACCATATTCATGATGGTTATATTCTTTCTTTATGCAGTTCCATTCTACTGTGGAGTGTAGGGTGGCACCACCTCATGCACAATCTCTTCTTGCATACTGCATCAAAATCTTTCGACACACACTCTCCACCACCATCAATCCTCAGAATCTTTAGCTTTCGAACACTTTGCCTTTTGACCATATATATAAATTTGGAAAATACTTCGATCACTTCACTTTTCTTCTTGATCAGGTAAGTCCATGGTTTTTGACTGAAATCATCTATGAAAGTGAAAAGTACGTGTTACCTCTAATTGAATCCACCTGGATAGAACCATATACATCAGAGTATATGACTTCAAGAATTGTGTTTGACTTACTTCCTGCATCCTTGGTGAAGTTATTCTTGTGTTGCTTTGCCTGCACACATTCTTCACACACTTCATTTGGAATGTCAATTTATGGTAATCCTGAAACCATATTTCTTCTCTTCAGATCTCTGATGTCTTTAAAGTTGAGATGGAAAAGTCTATAGTCCCATATCCATTCATCCCTGCTAGCTGCAGTTGTAAAGCACTCATGCTTCATCACATTAAGCTCAGTCTTGAAGGTTCTATTATGAGACATTGGAGCCTTCAAGATCAACCTTCCATTTGAGTCGAGAACTCTCATCATCTTGTCTTCAATCGTCACCTTGAAGTTCTTTTTAACCAATTGCCCCATGCTGAGCAAATTACTCTTCATGCCTGGTATGTGAAATTCTGGTATCAGATATTAGATGTCTAAGGAGATGTTCACGACACAAATATATGTATAATAAGAACAAAGATAAACAAAAACAATTGTAAAGAGACACAATAATTGTTAACCCAGTTCGGTGAAACCACACCTACGTCTGAGGACTACCAAGCCAGAGAGGAAATTCACTAACAGTAGAATTAATTCAGAGCTAAACTCCCAGTTTACAACTCCTCACTTAATCTCTACCTATGCAATTTCTTCCTAGAACACACCTAGACAAGAGACACCTCTCACTCCCCCTCAATCACAGCAGTGATAACAGACAATAAAATAAGAAGGCTTTAGAATACACTCTTCAAAGTCACAACTTGATCTTGCTTAAAATCTTCAATCAAGTACAATACACTCTTGCTTACAAGCTTGGAGTGAACAATTTACAATTAACAACTTAGTCCAATTCACACATTAAACAATGAGTGAATGACTCACAAAACTAACACACACGAAGGCTTAATATGCACACACTTTTAATCCTTGCTCCTCTTGATCTTCAAGCTAGGGTTTACGCCTCTTTAAATAGCAATGCAGAATGGGCTTGGGCTGTGGCAAAAGTAACAGCAGGTTTAGAGAAGATTACAATCTTCATCAATAGCAACAGATTTGATTTGATCAATAAGATCTAATAAAATCATTCTTCCAATCTCCAATCGATCTTTTGAGAATAACTCCATATCAAATCAAATCTGATCCATAATAAGTGTATCAGAAACGCCTTTAGAACACCACTAAGAATTTGCAAATTCTACACCAGAATAGTGCAGCAAGCTTGCACAAAAAGATATGGACACACAACCACATTCATACAGAATGTTTAGTCCATGAGTGTCAAGACATCTTGTTTGACATCATGAGAAAATACCTGTCAACAGGTACAGAGCAACCTGCTGATCCTGACAGACTAATGTCACGACATCCTGTAGGACATCTTGTGATAACACCTAGTTTTACCAAAATGCCTGCCAATCAAGAACTAACAAACTCCCCTTTTGGCAAATTTTGGCTAAAACAAATCACAAGAAAAACAAAAATCAGTAAAGAGTACAAAGTACATCACAACAGAAAAACTACACAATAAGTAAAGGAAAAGCAAAACTCCCCCTCAACTTATCCAACAAACACCATAACAACCCAAGCAACTTCACAGAGCAGCCCACAAACTTCACAGCCTTCATCAACCTATAAATCCAATCACACAGGCAAACAAATACAAAGTTACTACAAAAAAACCCCAAAAGGAACAAACAGTCATCTAGCAGGATCAGCATCCTGTCATACCAATCAGAGTAGCAAACACCACTTTCACCTTCAATTACACACTTGTTATACACACCAACACATCTAGCCAAATACCAAAGTGCATACAGTATACTCTTCTCCCCCTTTTTAGCCATAATTTTTAGAACAGAAACCAAAAGATAGCATATAACAAAGAGTTAGAAACAAGCAAGTTAAGGGCATAAAGACCCCACAAATATTACAACCCATAGGCACATGAAGTGCAACAAAATCAGTCTATTCTGCCAAGGCAGACAACACAAATAACAAAAAAAATAATCCAACAACAAAGCAAAAAGCTTAGTCTTCATCTTCAGATGCAGAACTAGAGCCAACATCTTCAACATTAGTTGGGACATCTTCATTACCATCCTCAGACTCCTTCCCAGACCCATCTTCACTAGCATCATCAATGTTGGCAGCATCATCTTCAAGGCATTGAATTAATGATTCCAACTTGATCTTCCTTGCTGTAGCTGTATTAATTGTTTCCCCTAATTCCCTACAAGTTTCTTTAAGCTCAACAATTATCCTTGCCTTTGAAGCAGTGGCCCTTTCAGTAGATGTCAAAACAATATCTGGAACATGTCTTCCAGCAAAAAGTTTGTAGTGAAGGGACAGTATATATTCCCTTTTTCTAGCAACATCATTAGAATTTAGGATCCCATGGTGTTAATTCAAAATAATTTCACAGATGAGGGAAGGGGAGGCAATAGGTAGTTTGATGGCACTTGAAGTAGAATGCTTGATAATTTGCTCAAAAATGTATAATCCAAAATCAAAATTAACCTTGGTACCTACAGCATAAATAAACTTGCCTAGCCCAACAACAATGATGGAGGTGTGGTTGGTGGGAACCTAGTTTGCAGCCCCAATCCTATGAAGGATGGCATATTTCACACTGAGTTGTCCAACTGACAACTTACCTTTTGAAGGTCATGCTTTGACTTGATTTGCAGTGATGACCTTGCACACTTGGTTGTCTGAAGCAGTCATTTCTTCTTCACCATCATTTGATCGTCCCAGAAATCTGTTGATTACAACTGAAGAAAACTTCACACACTTTTCTCTAACAAAAACCTTCATATATTCTTTGCTATTCCTATCAATAATGGAATCAGGAATGTTCATAATGAATTCTTTCACCAGCCCTTCATGACACTTGGAGAAGCCAGTGACGGTTTTGAGCAATCCAGCCTCATTGATTAGGTCCATCACTTCCTTGATTTCTAGAGCATCTTTTCCTAGCTCCCTTTCCAGAGCAATCCTCCTTTGATACACATATCTCTACTTGGTCACACTGCTAATGAAGTGAAAAGAGATATTGTCCAGAGGAGCAGCAGACACTTCCTTTGGAGTCTTCTTGGCAGTAGATTTCTTCACAAGAGGTATGTCAGGGACATCCTTTACAACATCTTCATCAGAGTCAATATTCTTAACTCTCACCTTTCTCTTTTTGGAGGCAGGAGAGACCTTGCTCCATACCTTGGGAGGTCCAACAAGGTTTTTCTTCTTTTGGCTTTGGGAAGGAGATTCCTCAAGCACAACCTTTCCTTTTCTTGACTTCAGTCTCTTAGCAATTCTTGGGGCAACAGTTTTGATGAGTTCATCATCTGAGGGCATATCTACAACATTGTCAGAGGTATTTTTCTTGGTTGGAGCATCGTCCATATCAACATCCAGACCAGTATCTTCAGCCTCATTCACATCATCTTTCAGACCTACTTCATTACCCTTATTCACATCATGCACCACGGAACTGGCAAGTTTTTCAGTGTTAGGGTTGTCATCAGTAGAGGGTTTTTCAACATTTTCTTCAAGGTTATTATCAGTGCTGGGGGATGGATCAATACGAGAGAGAGGAGTGGAAATACCATGCACATTATAATCTCCATAGAGGATCTTGGTGATAATTTCCCTAATGGATCTATCCACATAAGCATAGCCTTCTTTGTTTTTCATTCTAGTAATGTTATCAGAAGGAGATTCAGAAGTGTTACCTGTGGAAGGTTGTTGGGATTCATTTTCATGTGGAGGAATGGTCTTGGGGACATCAATTGTATGACCAGGAACCATGGAAATAGGGGTTATGTCAAGAACATCTTCGAAGGAGATGTTCATGGGTTGAGCATCAGAGTGGGAAGTCTTTGATGGGGCAGCATCACGTTTGGGAGACATTTTGGTATTCCTGAGAAATAAATTTTAAGGAGAATGAGGGTAGGTTGCAGAATAGAGAATACACAGAAAGTGGGAGGTAGTCTGGGAAGTGGTGGAGGTGTGGGAGTTGAAAGGGCAGTTGGAGGGAAAAATCTGAGTGGGATTGCTTGTTTGAGTAGGCAAAGGTGTGTTGTGTAATAAAAAGGGATGTTGGAACATCTCTATTTTAAGTAAGAAACATATTTTAAAATCAGAAATCCCTCTTAGAAGTAATTACTATAAATCCTTATAAGTACAGATCCCCAATTTTCTTTTTAGGGTCTCAAACTGAATAACATTCAAAGCTTTGGTGAAACTATTCATCCGTTGATTTTTTGTAGTGACATGCTCAACAATCTTCCTAATAAAATGATGCCTTGTATTAATATATTTAGTTCTGCTATGTTGAATAGGATTCTTGGGACTATTCATAGTACTCAGATTACCACAATATAATGTCATGACATCTTCTGTGACATTATACTCTGTGAGCATCTGCTTCATCCAAACAAGTTGAGAGTATCTACACCTATCAGCTATGTATTCTGCTTCTGCAGTAGACAAGGGTACACAAGTTTTTTTCTTGCTAAACCATGAGATGAGATTGTTTCTCAAAAGGAAGCTGTCTCCAGAGGTGCTCTTCCAGTCATTAGTACTTTTAGCCCAATCACAGTATCCAGATATCATACACATAGACTCATGATTATATAACCTCCCATACTTACTTATCCTATTGATATACTTCAAAGTTTTCTTGAATTTTCCCACCTCTTCTTGCATGGCATTTATAACAGCATACTTCTTTCCAGCAAAGCTTTCCACCTGCATGGGTCTCATTGAGTCTATGTGAAGAAGTTCCAGCACTTTAAGAGAAGTGAGATGTTGGAACTTCTGATGTGACATCCTTGTTTGTTTTCTTATTTGGCATTCACCATAGATTTTTCTTTCTTCAATTTTTAGTTGAGGAATACATCTGTCAGCTTCCATAGATATGATCTTCTTCATTCCTCTTAGATGCACATGCCCAAGTTTCTGGTGCCATAGTCTTATTTCATCCTTCTTGGCAAGAGCATACTTAGAGTCCTGAGAGGTCCATAGATAACAATTGTCCTTGGATCTGATTCCCTTCATGATCAGCTCTCCCTTTTCATTAGTAACCCAACACTCAAGTTTAGTGAAGTTAACACTTAGACCTTGATCACATAGTTGGCTGATGCTAATTAGATTGGAAGTTAATCCTTTGACTAACAACACATTGTCAAGATCTGGTGTTCCTGAACAGTTCAGTTTTCCAATCCCCTTGATTTCCCCTTTTTTCCCATCTCTAAAGGTCATATAGCTGGTTGAGTGAGGTTTGATGTCTACTAACATATTTCTAATCCCAGTCATATGTCTTGAGCACCCACTATCAAAGTACCAATCTTCCGTAGTAGAAACTTTTAAGGACATATGAGCTATCAGGCAAGTATTATCCGTTTTAAGAGCCCATTGTTTAGTAGAAGGACCTTTTGGAACCCTTGCTTCTTGGAGAGGAGAGTGTTGTGGTTAGGTCTTGTCTGAGTAGTAGATTTTGGATATCTATGCAGTTTGAAACAGAATGACTTTATGTTACCAAAGCGACCACAATGATGGCATCTCCATCTTTGGAAATTTCTAGGTTGGCTGGTTTGTTTTCTGTCATGATGTTAAGACATCTGTTGGAACATCATCTGCCTTGATTCAAAAGGTTTGTAGAGATAGGCAGAGTTATTGTCTCCATGAAATCCTAACCCTGTCTTGTCTCCAGATCTTTTGTCAGATTGAAGAATCTCTTCCAAGGTTTTCGTACCACTATTCATCATTCTAACAGATTTTCCCATTTGGTTAAGTTGGGAAGTCAGTTGAGCAACTTCATTTGTAAATTTAGTGATCGTTTTAAAGTTGCTAAGGAAGCATGGGATATTCTAGCTCTGATGTCTTTAAAGTTGAGATGGAAAAGTCTATAGTCCCATATCCATTCATCCCTGCTAGCTGCAGTTGTAAGGCATTCATGCTTCGTCACATTAAGCTCAGTCTTGAAGGTTCTATTATGAGACATTGGAGCCTTCAAGATCAACCTTCCATTTGAGTCGAGAACTCTCATCATCTTGTCTTCAATCAACACCTTGAAGTTCTTTTTTACCAACTGCCCCATGCTGAGCAAATTGCTCTTCATGCCTGGTGTCGCAACTGCGAAAAACACCCGGCGGAAAACAGAAGAGTCACCACCTTTCGTTATTTATCCCAAAGAGAGGGAAAGGAAACGATCGGAAAAACCTGACGAAAAAGGGAAAGACGAGGTCATCGCAACCAAGTCCTGGATTTGGGAGTCGGTTACACAAGGGGAAGGTATGATCATCTCTCACGTTCGCCGTACTCGACGGGATCCAAGCTTGGGTTGTCTAGTCTATGGGTGAAAAAACAATCTAATCTATGGTTGCTAAAGCTAAACAGAAAGAACTGACTTGATAGATCATCACCGCTCTATGCCTACGTATTCCCTCGTGCAATGGGAAAGTCAGAGTCAATGTAGTTCGGGAAACTACGGGGGGATTGCTCGCCAAGACATCGCGTCTCATGTCTAAGTATTCTCATTTGGTATGAGAAATCAGAGCAAAACGTAGTTCAGGCTAACTACAGGACGAAAGGGTGTTCTCGATCGCACGGGGGTGAGAGAAAAGGTTGACGATACTAGCGTGCGCATTCTAGCAGTTAGGTGTATGCTGCTCGACCATTGGAGACTTAGGCGTTACCTGTTTGCGGTAGAACGGACGTAGTATGTCGGGGTTTAAAGGTACGAGAACCTACGGTCTGGTCTCAATTGCACTAGGGCAAGAGAAAGGGAAGATTAGTCGTCAGCGGGAAAGTCTCGATCGCACGGAAGCGAGAGAAAAGAGAAGTTAGTTGTTAGTGTGCTCGCCAAGACATCATGTCTTGTGCCTACATATTCTCATCTGGCATGAGAAATCAGAGCAGCTGTAGTTCGGCTAACTACATAAAAGGGAGAAAAGTGCTAGCTAGGATCATCGCAACCCTATGCCTATGTACTCTCAATAGGTATGAAAGATCAGAGCGAACGTAGTTCGGCTAACTACGGAAAAAATGGTCTCGATTGCACGGGGTAAGAGAAAAGAACTCAATCGCCAGGACGCGAGAGAAAAGGGGAAGTCTCAATCACCAGGATGCGTGAGAAAAGGTTCGGATCGGGACGCACACACGAAGTCTTAAGACGTAGGAGCGAATGCGTCGCATATCGTCCTAAGGACGTATACTAAACACTCTAGGCAAGTGAGAGGCAGCCGCCCACTTATCATTTCCCATGTATCTAACGCTACAGCCCACAACACTCGACGATTGAATACAAGAGATAAAATAAAAACAATGTTACCGAATGGAGTGGTTCCGTTGACCCTTGACTTTTGCGTGCAAGCTCCATTCCAAGCATTCCTCTTTTGATCCTTGATGAAGACATTTTGAATCAGAACCAATGTGACGCTGAACCATCATAACTTGACTTATAAGAGAAGTCAAACTATATGAGGTTGTGTATTGATTTCCGTGTCAAAGACAAGATGGAGAAATAATATTACGAATCATTCTCCAATTGAATCATGTCACACGGACCAAACTAGAAGAAAGGTCAAAATAAAATCAGAAGAAGAAGAGAAATGAGGAGAGAATGAAAATGTCTCAGATCCTACATTATCCATCAACAAGTCGATTAATAACGGTTTACGGAGGTCTCGTCATTGACCTACAAAATGAAAATGATGAGAAAAATCCAATAACAAATGGAAGTAATATTCAACTTCTAAAATGGAAATGAAACTCCTAATAGAAAAAATAAATCCAAAAGAAATATCAAAAGAAATGAATATGAATTGAATATAAAACTAAATATAGAATATAAAACTAATATTTATTATATATACAAAAATATTCTAAGAAGAAAAATAATACTATAATTTTATAAAAAAAATAGTAAAGTAGTATATTAATATCAAATGAAAATAATATACATAAGTTTCTATACAAAAAAGTATCCACAAAACAATTATGAAAAATAAAACAGAGGGGTGCAGTAGCAGCCAGGCAGGGTGCAATCCAGAAATTCAACAGTGGGCTCTAAGGCCCAAACACAAACAACAGCAAAAAATGACCAACAGAGGGGGTGCATTCAGGGACAACGGGGGGTATGATCCAGAAAATAGACAATTTGGCTACAAGGCCCACTAACCCGCCTGAAGCTTCAGTAGTCTTCATTTTCCTTTTGCCAAAGAAAAACCATACCCGCCGTTTGCCTTTCCCTCTCTCTCCGTCCCAAACCTCTCCCTCATCTCCACACTTCTCAAATCAAACGCTCCCCTTTTCATCACCTCAAACTTCTCTTCGTTTCAACTCCTACAAAACCAGATGAACAAACAAAAATAACAAAGTTACTGCAATCCAGAAGCGGCTTGATCCAACCTCTGTTGATGGATATGACTTGATGTTCTTGAAGACGAGTAGTTGTTGATGAAGATGGTTCTGCTCCCAGTGTTACACGCGACGAAGTTAGTGATGTTTTCGTCAAAAATTTGTTGACTCGGGAAGAAAAATCCCAAGCTGCATGTCATGGATCGCGTGATTTGAAGGACGTGTGGATGTCGCAGTGTCTTGTGATGAAGATTAGGCGTTTGAATCTTGGATCCGGATATGATATTCGAAGATTTGTGGTTGTGAAGGGTTACTGATGGATTTAGAATGTTTGGTTTTGGCATGATGAAGGAGGATGGTTAGGTGAAAGTTAATTGCAGATCTGGAAAGAAGATCTGTTCGAAGATGATGAAGATCTGGAAAGTTATTCATGAGTTTGAAGATCGTGTGAGGTTTGAGGTAGGAGACGGAAGTTTGCATGTTGATTGTTGTTCGTGAAGATGGATCTATGAACATATCTGAAAAACTGTTCATGAGGATGAAGATAATGGTTCAGATCTAGGTTGAGATGATTTTCTGGAAAAACAGATGAAGATGTATGAAGATTTGAAGGAATTCTGGGAAATAAAAGTATGAACATGATGAACTTGATGAGTCTGGCTGGAAAAAATGAGGAACACAGATGAATGTGATGAAGAATGTTCATAGATCTGGAAAAATGTTGTATGAACATTGATGAAGTTCATGGAAAACTGGAAAAAGGTTGAAGAACAGATGAATGTTAAGGAGATGATGAACATTGATGAGTTCATGAAGAAAATCTGGAAAAAATTGTTATGAACATGAAGAACACGAATGAGTTTTCCGGTGGAATGATGAATTTTCCGGTGATGTTTCCGGTGTGAGGGCGGTGACGTTTGATTTTGCCGGTGAGGGTGAATAGTGTTTGCATGGGGACGCGTGTAGCCATTAATGATGAGAGAGAGTGCACAATATATTTATAGTCTGACACCACGACACCTGGTCTGCAGTTAAGACTGAAACATCAATTAAGATTGAAATATGAATTAGTTGACTGATTACTGATTAAAGCTGGTAGCTAACTAAAGCTGAACCAAAGAATTAAATGCTGAGAATTAAACTGATTAAAAAAATCAATTAATTAAAGTGACCTAATATTAAAACGAAAACTAATTAATTCCAAAGCTAACTAAAGGTTTAATGCAACGTTAAATCATTTAACTAAAGTAAACTAATTAAACCTAATTAATTAATATCCTAATTAAATCTATCTAAAATTCTACCCAAATTAAATCTAGATTAAAAAAATTCTAATAAAAGAATCTAAAAGAATTAATTCTAAAATATTCTAAAAACAGTTAAATTCTAGAAAATATTAGTTAAGATCTATTAAAAACTAAAAATCTAAAATAGAGAAATAAATTTAAAAATCTATTTAAAAACCTATTAAAACTCTAATAACATTCTAAAATAGAAAATAAAACATGAAACTATCTATTTAAAACCTAATGAAATAAAATCCTAGAAAATCAAGATAATTCTAATGAAAACCAATAAAAGCAATTAAATCAAAGAATAAAAATTCGGGAAAGTAACGAAATAAACGGTAAAAACCGGACACCGAAATATCCTAAAAAATAACAGCAAAGACCGAATCATCGGGAAGAGCACAAACTCCACAATAAAACCTGCTTATTTGAACTGACTTGAAGCGCTTGAAACACGAGAGAGAGAGAGAGAGAGAGAGAGAGAGAGAGAGAGAGAGAGAGAGAGAGAGAGAGAGAGAGAGAAGAGAGAGAGAGAGAGAGAGAGAGAGAGAGAGAGAGAGAGAGAGAGAGAGAGAGAGAGAGAGAGAGAGAGAGAGTTGTAATCCCGATAAAATCAATCCGACTGCAAAAATGCACAGTATGCGGTATACAGATGCAAATGCAAAATGAAACGAAACATAAGCCAAATAACGAGAAACGGTTGGTCAATATTTGGGGTACAACAGCTGGTATGTGAAATTCTGGTATCAGATATTAGATGTCTAAGGATATGTTCACGACACAAATATCTGTATAATAAGAACAAATATAAACAAAAATAATTGTAAAGAGACGCAACAATTGTTAACCCAGTTCGGTGAAACCACACCTACGTCTGGGGGCTACCAAGCTAGGGAGAAAATTCACTAACAATAGAATAAATTCAGAGCTAAACTCCCAGTTTACAACTCCTCACTTAATCTTTACCTATGTAAATTCTACCTAGAACACACCTAGACAAGAGACACTTCTCACTCCCCCTCAATCAGAGCAGTGATAACAGTCAATAAAATAAGAAGGCTTTAGAAGACACTCTTCAAAGTCACAACTTGGTCTTACTTAAAAGCTTCAATCAAGTACAATACATTCTTGCTTACAAGCTTAGAGTGAACAATTTACAATTAACAACTTAGTCCAATTCACACATTAAACAATGAGTGAATGACTCACAAAACTAACACACACGAAGGCTTAAGATGCACACACTTTTAATCCTTGCTCCTCTTGATCTTCAAGCTAGGGTTTACGCCTCTTTAAATAGAAATGCAGAATGGGCTTGGGCTGTGGCAAAAGTAACAACAGGTTTAGAGAAGATTCCAATCTTCACCAATAGCAACATATTTGATTTGATCAATCATATCTAATTAAATCATTCTTCCAATCTTCAATCAATCTTCTGAGAATAACTCCATATCAAATCAATTCTGATCCATAATAAGTGTATCCGAAACGCCTTTAGAACACCACTAAGAATTTACAAATTCTACACCAGAATAGTGCAGCAAGCTTGCACAAAAAGATATGGACACACAACCATATTCATACAGAATGTTTAGTCCATAAGTGTCAAGACATCTTGTTTGACATCATGAGAATATACCTGTCAACATGTACAAAGCAACATGCTGATCCTGACAGACAGATGTCACGACATCCTGTAGGACATCTTGTGATAACACCTAATTTTACCAAAATGTCTGCCAATCAAGAACTAACAGTATGTATAACACATTGGAAATTACTGACCTTTTGCCATCTTTTCTCATAATCAGAACATCACTAATACCTTCAACTGCTAGAGTATTGTAATTTGCAAATTTCACCGCGTTCTTCATTGAGGGCTTTATGTTGACAAACCAATCTTTCCTACCAGTCATGAGTGATGAGCATCCTAAGGCCAAGTATCACTGGTCTTAGAATCTTTCTTCATCTATTGTTGTGACCATAAGCAACATCTTTTCTTCTTCTTCATGTTTTGCCAGCTTTGCATCAATTTCTTAATTCTTATGCTTGTTAGGACAACCCTTAGAATAATGACCATACTTCTAACAATTGTAACACTGAATGTGACTTTTGTCAGGTTTTCGACCACCACCTCTTCCTCTACCTACTGCACCACCTTTTTGGTTGCTTTGGTATGATGACTTTCTCTGATTCGACCAACCTCCTTCTTGCTAATTTTAACCAGTCGAATTGTCGTAGCCTCTTATGCCTTTGTTGCTATTCCAACTTCCTTTGCCTTTCTTTTCTTTTGCTGATTGCGCCTACAAAGTCATATCACTTTTCTACTTGCTTGCGTCTCTTTTAGCCATCCTTTGTTCACGAGATTCAAGCGTCGCTTAAAGCTCTTTTTTTATTAATGTTGACAAGTCTTTCGACTCTTCTATGGCAACTACCATGTGGTCAAACTTTGGAGTCAATGACCTTAAGATCTTTGCAACAACTGGTCTTGATGTCAACACTTCTCCACATACCTTTGATTCACCAGTTTAGTAACCACAGTAAAAAATTCTATTATGCTTTCACTGTCTTCCATCTGAAGCAATTTATAAGTTCTTTTGTGAGTTTGTAACCTCACCTCTTTCACCTTTTTTGCGCCTCCAAACAATTTATCTAGAATTTCCCATGCTTTTTTAGTTGATTCTACATCACTAACCTTTTCAAAATTATTAGGATCAATGTATTGGTGAATTATAAAGAGGGATTTATAATCTTTCTTCTTCAATTCTTTGTGTGTGGCCTTTTCTTGATCCGACACGTTTTGTGCAAGTGGTGTTACTTATTCCTTCACAAGATCCCAAAGATCTTGATTGCTTGTACCAATTCTCATAATTATTGATCTTGAGAATCAGAAGACTCGTCGGAAAATTCCTGTTTGGATGATTCATTACAATCATGATTTTCTTCCCACGAATCGCTCAACCAATGTTTTAGATACCAGATGTTGGAAATCTACCACAACCTATGGAGAATTTCTATCAATCTTGATGAATAAGATTATTATCGATACACAATAATAATGAAAAGAAAGAAAAAAGTAGAAGAAAGAAATTAGGATTTGACAAAATATAGAAGAAAATGGTGATTTCTACAGAGTAGCTCTTCGCCCACAAACTGTGAAAAACTTATTCACTTTGCATCTGCAAAATTCTGTGAATTCAAGTTGTTAAAAGAATAGAGGTTACTCCCTCTATTTATAGTTTTAGGTTAGCTTCCTCCCTAAGTCAAAACCAAAAACGCAAAACCCAAAATATCCAATTTAGCTAACACTATTAAAATAGGCCTAAGTCAAAATCCTGTTGAGCAACTTGCTTCGATATTTCGACACACACGTACACATCCTTGTTTCTGTCGAGCGCTACCTATTTTGGACAAAGAATTACATTCTCAACAAAAATCACATTTAAATCATAAACCACATCTTTATCTTAGTGGTTAGGGGATTAGTTAGTGTGTGTAACAAAGTGTCCATGGTTTAACACTTTTTGGTCGTAATATTTTTTTTTTAATGTTTTAATATATCAAAGCTTAAAAAATTATAAATAATATGTTAACATAAAATTTAAAAATAATTCAAAACAAAAATAAAAGAAATAATGTTAGCATAGATGATAAAAAAAGTTCCATTCAACACATCCAGTGTTTTAAAAACCGGACCGGTCATCGAACCGGTGAGGGTATTGAGTCACTGGTTGAACCACATGACCAAACCGGATTAAACCGGATAACTCGGTTGAATAGACCTGTCATTATATAGATATAAAACCGGTCGAACCGGAAGATTCAGTTTCTAAAAATATATAACTAGTACTTAAATTTTTTAAAAATAAATTCACAAGTTCATAATTTAAATTCACAAGTTCATAAATAAATTCACAAGTTCATAATTTAAATTCAAATTTTAAACAAATGTATCACACATAACAAAATAATACAAAATTACAAAATCTAATTGCAACATAATATAATTGAATAATTTATAACAAAATAACTCCAATGTCTACTTAAGTTTAGTTCTAAGGAGGTAAAATTATTTCAATATTTGGATCTCCTTCTTCAATATCAAAACCATCTGCAGTAAAATCAATCGCATTTGCAACATTTTCCCCATCAATGATATTATTATTTTGGTTGTTTTCTCCAGAATTAAGTTGTTCATCATCCTCGACATCAACCTCATCCAAATTTAATTGATCTGTAATAACAAATAAATTAGAGAGTTAAACAATTAACATATAGTAATAAATTAAAGTAACAAAATTGTTATCAGAATAGCTAATATCATACCAATATCATTTGACATAGGTTGAATCGTCATACTAGCAAGATCTTTGCGTAGTGCTTCCACCTCCTCAATGGTTAAGAATGGTGGTGAATCCTCCAACACCCAATCAGAATGATCACCAAGTATTTCAAAATTGATAGGATCATAATTTTGTTTCTTCTTGTTTCTATAAATCATTAACGATAATGTCAAACATAAAACTCATTAATATTCTTAAAAACTAGTAGTATATAACTAACTTAACTAGCTTAAAAATTAATAATATAAAATATATATTAACATTGTACTAAAATGCAACATATTAAGCAATAGCAACAACTAAAGCATATGCTCAAATTCCTAATTAAATGTTTCCAAATCAATCTCAGACTTTATGTTCACATACATAACTTTGATAAACAATATCATAAGCAAACAACATATAGTTGTTTCCAATTTTCATCATTCATAGTCATAAACAACATAAGTATATAAGCAATAACATATAAAGCATAATAAGTGCAATACCTGTTTTGTAGTCGTAGGTTGTAACGAACAAAGACAAGATCATTAAGCTTTTGATGCTCCAACCTATTTCTTTTTTTTTGAATGAACGTGCTCAAATGCACTCCAATTTCGTTCACAACCAGATGCACTACAAATTTGGCTTAAAATCTGAATAGCCAACTTTTGCAAATTGGGCGCTTCGGTTCCATAAGTTTCCCACCATTGATCTAGAATAGTGCATGTGAAAAAATTAGAAAACATTTTAAAATTCATATTGAAATTATAATAAAATGCATAAAGTTTATCATCTAATTTTACCTGGCAAAACTTCATCTCGATTTTCTATGGCCGTTGTCCTTCCAAAACTACCTTCACAATTTTTGAATAAACTCATCTCAACAGTTAATTTAGTTCGCAAGTCCTTACTATCATAAACATACTTTTCAATGACATCCAAAAGACCTTGGGTAGTAGACTTGTGTTTTTCATATTCTTGACTGAATCTACAAGATGGATTTAACCAATAACCAGCAGCATGAAGATTTTTGCGAAGTTGTGCATCCCAACGATTATCTAAGATCCTCAAATAAGGCTCTACTTTCAGCTTATTTCTTCTAAACCTCTTCTCAATCTCCTCTCTTGCTTTATACATAGCTCGATAGAGATATCCCATAGCCGGTTTATCTTCACTATCAACAATGCGCAACACACATACAAGAGGTTCTATAATTTTCACTATGTCAACACATGTAGACCAAAAGCTTGAGTCTAGTACTTGTTCCACAAATTGCTTTGCCTTGACATCTTTGGAATAAGTTGTAGTTGTCCACTCTTTGGAAGTTACCATGGCTCTTAGTGCATCTTTATGAGACAAAATACTTTGCAATGCAATAAAATTAGTAGCAAAGCAGGTTGGAGCAGGACGAAGTATTTCTCTTCCACCTGTATTTTGTCTCATCAAATACAATGCAAAATAATGATTATATATGTATTTGGTAATTTTTGAAGCATGTGACACTGCCCCACTTACTTCCTCTAATTTCCCCATGTCTTGCAACATCAAATTAATACAGTGTGCTGCACAAGGAGACCAATACAACTTAGGAAACTCCTTTTCCAACAACTTTCCAGCAGCAACATAATTTGCAGCATTATCTGTAACGATTTGAACCACGTTTTCTGGGCCAACATACAACACTACTTCTTTGAAAAGCTTAAACAATGTGTCTGCAGTTTTAGAAGCACCAGAGGCATCAACAGACTTTATGAAAACAGTTCTTTTGGAGCAATAAACTAAAAAGTTGATAAGAGTTCTTCTACAACGATCAGTCCACCCATCTGCCATAAGAGTACAACCTGTATCCTTCCAAATAGAACGATATTGCTCTATTTGTATCTTCACGTCATCAACCCACTTATTTAACAAATTACCACGAAGAACATGCATAGTAGGAACTTTGTATCCAACACCCATGCAATAAAGAGCATCAACTGCTGGTTGAAAATAAGGCGAATTTGCAGTATTGAAAGGAATAGACGCATCAATAAACCACTTCGCAATAGCAAGATCACACTTTTCTACCACTTTTTTACTTTGCATCTCACTTTTTAAAGTAGGTTGAGCTCCCGGAGTTGTTCTGGGTAAAAAATAAGTACCAATGTGAGCATCATTCTTTTTAGATGCACCAATTCGTGGGTGCATTTGCATTTGCAATTCACCCCCTCTGTAGAAAATGACTCACTTTCAGCCACATCTGGAGTTTTTCTTTTCTTGCTCCGCTCATTAAGATATTGATTCATCCGAAAACGAATTTCTGCAGGAACTGACTTACAAATTTCAACATTTCCTACTACTCCAGCCAAGTGTTGCTTTACCCTATGAATTCCACCTCCACCAAACGCTTTATGAGTAGATACAAACAAGACTTTTTCCATCAGGACTTTTAGTACAATGTGCCCAAGCTATATCAGTCTTTTGTCTAACATTATGTTGAACTAAATTAGGAGTTGAAGAAGCTTCTTGTGATGGTGGTTGTGATGATGGTGTTTCAGAAGATGCCATTTTCCTGTAAAACAGTTCAAGATTTTATTAGCATTTAGAATCTTTATATAATTTAGTTTACTCAATGAAAATTTCAAACTTTATATGTAGAACCTGTAATAGAATTCATGAACTCTAAATTATATTACAAACTGAAATGCATATCAATTCAAAACAAAACGGAAATAACAGTAGAGTAAAATGGACAATTATGTAAACTAAATTATATTACTATGAAATTGTGTAAAATGCAGATGTGGCTAAAAGTGAAATGGAAATAACAGTAGAGTAAAATGCATATCACTTCTAAATTACTAGACATATCAATTCTAAATTACTATGCATATCAATTCAAAACAAAACGGAAATAACAGTAGAGTAAAATGCATATCAATTCTAAATTATATTACTATGAAATTGTGTAAACTAAATGCATATTTTTTTCAATGAACAATTTGTAGAGTAAAATGGAAACCAGTAGCAGCAATAACAGTAGTAACATGATGTGGTTTTTCAATGAACAATTTGTAGAGTAAAATGGAAACAAGTAGAAGCAATAACAATAGCAACAATTTGTAGAATCATTACTTATTGCAGCATGTAAAACAAAGTTACTACATCATGTTTTAATATCAAATCGGATCGGGTTGCTAGTCCGGTTCCGATCCGACCGACCAATCCGATCCAGTGTTTAAAACACTGAACACATCACATACTTTTTTGTCCAATCAAATTTCTATAGGATATAAAACAACAAAATCTCTATGTGATAAGATTGAAATTTATTTTTTACAAAAAAAAAAAAAAAAGAAGTCGCCTATATATCAAAACTTGAAATTTAATCTTCCACACCAACATGTCAAAGACACACTTAATAATAATAAACTTGTCATATTATAAACTTGTCATAATTGCTAAAATAAATTCCTTGCATAGTTTCCAATGATTTATGATATGATTCACACATCAACATCCAAATATCCTCATTATGGATGGACAAATGGTTAACTTAGTCAATGACATACCAAAAACATCAATCTAGTCAAAACCATAACTCTGATTGTTTCCCACCATTTAGAACTTCAGTATAGATTTAAACTATAAATTATCAACTTTAAAACTTACATATTGTTCATCAATGAGATTCTATCTAAACAATATAAATGAATGAAATCTTTGTATGAAATTGAGATTTACTTATTATAATAATTTCATCAATAATATTTTATCATTTGTTCTTAATAAGAATTAAGACATAAACACAAACATCCCAATTTTCATTTTGTATTAATAACATAAAATTTGATGTATTCTAATAATTTATGAAAAAAAGAAATAATGCACTATCGACCAATAATAATTATTTATTTTGTTATATCACATATATATTTTAAAATTTTTTTTATTAACATGACAAACTTTTTACTTTTTATTAAATGATATTATAAAACTATTTTACTCCGTCAGTACATATCTATTAAATTTATCTATTAAATTTATAGTTTATATTTGATACATGAATTTGTAAACAATGATATTATTTTATTTTGTTTTTATTTATTTATTTTTTGGTCAAGATTTATTGTATATACTATATTTTTGACAAATATATAAAAAATACGTTGAAAAGAAAAAATAAAAACTTTTGACCAAAAAAACAAAAAGAGGTACTTTACTTATGCAGAGCAGTTAACCGATTGGTCCATCCAATTCAAACTCTTCAGTTTCTAATTCGTGGTTGCGTCGAGCTCGTGTTCGAAACAAAGTGAAGGAGGAGCAACCATGGCTGACGGTAACCGCTCCAACAGCAACAAACCAGAGTGGCTTCAGCAGTACGATCTGATTGGGAAGATCGGAGAAGGAACCTACGGTCTCGTCTTCCTCGCTCGGATCAAGTCCGCCACCAACCGCGGAAAATCCATCGCCATCAAGAAATTCAAGCAATCTAAAGATGGCGATGGTGTCTCTCCCACCGCCATTCGTGAAATCATGGTGTGATATTATTTTTCCTTTTTTTTTTTTGTATTTTTTCTCCGATTTTTGTATTGCAGCTGATGAAGAGCTTTGAATCAAACTCGCTGAAGTTACTGGATAGTTAGTACTAATGCAATTGTTCTATGTAGCGGATGTTTTAGGCTATTTTAATTTTTAAAGCTTTGATGCTTTGGATTGGTTTTGAGGAAATTTTATTTGACAGTTGCTGAGGGAGATCACACATGAAAATGTGGTGAAGCTTGTGAATGTTCATATCAATCATACAGACATGTCTCTGTATCTAGCCTTTGATTATGCTGAACATGACCTTTATGTGAGTAGACTTTGTTTTTCAATTTATCAGTGTTTTCTGCTGAAAATTTATAGTTTCTGAATGTCTTGATTTGTTAGGTTATTTTCATTTAGTGTTGTAAATTTTAAGGATGGGCTGTTGTTACATCTTCGTTTATACTCATATTATTATGAGTTTTATATTAGATTTTGTGCTATTGTTACTTCAGTGTCTTAAAAAGCTGTGTGAATTTCTATGGGAAGAAACATATGTAGGTAGCAAGGAATTGTTTCTTGTAGTTAGTTGATTGTAAAGGTTGCAATCTTGAATGGCAGGAAATAATAAGACATCATAGAGACAAGGTCAACCAATCGATTAACCAGTACACTGTTAAATCGATACTATGGCAGTTGCTCAATGGACTGAACTATTTGCACAGGTTAGTTTATTTTTTGCGAAGTTGAAGATGGTTCATTTTATTTATTTTCTTTGTGTTGACTTATTGTGTTATTATACTTTCCATCCAGTAATTGGATAATACATCGAGATTTGAAGCCATCGAATATACTGGTAAGTGTTTTGCCCCCTTATCATGATATGATTAGTAATTTTACCCCCAGAAGTAGACATTTGAGTTCAGATTTATTTGTCCATCTTTTATATGTGCACTCATTTTTCTAACGAGCTTTCTACAAAAAGGTTATGGGTGATGGGGAGGAACATGGAGTTGTTAAAGTTGCTGACTTTGGGCTTGCAAGGATATATCAAGCCCCTCTGAAGCCATTATCTGAAAATGGGGTATGAGCACATTTTTCATCTGTGTATAAGAGAAATTTTCATGTATATTCTCTGCATGATTCTTCTAATTTTAATATTCGAAGAGTTGAAATCTGGCTAGTGGCTATGCATATAATACCTGCAGTAGGACTACATTAAAGGCTTGTTTACTATTCCAGCTTTCGTCTGTAAGCTGACTGAGTGATGGATATTGTTATTCGTTTCAAGTTTAGCTTGTTGAACTATTGAGCCTTTTGTCAAAACTTCATGTGTTTTGATTCTCTATGTGTTGGCCGTTGGGTCTATTATCATCTTTACCTTCAATTAGCTGTGCATTTGTACCACATTTTACCTTTTGATATGTTTGGTCGTTTACCTTCAATTAGCTGTGCATTTGTACCACATTTTACCTTTTGATATGTTTGGTCGTTTAGATTCCTGATTTATAAAATACCAACTTGCAGGTTGTTGTAACCATTTGGTATCGTGCTCCTGAGTTGCTTCTTGGAGCAAAACATTATACCAGTGCTGTTGGTATCCTTTAATTTTTGCTGTGCGTGTGTGTCAATATTTACTCTCTTTCCCCCTCCATCTCTGTGTGTGTTGTGTGTCAAGATTTATTGTGTACAAAATTATGATTAACTTTGGAGTTATACCTGTGTTGTGTGATGTTATGATTGTTATCATTCCATCAAGGTATTTCTCCAGCTTTTAACCCGTCTTGTACTTTTTCTTTAATTACATTTGTGTTTTTGCTATCCCTAGTTTGACTTGAGGTTGATGCCTGAATAAGTTACGGCTTTGATGAATCTGACACAGCAATATTTAGAGAATACACAAAAGGTTGACATGGTATAACTGACTTTTGATGACTGTAATTTTTTTAGTGGATGTAATTAATGTCGGGGATTTTGTTACACATAATTGAAAGGTAGACTTATCAATTGTGTGTAATAAATAAATATGTCTGAATTCTGTTTGATGTCATTCTAATAGTGGTTCAGTTGTTTTTCCTTAAAAAGACATTTAGATACGTGGGCTGTGGGGTGCATTTTTGCTGAGTTGTTGACCTTGAAGCCACTATTTCAAGGTGCAGAAGTCAAAGCTACACCAAATCCTTTTCAGGTACTTGATGCTAAAACTTGTCTTCTTTTTATTCTATAGTTGAGTATTATTATTAGATGTAGTACCATTGTTGGATTCTAAATAATCATTGTTCCACTTGTGCAGCTTGATCAACTTGACAAGATATTCAAGGTTTTAGGTAACTTATTTGCTTACTGTTTTCCTTTCTCCCTGTTGGGGGATGTTTATTGTCTTGATGATATCCCAAACCCACATCCTGGACATTGTTACTATGTCAGGCCACCCCACATTAGAGAAATGGCCTTCCTTACAACATCTTCCCCATTGGCAACAGGATACACAACATATACAAGGACACAAATAGTAAGATCGTTAATTGCCGTGTAATTCAAATATATGCAGGATAGACCTATTTTCATAGTGTTGAGTCCTTTGTTTTCTCTTTTACTTGTTTGTTCTTTGTAACCGATTTACATATATTTTTTTCTTCATGAAACTAATGGACCTGCTCTGCTTCTTGCAAACAGTGACAATGCTAATCTCTATAGTGTTGTGCACCTATCTCCAAAAAGTCCTGCATATGACCTTTTGTCAAAGATGCTTGAGTAAGTATTTCCTTCCAAGCCTTTAAGAATGTTTTTACTGTGCCTCTATACGAAGGATGCATTTCCTTTTTCATTTAAATTCTAAATGATGCTAAATTGAAGATGACAAAAAGTTACCCCCTCATGTGCTAATGATTTAGTGTTACCCCCATAATACTGTGATAGGGTGGTTAAGTAAGCCTCAATATTTTGTTGCCTTATCCAGGTGGTAATGGGTTTGTGTTTTTTGTTACTTATGTTTTCTAACTTTATCATCTTCTTCTTCATCATCATTATCATCATCACTTATTTTCGTACTTGTTCCCGTTGTTAATCTTATAGTTTCAGTTCACATGTTAATTTGTCTCAGACTTGCCCTACCTCTTTCTATACTGTGAAGAGCGCCATTTTTGTGGCTAATCGTGGTGCAATTATGGTGCCCACTGCAAAACGTTTTGTAGGTGCGGCTATTGCGACCCCAAATTGCGCCGATTTTGTCATGTCGCAGCCGCCACAGGGACTTCAGTCTCTTATGGCCTGAAAAAAATCGATGTAGATGAGAAAAGAATAAAAACAATTAAGAGGAAGGACATCTAGTCAAAGAAGAAGAAAGGACGAAAGAAGGATGCAATGACGAGGGATTTAAGAAACAAACGAAGAAAGCAGAAGAAATGCAGCGCCTTGGTAGTCTGTTCTATGCAGGGATACAATATCCTTGAGAGCTAGGGTTAGATTAGAATGGGCTTGGTCCAGTACCACTTAAAGTATTAAAAAATTTGAAAGTAAACAAGATAGAATTCATACCCCGGGTAAAGCAGCTTTAGAAGTCTGCAAACCTACTGAGCCACTACCATGCTGTAGAACTTTGGTATATATAGTATTAATTATTTAATAAATAGTATTAATTATGATTCATAGTTATATATACTTAGTCCCTCCTGTCTTGATTATAAGTAAAAAAATACTCATCTTTTGTGGTCTAAATTATAAACAAATCTAGTATGATTTTAACTGGTATGAACTAATGGTTAATTGAGTTGAAGTAGCGAAAGGACCCGAGTTCAAACCCTGGTAAAGGGGAAAAATATACTAACATAATGACTTACATACTAACAGTTGCCTATCCAAAAAAAAAACTAATTTAACTTAATTTAATGATATCATTCTTGAAATGCCCTTCAAGTAGTATAAATTTTATTTTCTACCTTTTTATTCTTAGGGAACAAGTTTCCACGAAATTCAATTTAGGAAGTACAAACATTTCTTTTATTATAATAAGAAAATTATTTGCGATTAACTAAAATTCTTAATTAGAGTGAGTATAGGTATTTTTGCTTATAATCGAGACTGGAATCTATATACATGTAGTAGTGGTTTAGTAAAAAAAATAGTAATATTATAAAAGCAATCATCTCACTATAAGCTACACCGCTATTCTAGTTTCGGAGCCAGTCCCTTTGAGCCACCATTGGAATTGACCACATAGACTTCTTTCTATGTTTGAAATTTGAATTATTTAAGGTTCTCATGTTTAGTGGTTAATGCAATCATTCTGCTAATGTTGATTCTTCCCATTTGTTAGAGATTTCAGCATTGCTGCTTTCCTTGTAAATCCCCATTTGAACCACAAAAGAGTATATTTGTCATTGAGTGCTTTGTTTTGATACTAAGGATTTTGAGGATCTTCTCTACAACACTAAATAGATAGAAGGAAATCAATCAATACATGATAAATTCTTATTCTCCCGAGGACAGGATTATCATTATTCTTCAACTTAGGGATATTAGGGGAAATTTCTTTTCGCTTGTACAGTTCTATGAAAGAATGAGTCACCTAAAACCAGTGTTGTCCATGACAGATGGTACTCCACGGCGGAGAGCCAAAATTCCGCCATACCGGACACTTTGTGGCACCGTTATAGCCGATTATGGCGGAAGACCCACAATATCGGCCGATATTTACCATAGTAGCGAGTCCAAAAACCGCCATGTATATCCGCCATAACATTGCAATTGCGGATATTTGATAACACTGCCTAAAACAATCTATCAACCAACTTTATTGTGAGCAATCTAAGAGCTTGAATAGCCAAAAGGACTTATATTTGGCAGTTACTATGGAAAAGGATTAGGAATAAGTTGAATGGCCATTCAATTAAATAAGTGAACGGTCATTCCCTCCACTAATAGCTAATTCAGTTAAGTCTATCTAGCAGCATTATACCTTTTTCTTTTTAGGAATGTGGAAATCGTCACCCATCCCAAAGTGACCACCATGACCATTGTCACTTGCCAACTGCTCCTATCATCACCCATCCTTACTGCCTCTACCATTATTGCCACAACTAATACTGTTGCCCGCACGTGCAACCACCAAACCAGAAACCAAAGGAGGGCCCCAAAAAACAGAGTATCATGGTACCCTTAGTTCAAAAAGCCTTCACTGAAATGGAGCTGTCATGCTAGAGCAAAAACTAGCACGAACCAGGGCCCCAAAAAACAGAGTATCATGGTACCCTTAGTTCAAAAAGGCTTCCTTGACCTGTCATGCTAGAGCAAAAAACAGAGTATCATGGTACCCTTAGTTCAAAAAGCCTTCCTTGACCTGTCATGCTAGAGCAAGAACTAGCACGAACGTCTATCTATTATGACCAGTGTTGTTATTTCATTTTCTTCTTTATAGCCATACATGTAATAAGTTGCTTATATCCACAGACATAAGGGATATTCCTTGAATGCTGTTAATAATTTCTACTATGATAGTCCTTTGGATCTAGAAAGTTATAATGAAAATGGCTAACCCAATAGCCGGTTCCATAACTGCCACTGTTGAAACTAAAGAAACAAATGATTGACCCATCATATCTCAAAATTTTAGCGTGTCCTAACTCAACCTTACTAAACTGACTTTTAAGGTTAGAGATGCCTCCCACTTATAAACATATTTTTAGACCATATCTCATTTAATATGAGTATCTCAACACCCCTCCCCCTTATGCCCAGGACCAGACAACTGGAGTGTGACTCAAGTGGCCCGGTAGCGGGTGACCAACATATCTTAGATAAACTCTAATATTAACGTAAATCTTCTCACAACTTTCATAAGAGATTTACATGTATATATAGAAGAAACAAATCAAATAGAAACCCATAAGACAGAGATCAAATCAAATCAATCCTTGAGTATTGAAGGAAACTAAGATTCTATCAAATAAGAAGATAATCAAATAACAAACACAAAATATATTTACAATCAACAATATCATTTGAAGAAAAGAAGAAAAATGCCAAAATGTTCAAATTCACAACGAATACCATTGATTCTATTGGCATTTACATAATGGGAATATTTCATCTATTGAGAAGGATTTCCTGAATACCTAAAATAGAGATGATCAATCTTAGCAGGCCATAGTAGACCATGTGTTGGGCTTTGACCTGTGATTTCCTCAATCACCTCTACTCCTCGATGAATTTGTTCAAAATGGAACAGCAAGCCATATCGAAGTCATGCCTGCGATGGAAATACTATAGTCACTAATCGAAGTCGTGCAGCCAGCTGTCACGTAACATGTGTAGGCTTCACATCTTTCAGAATCTCGAGAGTGACCTCCTTATTCTATAACTGAGTGCGGATCTCTCTATCATGTTTGCTTCTTCTCTTTTGTAGACCTTCGTGATAGGCCCATCTAGAGTAATATTGCCACCGAACATTTTTCTGATTCCTATCTGATTTGGCATACCATACCGTGATAGAATGGCATATTCATTTAATTTTTAATGCTAAAGATTGCTAGTGTGAGGGAGTTATGATTCTATGTCATTCCCATTATAGTCATTTTAGTAAACCAAATGCAATCCTATTTCAGTTTTGTTACATGTGGCATTCAACCTGATAAGTGGATTTGATGCACGACTTTCTTTTTTAATGAAAGTTTTCTGTATTTTTTGCCCTCTAATATTGGCTTGTGTATTTATGTGCAGATATGATCCTAAAAAGCGTATAACAGCAGCACAAGCTTTGGAGCATGAGTAAGACTCCTTTTATTTTCTTGTTAATCTTGCATGAAATTTACATATCTAGTGATTAAAAGGATGATTTAACTAGAGATGGAACTCAGGGAGGGCAAGCATGGGCATAGCCACTGCTGCTTTGAACATAAATATGATTTGTGCTTAATCTGTTTATTGTTTAATCAATTTTATTTTATATTAATATTGTGCTTTTGTTGTCTAATCATAAAACTGATATTATATGACCTTCTCGTGCAGGAAAATTTAGTTAAGAATGTATTGAGAAAAGTATTCTTATATTATATGTTATATTAATTATGTATTGAGAAAATATTCTCATACCTTATAATGTTATATTATTAGTATATGTCATATTAATTATGTATTGAGAAAAATATTCTCATACCTTATAATTTTATATTATTAATAAATAGTATTTATATGCTCATATTGATAATTACACATTTAAAAAGTTACTAGAATTATTCAAACAACATTTATATATACTTTTCATGTGTATTTATTTAATACTTATCATTAAATATCTTTTGGCCACTGATTTGATAAAAATTTTAGGGGTAGTTGGTTCATAGAGTGCCATCAGACCCTTGTTGGCCAAAGGTCTAGAGGTCAATCCTTTTCAACCCCATTATTCTAATAAAAAGTTGGATTTAAGTACAGGGTAAGTGGGTATGTAAAATGCTCGCATTTCAAGCCCAAAGAGCTTTCTGTGAGTGGACATAATAGAAACATAATATGCCCAATAGCTCAAGCTTCTTAAATGGTTGGTTCATGACAAGTTTGAAAAATAGAAAAAGGCTGCCATTTATATTGTTTGCGAGAATTATACACTTCTATGAGATTGTTCTTGCACATAATGTCCATTTCTACACTATCAATTCTGCAACTGTTTCTTGTCAATTCAGTGAATATAGTGGCCTGGTTACCTGACTTCAAATTTTTTGAGAGCGTTATCGAATATTTCATGTTATGTTTTCACTTAGGTGGTGGTCTACTGATTGTTCCATAATTGCTTGTGATTTGTCTTTTTCATTGAGTGGGTTAAAAAATGATTTATTCTGTAGAGATTTTATGTAAATCAGAATCTGTTTTTCATTTGAGTATAATTATTAAAAGTGCATTTTATTTGAAAAGGTAGTTATAATTTCAGTTTGTCTTAGAAGCTACTAAAATATAATCAAAACAAAGATTTTTAGATTCTGATTTTCTTTCAAAAGCTGAAAGCAAATTAACTAAAATTTTTAAAATCATTTTTTTATCCAATATAAAAAGTGATTTTTAACCAGAAAAACTCCGAAACAAACAGCTTCTTAAATCTTAATCATATATATCACCTTAAAGAGCTCCCATATATTGCTGGATCACTGGTTTTAGTGGTAATTGAGATTTGATGTCATCACACCGATGTAATTTTATGCCTTCAACGAGTTTAAAAATTGGTTGTTGCTCTTGTAAGTCTTTTTTACATTAGAGACCATGTACTATGAGTTTTGATGTAAGACACCTGGTTAGATATGTTATTACTTTGTTGGGCATGTAACTAGTTCCCTTTTTATCTGTCAGCTATTATATTTTCAACATGTTTTATTTTGTTTTTCCAGGTATTTCAAAATGGAACCACAGCCTGGACGGAAGTAAGGCTTTTTCTTCCTTCCTCCTTTGCTATTTTGCTTTGGTCTTTTCGCCTTTCCCCATTTTTATTGCATAAAGCCTTTTCCCAGAATTATTGGTTACTTTTCATTGCTTTGAAAATTTCTGTGCAAGATTTATAAATAAACAATAGTCATTATTTCTCCTCTTCCTGCTCTATGTATAGTAAAGCAGCTGTCTTCACTAAGCATGTATTCCAAAATCATTTATTGTCTTTGATTAAACATATTTGTAAAATCAATGCCCAGTGCACTTGTACCATTCCAACCTGGAGAGGCATTTGTGAATTATCCCACACGTCCGGTGGACACAACGACAGATTTTGAAGGGACAACCAACATGCAGCAATCACAGCCGGTAAAGTCCTATAGAAATATATCATTATAAACTGAAATTGTGCAGGCTTGAGTTATCCTGTACCCATTTTGATAAGTGTTGTAGATTTAAAACTTTCATTGAGTAGGGTGTATCAGAACTAATGGACATGATTCAACTTTTTCCCTGAATTGTCTTTTAGTGGAAAATAGTCATATATTGTAAGAGTAATACTCTCAGCAGTTTAGCTACTGGCCTGATTTAGGTAGTATTTATTTTATTAATCTGGCGGTGCAGTACCATATGAATCTCTATTTTTTGCGAAATATTATTATTATAGGCTTGAGTTATTATTATTATAGGCTTGAGTTAGAGAAAGCAATAAGTAACTATTAGACAAGTGAAGGACAATGTTAGTTCAGTTGTCAATTCCAGATAGTGGAGCAGAGAGGAGCGGGCGCTATTTCATATATTTAGGAATTATTATACAATTAATACTAATAAACGCATAGTTGCTGCAAAATGAAATAAATTGCTCAAAATTCATGAGGTATTCATAGTAAGAAGGAAAAGCCACAATTTTAAGCAAAACATACTTGTCAATAATACCAGCAAAATTCAAGCGAACAAACAAGTTAAGCATTATGAAAATCTCAACTCATTTCCTTCTAAACAAGTTAAGAATGATCAAAAGTCAAATAAAATTTTAAGCATTACGTAAGTCTAATTCTTCATCTTTATTTCCTTCGCTACTTGATATGTAGTCTTCTTCGTCTTCCCCAATATATTATGGATCAAAATCTTCATCATCTTTTGGTACAACCACTTTCGTTGCCTTTGGCCTAGATCTAGATGAGTATCATGCAACTTTCTTTCTTTGCGGCTTAGAGCATTGGTTTAATTTCAATTTAAAGTGGAATGAAGTTTGGGTGACAGCTTGTTACTGGATATAGAGGTGGCAAACCCGATGAGTTCATGATCCTGACTATATGTATGTCAATTATCCTTGCGATTTTGTGCATTTTGTCGTGCTTTCATATTACCAGACTAAACAAGTTGGTAGTGATATAGCTAAGAGACGTAACGTAACCAACAGTTAGTGGAAAAAATCTCCAAATGGATGGTTTTGTTTGAGTAAGGATGGAGCATCAGAAGGAAGTAGTGGGCTTGCAGGTTGTGAAGGATTGATAAGGTATTATAATGGTGTTTAGGTGTGTGGTTTTGCAAAAACTAAGGGGAAAAACTACTGCTTATATGGCGGAGATGCGGGGAGCTTATGAAGGTTTGAGCTTGGCTAGGAGGAAAGGTATTTCAAAGTTGATAGTGGGGAGTGTATGAAGGTTTGAACTTGGTTAGGCAAAAAGGTATTTCGAAGTTGATAGTTCAAGTGGATTCGGAGGTCATTGTCCATAGTATTGATGGTGGCAATACCAGGAGTTCTATGGAATGGAATATCATGCATAAGATTAGACATTTGCTTTCCCTCAATTAGAATGATTGTTTCATGCATATGTATAGGGAAGAAAGTAGATGTGTTGTCCAATATGAAATGTGTTGGAGAAGTGGACTTTCTAGATTTACAACTGCCTCCTCTTCAGGTGTATCAGATGTTAGCTCATGGTTTTCGGGGTGTTTCGTTACCTCAACTTGTAGAGTTGTAGTTTTCTTTTCCTTTTTGGACTTCGGCCCCTTTGTGTTCCAAAAAATAAATAAATTCACAACATAAATTGATATATATTTATATAGTATCCTAAATTTATTCTTTCTAAATTTGAATGTTCATATTAATGACATATTATCCTTTAAATAAAGGAAGACCTATTAGTTGATATTAAATATATCATTCTTTTGTGTTTACAATTTGGATTCTAAAATAGTACTCCCTCCATTCTCTTTTATAAGAAAATTTTGACTTCTTAGGTTCATTCCATAAATGATATATTTGGACTATATATAGGTTAGATACATTAATTATTTAATGAATCTAAATTGTTAAAATTTTCTTATAAATAGGAATGGATGGAGTACAAGTTACAAGTCAAAAACTAAAAAAGTAATGATTTATTACCTAAATATTTTGATTCTTTCGTGTTTAGAGATGAATTATTACCTTATACCCAAAAAAGAAATGAATGATTACCTAAATATTACGCATATTTAGTACGAGTTATATGGAAAATATTAATTTTCAATGTGATTTTCTTAAATCAAATATGTGTATTGGATATAAGTTAAAAGCAACGTTAGAGTAATCGACAAAGTAGACGGCGCAGTTGCAGAAGTTGCATTGTTGAAGATTATTAGTGTGGGTAAAAGCAACGTTAGAGTAATCGACGAACAGATGGCGCAGTTGCAGAAGTTGCATTGTTGAAGATTATTAGTGTGGGTAAAAGCAACGTTAGAGTAATCGACGAACTGATGGCGCAGTTGCAGAAGTTGCATTGTTGAAGATTATTAATGCGGGTTCAATCCTTGATCAGACCACTTACATCTAATATGACCTTATACCCAAAAAAGATATGAATGATTACCTAAATATTATGCATATATAGTACAAGTTATATGGCAAGTATTAATTATAATGTGATTTTCTTAAATCAAATATGTATATTGGATGGATATATGAATTAAAAGCAACGTTAGAGTAATCGACGGACAGATGGCGCAGTGGCCGAAGTTGCGTTATTGAAGATTAGTAACGTGGGTTCGATCAGACTGCACAGCATTGGTTCCTGCTCAGACTAAATACATCTAATTATTTTGTAATTTAAAAGCTAGCTTATTTTCACTAAACTGCACAGCATTGGTTCCTGCTGGTTTACACGAGTTTGACCGGTTTACCAAAATTTGACCGGTTCAATTACATGTGTGGCCTAAATCTAATGTAATAACTCGACCGGCCATAGGTCCGGTGGTCTGTTCCGATTTTATAGTACTCGGTTGAATTACCTCGACTGCCCCAAGTTTAACTACTCTGTCCTTAGAGGTTATGAATATTTTCAATGGTTTTGTTATACTTAATATGACTTGATTACATAACACTGTATGAATAATATCCTGATTAGTTTCTATTAATGAAAAGTTTTGATTCCTACTGAAGTTCAAGTGAGTTTAAATGGCTTGCTCATGATTCTTGTAAGTAAGGGTTTATATTGGAATACTTGGACATGAGCAAGTGTTTGCACGCATAAACATTTCCACCTAATGCGTTTGAATGTGTATAATTTTTCAGGTTCCGTCTGGAGTTGCTATTGCTGGAAACATGCCTGGTGGTCATGTATCAAATAGACCTGTCCCTCGACCAATGAATGTTGGCATGCAAAGAATGCATCAGCTGCAAGCTTATAATAACCTCTCATCCCAGCCAGGGATGGGTAGTGGAATTAATCCTGCTGGCATCCCAATGCAACGAGGAGTTCCGCAACAGGCCCATCAGCAGCAACAGGTTTATTGTTTATTGGGAAAAAGGAGGAAATTATTACTCTGTTGTCCTTTTTTATGGTTGATGTAATATGTTACCAACTGTTTTTTATTTTGTTTTTGACAGTTGAGGAGAAAAGACCAAATGGGAATGCCAGGATACCCTCCGCAGCAGAAACCAAGACGTATGTAAGGTAAATAACACTGTTCCGCTACATATTAGTGGCAACAGTGACGGTGGTGGTGGTAGATGTGTACTCTGTCATAGAGAAACTTGACATTTCATAAAACTGGAAGAATTTCTTTTATGTGGATTATTAGGAATATCAATAACTTCTTTTATGTTTTGTCCTAGTAGTTTTAATGGGCAATTAGGATTCATGAGAAACTTGGCATCTCATAAAACTGGAAGAATTTCTTTTATGTGGATTATTAGGAATATCAATAATTTCTCATGTTTTTTCCGAGTAGTTTTAATGCGCAATTAGGATTCATAAGAGTTCTATTTAAATTTTTGAATTAAATTTATCATTGAGATTCTTACAAAGTATTTAAGAAACTACATATTGCGCATAACCTGGTTCACCTCTGTAATAGTCACTTGTGATGTTTGGGTTGTGGCAAACATCATGTTGTGTACCAGTTCTGCACATGGTCCAGTTAGGACTGAAAACGGCCTAGAAAAAAATTTTGATTTACAAAGGAGAACCGACATAAAACCGTCGAAACCCGCTGTCAACTGGGTCTGGTCCAATGCAGATCATAAATGCACCATCTGGGAAATATATTACCTGAAAATGGCTCAATTTTATATTTTTTTATTTGACTTGTATTATGTTGCTTAATTCCTCAATGTGTGACTTATGCGGTTTAATGTTGTTAAATAGCCGCTATACCGCTATAGTGTCGCCGGATTTGAACAAACCGCTATTGTTCCGCGATAAGCCATTAGGACAAAATGTTGTCAAATAGCTGCCATAGAATTGGTACATAGCATAATTTTAACAATCCGCTATTTTTCGCTATCTGCAATTTACAACACTGATGCCGTTTGCTGTAAATTTTGTACTTCAATTTGACTACAGGCATACAACAAGCTTGTTTTAGGTGTCATTACTGTTTCTCTTTTTTCAACTCTAGCTTTTTACCTTTCATTTTCAATATAAACTGTTCATAAATTAGATTGGGATCCTTTCATGTTGATTTCAACATGAAGAAATAATATGGAGAATCTATGACCCTTGAAATATATTAGGACAGAAGGGTTTAAGAATTTGAAAAAAAAGGGGAAAGAATGTGGTTAAAGGTGGAGATTTAAAACATGAGAAAATAAGTGAGGAAGAAAACACAAGAGGATTCTAATCTTTTTGAATTTCGATGTTTATGAATAGGTAGGATAACATGGTGCGTCGGGGGTGGGTTTTGTCTCCCCCACCCCCGACAGAGATCAGATCAGTTTCTTCCGCCCTGCACCCGTTCCTATTGACATTGGTTTTCCCCCGCCTTCGCCATTTATATTAATAGTATATAACTAAATATTAAATAAAACATGTGTATAATTTTTTTTACTAATAGGGTGGGTTCTTGGAATGTTGCCTGACAGGTATTAACATTCGCACCTGTCCTCGACTTTGAATATTGAGAAAAATTCAAACCTATGCACCTGGTCAAAACAGGGTTTTTCCGTCAAAGTTGGGGCAAATTCTATTGGTTGCGGATTATGTTGTCATGAAACAATAGGCAAATATAGTCAGAAATTGAATTATCAGAGTCCAATTTCAAAGTAGAAAAAAGAGATGTAATGACAACTTTATTGTTAAAAATGATTGATTTAGTTTTTAAAATTAAATAATGTTATTACTATTAATATTATTACCATAAGATGTTTAGGTAAAGAAATACCCATTATAGTATATTGTTAAACTATTTATAAAAAAGTAATATATTTAAATATTACCAGTCCATTCTTGGTTGAATTTTGGTCAATCATTTGAATCTTAAATCAGTATACTGGTTCATTGTCTAGTCTGATACTAATTAGTTTGATACTTATCTTCTATAGTTGCACTTTCTGTCATCAATGTTCAACCTTTTTGCATACTTGTACTAGTAGGATTGAATGAATCTTCTATATTTGCAATAATTCTGAAGATATCAAGTGAAGATAGATTTAATGGAAGATCTTCTGAAGATATCATGCTTAGGTTTTGATGGAAGAGATCAAGTGAAGATAGATTTCAAGTCAATAGTGGCAAACTTGAGCTCATTCTGGACAATTCATAAGTCATAACACCCATAGTCGGATGATTTGCCTTCATCCTTGTGGACTTCACTTTTTGTAATTGCATTGGGCACATGAAGCTGGATGCTACAACATGAACTATTCTCCTGGAACACCAATGGAGCCATTTAAGGGAGAATAACTGGGGAAATGGCTGAGCTAACTGGTGAGACATGTATATCATATTTTATATATAGTTTGTACAGTTTTCTTGTATTCTCATAGCTGTTACTCAAGGTGAAATGTTAGTGAACGTATAGGTTTTCGTCAAAACTGAATCAGCTGAAACTTTATTGTACTTGATGAGTTGATGTATATTATTGCCTCACCTTATTGAAGGAAATTATGTACTAGTCTTTTCCGTTTTGAATCTGTTGTGCTGCTTGGAATAATATTACTTGAGCATGGACTAGTTTTAATGGAAACATAATACGTAATCATTAGTATTATAAGCTTTCTGCCAGAGGTAGAACATATACATACCAATATCAACATTCTAGCATTAATATATTGCTAGGGAGGAACATTTTCTTCTTTGCTCTCCGTTAGATTCTAGGTTTTTTTTTTTTTTTTTTTTTTTTTTTACTATTTCAACCATTGTGTCCATGCTAGAGGTCATTTATATGCTTAAATATGTCAATTTCAGTTAGTGTTCATTCTAGAGGTGTTTGATGGTTCTTCTTACTCTCTCTACACAAGACATAATCATTTTTTCCATTTGAATCTCAGGATCCAGTTTCATCACCTGGATCCAAATCACCAATTTTAGTCTTTTTAGGCTTGACCTCAATCTCAGTTATATCTTTGTCTTTGTTCTGGTCAATCAATCTTGTTAATCTTATTACTAAGATACTTTTCATTATGATGCATTTTTTTTCTTTCTATACACCATATCATGTATCCTTTGACTCACCCTATAAACGATCCTATTTTAGCTCTTGGATCTAGTTTTCCTACATTTGAATGGTAGTAAACTGTACAGCCTTTAAGGTCTTTGTATTCAGCTGGTCTTTTGTTCCATATTTCGTGAGGAATTTTACAGCCTAATGTATTACAGGGATACCTATTTATCAAATAGCAAGCTGTGTGGAAGACTTCTCTCCAAAAATTCTTTGATAAGTTTGGATTAGACAACATGCATCTAACCTTCTCAAAAAAAGTTCTATTCATTCTCTTAGCCAAACCATTTTATTGTGGGGTATTAAATTTCTTATGGCAGAATTCTAATCCATTATCTTTTATAAGAGCTTTTATTCTCCTATCACATTGATTTTCAACTCTACCCTTCCATTTAACAAATGTTTTGAAAACTTGATCTCTACTTTTATTCAAATAAACACGTACTTTTCTAGTAAAGTCCTCTATAAAAGTGATTTAATATTTGTTATTCAGATCATGGAGACCTCTTTCACTTGTATGCCCCAACCTTTGATACCATAACAGTGTTGTGCTAATTCAGTGTTTTCAACCAATGCGACGTTTGAAATAACTGTATATGCCTTAGTAGAGACAATTTCTTTTCCTTTCATCAGTACCCTTGATCCCTTCAAAACCTTAATGACTCAATTTTCAGCTTTGAAAGTGTAACCAGGTTATTCCAAAGTTATTAGGGATATTAGGCTTTTCTTTAGTTCAAAACATATCTAACTTTTGTTAGAATTTTTCAGTATTATCTGCAAGTTTGGTTCTAATAGAACTAATGCCTACTACATTGTTTTTCATTCTTTGTAGTCTTGAAACCACTTTGTTAGGACAGATTATATGAACAACTTGAGACCAGAATCCATTCTTTTTCTACCAATACTGTTATCTGCTACCATGACTTCAGAACTATCATAACCATCTGAAACAACCGAAGCATCTCCTTCTTCTCCATTATTCTTTTTCACCATTTTCATGATTTTAATTTACTGATTTTCTAGACAACTCTTTTTCCACTAAAGCTGCTTGAACATCTTCTAAGGATATTGAATCTCTTCCTGGTATCAAGGTATATGCTAGTGTATCATAAGAGCTTGACAACCATCTGATAAACACCAATGCTTATCCTCATTATCTATTAAAATTTCAATATTTTCAAGATCAATAATTAAAATAATAATAGAGAGGAACACATGAAATTTGTTTATCTAATTTGATCAAATCAATCTATGTTTGAGGGAGAAAATAACTCTCCAATTCACTATATGAATTACAAAAAAATAATTTTTAGAGTTCTCAAGAACAAATTTTATTTTCTACCACATTGTTCCCTAATCTCTCCAACTCTCAATATAAGTGTTCTGGGCTGGGCCCAGCCTTGACCGGACATGCCCAATCCAGAGATATACGGGGAAGGCCCAAACAGGCCCAAGTTGCCCTATGTCGAGCACAGGTGTTCCCGTCGACTAGGACGTTCCCTCAGTCGGACAGGACACTTCCTTCGTCAGGTAGAACGACGTGTCCCCCACACGTTCTCCACGTGCTTCCCTCCGCGGAGACACGTCATCAGCCAACTACCCACCTCCGAAAGAGATGGTCAACCCACCTTTCGGAGATCACAGGACGATTGAACTAGGGCGAAGACCACGTGCTGGTCTTCACTATGCCACGTAAGCCCTAGCAGTCACATGGGTTGGGCCTGTCAATCCAGCCCAACACAAGTGACCATTGGCCCTGCGGTGAGGTCTCTCTATAAATACCCTCTTTCACTAGAGGGTCAGTTATTCTCTTCTTAACCTCTCTTCTGTATTTGCTCCCACTCTGGTCCATTACTTACTTTGGCATCAGAGTGTCTTGCAGATACACCCCCTTCCTCGTCCATATTTCTTGTGAGCAGCTAGCAGATCAACGACGCGTGGTAGGTCATTGTTCTCCTTCTGATCAAGTCAGATCAGTGGCGCCGTCTGTGGGAAACTAAGCTTCCCCATTCCTCCGAGCAGAGAACCAAAGCTTCCTCCTCTCAAATCTCAAGAGCATGACTAGCCTACGCCATGATGACGCTGTTCTCGATTCCACCTTCACGCCGGTCACCAACGGCGACAACCGAACGGGGAGATCTCAACCCCGCGAGACCCACGTCAGGGACGGCCAAACTGCGTCCCCTTCATCCGAGGATGCGACACACCATGTAGTTCCTCGGGCGAGGAGTCCGCCGGTATTTCAGCCCATCCCCACATCGACTGAAGCGGACCCGACGATGATTGATCTCTTCGCAGCCATCAACCAGATAAACCAGATGCTGTTCCAACAAAATGAGCGCATCGGCGCGCTGGAACACGACACCTCTTCCGACTCTCCTCCGCGGAGAAATCAGCGCGGGAGCTCCCGGAGCCCCTCTCCACGACCACAGCTGGAGAGGCCCCAACCAGTGGCCTCTAAGAAACGAGCACGATCACCACCCCGGAAGAAGAGGAAGTCCCCGGAGACGAGGGCGAACGAGCCTGAAGCCCCGACCAGAAGATCGAGGGGGCGTAACCCGCCTCCTCGACACGAACCGCCGCCTCCGCAGTCCCTGGTTCGCAGCTACGAGGACGACTACAGGACTCCTTTATCAAGGGAGATCATGGCAGCCCCCATCCTCCACAGGATGGAGAAACCACCTGTGCTCTCGACGTACGACGATACCTCCGACTCACACGATCATCTAGAAGACATCGAGGCTATGCTCGACTACAAGAATGTCTGAGGGGCCATCAAGTGCCGACTCTTCCCGACGACGCTGAGAAAGGGAGCCATGGCATGGTACAAGATCCTGAAGCCTGAGTCTATCACGTCGTGCAGGGTCCTGAAGGACCTGTTTTCACGACACTTTATGGCGTCAAGGCGGCATCCGAAGACGGAGGCCGCGATAGGCGCAATTTTTCAGGCCTCAGATGAGCCTCTTCGAAACTACATCGAGAGGTTCACGAGGGAGGCGGTCTAGGTAACGACGTCGGACAAGATGAAGCGTTACCTGATGGAGCAGAGCTTACGCCGAGACTCCAAATTCTACGAGGTTGTGGCCATCCACCGGCTAGACTCTCTGCAGGACTTCTTTGAAAGAGCCCGTCATTACATCCGGTTCGAGGAGACGGAGGCCGCCAACACCGCCTGCGACACTAGAAACCCCAGCGGGTCCCGAGATGAAGGAGCCTCGGTCCACCGACGCGGGGGAGACTGAAGACAGGAGGACCGTCCCCGAGAACCCCGCAAGCAGAGGGGCCCTGTTGGCCGTTTCACCGAATACACGACACAAGTCGCTTCCCGCGAGCGCATACTGGCTAAGTGCGCCAATTCAGAATTTGTCCGGGGGGTGTCCGTTTTCCAAAATCGGCGTCCACCAAAGCCAACGTGGACAAATCCAAATACTTTCGCTTCCACCGAAGCCACGATCATGTGACAGAAGATTGCATCCACCTGAAGGATGCAATCGAAATTCTGATCAAGGACGGGCATCTGAAGAGGTACATCCGGGGAGGAGATCCCCCGCGGAAAGAAGCCTCGGAGGTCAAAAAAGTCGAAGACCTCTCTCCTCCCAACAACGACTCCGGCTTACAGGTGGTCTTCAGCGTTGGTCGACCTAAGGACTAGTTCACCCTAAGGGAATTCGGCCTCCCTGCCGAGCTTCAGCTGCCCGAGGAGCCAGTGCACCCTACCAGCCGGTGGGAATACTTTCCCAGGGCGATGTTTATTTCCGACGGGACCCCGAGCAAGCTCTCGATTGGATCGGTTAAGAGGAAGTTCGATGAGCTAATGAGCAACAACTCTAGCAAGATGAGCACGCTCGACAAGTTCCGAGGTCGATCCAATTCGATCACCTTCTATCTCAAAGAGCTCCCCGGGGGAGCCCCTAACTCGGCCATTCCCCTCATGATACGGGCACAAATGGCCAACTTTGACGTCCGACACATCCTGGTCGACGGAGAGAGCTCGATGGACATCATGTATACCCACCTCTTCTCGACGCTCCAGCTCGACGAGACCAACTTGGCCCCCTACCTGGGCTCCGACTTCCAGGGCTTCAACGGGAGAACGACGAGGCCATGGAGATACGTGGATCTCAAAGGTCATCTTCGAGGAAAAGGAAACGGGACAGGAAAATCAACGTCTGTTTTCTAGTCGTCGAATGCCCATCTCTGTATAACTGCATCCTAGGCAGGACGACGATGGACGAACTCACCGTAGTGTCGTCAACCGTCCACCTGAAGATGAAGTACTATACTAGGCTGGGAGTCGTCGTTACCCTCAACGGGGACATCGAAGTTGCTCGTCGGTGCTTTGACGCAGCGATGGAGGGCCTTAGTATAATCGGTCCCGCGACCAAAGCAACTAAGCCCCCCTTCCCCCCGTTCAGGAGGTTAAACCGAAGGATCACGTCGACGCCATAGACCTCGACTGCCATTTTGCCGAAGAGCCAAATCACGAGGACAAGGCCGACGACACTCTTCCATCCACCAACGGGCATCCTATTCACCCAATGGGCCCCATCCCAAACGGAGAGTTTGAGATCGTGATCCTTGGGGCAAACGCCACGAAGACTGTAAAGATTGGGGCAGGGCTGCCCGACCTAGTGAGGAAATAGCTGAAGGCCTGTCTGCGTGAGAACACCGACCTCTTCGCCTGGAGCGCCACAGAGATGCCCGGACTCGACCCTGAGGTCTCCTGCCACTAGCTCTCCGTCAACCCGGCCGCTAGGACCGTAGTACAACGCAGGCGTATGCAGTCTCCCAAAAAGTCGGCGGTTGCTGAAAAAGCTATAAAAGACCTCCTATAGTCAAATTTCATTTCGGAGGCCCGGTTTTCAACCTGGCTATTCAGCGTTGTGCTTGTTAAAAAATCAAATGGAAAATAGAGGATATGCGTTGACTACACAGATCTCAATCGGGCATGTCCCAAGAACGTCTATCCCCTCCCCAACATCGACAACTCGGCGGGTTTCAAAGGAGTTAATAGCTACACGCGAAGGCTTGGAGTAGAATTGGTGTTATTGGAAGATTCAAGAAACATATTTGAGTAAATATTACGTGGAAGAGTTTGGAAAGTATGGTGTGTACAAGTCAAGATCCAAATTAGGAGATTTATTTTCTCAACTGTCTTGTAGATTGGTGATTATATGAATTCTTGGAAATATTTGTCAAATAACAAGGAACTATGTTGGTTCCAATGGGAAACCATTGAAAAGTGCACATAGACAAAGCGAGGACGAACGCTGAAACATTATAAATCTCGGTGTCATCTCTCTCTCTCTCTTACTCACTCACTCTTGCACTTAAATTCATAGTGATTCCATGCTTAGGTTTTTCAATTCCATCATATTATATCGTTTGGTATTGATAGCGATTTATTACGTAAACATTAGGTTTTGTTGATTGATAATTTGAAAATGAATTGAATTTATAACTCCACAAATTGAATAATTGTGTAAACACTTCTCATGCATTACAAAATTGAATCAATTCATACCAAGCATTTTAATCATATTAATCTTTGATATTTGTGAAATGGTCTGTGCTAACTTGATCAATATTCAAACTGTATAATTTTCATTTTCGCATCAAACCTTTCGCTCGTAACTCATTTTTGAAAATACTCTGATTTTGAAAAACAACGGTTGAATATTTTAATTTGGGTCTATTCACCTCCCTCTAGATCATTTTTATACTCCCATATTCACCCCCAACATGGATGAGGGTGTTACTTATGAAGAGGAAATTGTTCGTGAAACCCCTATTGAATACGAGCCGAATATGTAAATTATCTCATGCCTGAGACTTGTTTTGTCACCTTGATCAACTTGAATATCAATGTTAGATTTCAAAGAATTCATTGCGCTCTCTTGAAATATCTAGGGAGCCTTTAATAATAAGGCTAAAAGACACATGATGAAGTTGATTAGAAAACACTCTCCATTGTTTTTAATTGTTATGGAAACACACATTTGTTTTCATAAAACCAAATCCTTATGGGATGGAGTTGGATATGTGAGTGTTCACTGCATGGGTGCACACGATAAATCTAGGGGAATTTGGGTGTTAAAGCATAACGTTAATAACATTATAATTGTTGTGCATGATGTCTTTATGGATACAATTACTATCAAGTTATTATTGGGAACTTTCTATTGGTATGTAACTGGAATTTATGCTAGTCATATGTACACTTCTCGCCTTGACACGTGGCTCTACATCATTGACCGAAGGAACACTGTTAATGGTCATTGGTTGATGATTGGAGACTTTAACGACATCATTCATCCGAGTGAACAAAAAGAAGGAAAATTTAATCATTTTACGGTAGATGATTTGTTAAATATCATTGATAAATGTAATTTAATTGAAGTAGACATGAATGGTAGGAAATTAACTTAGAATAGGCATTGTATTGGTAATCAAATGGTCAATCACAAGCTAGATATGACCCTTGTTGATGTTGCTTGGTGCATGGCTTTCCTTGATGCATATGTTGAGGTGTTGTGTTAATTTATTTCCGATCACAACCCTATTATTCTTAGGTATGACCTTCCCCTCCATGACCATGAGCCGCATCCTTTTAGGTTTGAGGAAACTTGGACCGCTCACCCAAAATACTCCAATATAGTCCAGGTTGCTTGGGGGAAATCCTCAGACGGCTTTGTAACCTGTCTCCAAATAGTGCAACACAATTCAATCCTTTTAAGAAGGAAACTTTTGCCAATATCAGCAAATGGAAGCACAACATTAATAAGAGACTCAGGGTATCCAACACTCTTTGAAGAAAATAGATTCAGCAAGACTAGTTTATCTCTAACAAAAGGTTTAACAAGAGTATGATGAGAACCTTGTGTAATAGGAGATTCTTTGGTATCAAAAGGCTAGAGATGATTGGACTAAATCAGGAGATTGTAACACCAAATTTCCCATACCAAGACGGTAACCAAGCTGAAGTGAAATAAAGTGCATTGCCTTCATCTTTCCAATGTTATTTAGTGCAATGATGACAATATTCTCAAGGAAGAAACACTGACTTTTTAAAGGTATTTTATGCCCTACATCTCATATCCTCATGCTAGTATAGATGACTCAACTATGGATCTGATACTCATTGAAGAAGCCAAACTTTCTTTGACTTAATAGGCGACGAGGAAAATTTTTACTTATGCACTTAATTAAATGCACACTTTCAAGGCACCTGATCCTGATGGACTCCAGGGTACTTTCTTTAAACAATTTTGGCATATAGTTGAAGATGAAGTTGTCCAACTTATATCATACACTTTTTTGATAGGTACATTTCATTTCTCTCTTTCCGAGACTCTTATTACGTTAATATCTAAGGTAGATTGCCTCCAAAATTTTAAGGAATTCAGACCCATTAGCTTTTGTAACACTATTTACAAGCTTATTACGAAGATTATGGTTAACATATTTTGTCCTTATCTAAATCAGATAATTGGACCCTTCTAAAGTATATTTTTACCCGATATTTTTGTCTTATATCTTGAATAAAGTTGTCATGTTTTCTGTCCTTAAAGTGAATGTTGCTAAATCAAAGGTGTTTTTCTCCGCTACCACTAAGAGGAGTGATATGGGTTTAATTGTCTCCAACACAGGTATCAAGTGAACTGTTACTCTAGATAAATACTTGGGGTTCCCTATGTTGCATGGTCCTCTTCAATACAAGGACTTCAAGTTTTTAGAGGATAAAATCAGTCATAGGTTAGCATCTTGGCAACATAAATTGTTAAACAAGTTTAGTCATTTGACTATGGTTAGATCTGTCCTTAACTCCATCCCAAATTATTATATGCAACTATCTCGGCTACCTTAACCAACTTGTGATTTTATTGATAATATTTTTAGGAATTTTGTGTGGATAGGTAATTTAAACTCTGGTGTGCATATCGTTGGGTGGAATAAAATCATTAAGCCCAAAAAGCGGATGGTCTTGGAATTCGGAAAGCAAGAGAGACCAACACTTCTATGTTGGGTAAGCTAGTTTGAGGTCTGCACTAGAATTGTGATTCCCTATGGGTCCAAGTTTTGAAGCATAAGTACATTAGTGAGGAAACATTCCTTAACATGAAAAAGAAATTGAGATCAGTTACTTAGAATGCAATTATGAAAACTCTCTCTGCTCTTAAATATGGCTTTGAATTTTGATTGAGGGATGAGAACTCCTCTTTCTAGTTTTACAATTGGTGTGGGGTAGAAAAATTAGTAGAGAAGGTTCTCTATGTGGATATATATATATGATTTGAAAATAAGAGTGAATGATGTTACTTGGATGGAAAATGGAACTTCAATTTATTATATACTAATATTCCCCCGATTGTTTGTGACTTCCTGAAAGCGCTTCCCATTTATTTGAATTCTCTGGTGTCTGGTCGCTTAACCTAGAAAGGTAATTTAGATGGCAACTATACAATTAGATATGGATAAATGGTTAAATATACTTGAACTTGTTAAAAATACAACAAACAATAACTCTTGGATCTAGGTGTGAAATATCTCTACTCCTAAGAAGGTTATATTCTTCCCTTGGATGACTTTACACCAATTCTTAAAGGCTGTGGGAAATTATGTATATTATACTTAGTCGAAACTACTCTTTGGACAGGCTTTTTAAAATCATTTTCTAGGGCTAACAAAGACCCACCAAAACACCAGTCTGGATATGATTTTGCTTTAGAATTTCACTTTAACAAGTTGGTAATGGTGGAAATTTGGGAAAGTGAAATTTTAAAGCAAACTCATATCACTCCTTTATATAAGGAGGAAAATTAAGATTAGGAATTTTTTCATTGATTTTCTGTTTCAGAGTAAAAGCCACATCATAAGTAGTTCGATTAAGATTATGGGGATTATGCACAATTTCAAAGTAACGTTGAAAAGCTCGAATCTCTTTGATGTGTATACCTCGACTTTTCTTTGTTTTATTTTATAGGCAAGAAAAATCATCTGTTAAATGTTGAATTAAAGTTGAATTATCCACAACAACATGATCGTAATAGGCAGACCACTAATCTTCAAATTCCTTGGTGCAGTGAAAATAAGGTTCAAATTCGAAAGGACTCAAATTAATGACTTTTTAGCGTGAAAGTCTAAACACTCCTTATAATATGCCTCAATTGGTGTATTTGTAGCCAGAAATGTTTCATCTTCTTTGGTGAAAATGGTTTTTGGCAGGAATTGGCTAAATTCAAATTGGCAGGGTTGGTAAGCGACAAGCCAAAAGGCAGCTTCACAGTTGAAATTCTAGTCGACAAGATAGTGGATTTGAATAATTCCACCCAAACATCGAGAGCTTTAATTTGGCTTTCATGCGAAGAGGCTAGAAATGTTCTTCTGAACCACTCTGGCCCATAGGTTCGACTGGTAAGTAGTGTAATAGTAGAGACAAATTTATTACAATTCTTAAGCATGAAGAAATACTTTTCAAGAGTTCTTTTAGTAGAAGATTGAATGTTATCTAGGGTCATCCGTCGAGCCTTATACCTTTGTCTCGTCTTTCCAAATTAGGCGAAACACCAATTTTTAGAATGGGTTCAAAAGCGGTGTTGAGGCAAAGCTATAAGATTTAGATAGGGCCAGAGGTCAGGAAGTTCTCCTTAGGGCTTGTTCAAGTTTTAAGGTCACGAGAAGCCATTCCTAAAGACTTATAAAGGTAACCTAAGATTAGTTTACTAAGAAAAATGTCCTTTTTCTCATGAATCTGAGTTGTAAGAGGTTGAAAATTCTTGTCTACTTGGAGGGAGCTAGAACAAAAAATGAAATGGAATAGCCATAGAGTGAGAAAAGAAATTTGCTCAAAGTCAGAGACTTCTTTAGTTTTGTCATTATGGTCTTTGATGTTGTTGCTGAAGCTAGGAAGGTCGAAAGTAGAATTGGGTTTGATCTGGTGTTTAAGATTGGGGTTGAAAGTTTCCCTGATCGGTCGAAGACCAATAATAGCAGTAATGTCTAAAGGAGTGGAAGTGATCATTCCACATGGTAAATAGAAAGTATTAGTTGAAGACTCTCAAAAACGAATGGCAGCTATAAGCATGTTAGAGTTATACTTGGGTCTAGTTTTTGATAGTTGAATCAAGTAAAAAATACCTTGATCTTTTCAAGTTTGTTCTTTCTTATTTTCTACTTTGTGCAACCAATTAAGATAAACATCACAGTTGGTGGAAGGAGAAGAATGAAACACACAATTGGAATGCTCCATGAACCCCAACTCAAACGCACGAGGTTTGCTTGATGGTGAAATGGGAAGAACTCTTCCAGTTTGGTTGGTTTCATGGATGATCTGAGCAAAGGACCCAGAAACGCATGAATAATACATGTAAGAGAAAAAGGGGTCAATACATGAGAAACCCAAATGACATATTTCTCTTTCTCCATTGTAGGTTCTGGGACATAGTTAGGGTTGTTAGTAAGGATGTATCCTTGAAGATTATCAATAGAAGAAATTAAGAGTTGTTTTTTCGTGCCAGAAGAAGAATCCATTGTTTTGAACTTGATTAGAAAAGAGTGATGATGGAAGTTTGGAAAACAAAAGCTCTTAGGGTTCAAAAAAGAAAGCAATCTTGTGAAAAGGAAGAAACAAGGAGAAGAGAGTATATATAGCTGTATGAAAAGAGAGTCTTTAGTTTCCTTTCGAAATCAAAACAATTGGCGTTTTGATTTTTGTTTTAAAGTTGTTAATTAATGTTTTTCTTTATATTTTAATACAGTTAATTCTTGTGGCCCACGATGATTTTAGAAGTTGGAATCGTGATGGAGATTGTATGCACAATCGTTGATGTAACGGTTAGGTGAAAGTGGCTATGATGATGGTCACGTATGCATAGTGATCTGAACAATGTCTGGAGTGTACTAAAAATGTCATCTTCCTTCCATATTGCAAACATGATCAAAAGTGAGATTTTTGAGGACATTTGTTAGCTTGAAATTTTTGACTCAATATGTTCGCCAAGAACGGAGGAGAGATAAATATACATGCTAAATACATATAGCTAAACCATGTTTTTAACACCAATATCACAAGATTCGACCGAGAGGATTTTCGACAGAGGCAGTTGGAATACCTGAATCTTGACAATGGCAGTTGGAAGATTTGAAGATATTTTTTGACAGAAGTAGCAGTTTCACAACAGTTCAAGGATTGAAGACACATGAAAGCAAAGCAGAGGACAAAGGGTCACGTAATAGTGTACATGTCAAATGTTGGAGAATTGACCGTTGTCGATGATTATGGATGCACATGTATATAAGTCAATTTGATCTTTGTAACAAGCGTTTGCATTCTTCATTGTTGTTCTCTATAAAATTCAAACATCCAAGTTACAAAGATAAAATAATTTGTTAGAAATGTATGAGTTTGCATCCGACTTTTAATCCAAATATTTTTATTTCATCATTTTTATTACTTTTCTTTGTTAACTTTATTTGTACGAACAAACATTTCTCTCAAACATCTAACACAATATATTTCCTTACGTTGTTTTGAGTTTAATCTTTTAAATAAATTAAAACTTGTGATTTAATTAACTAAACACAACAAATACATAATCTACAAAATAAAGACAAATTATTTTTTAAAAAAGTAAACGGTTAGATATGTCAAAAGCTAATTCAAAATTTGAGATTACCCTCAAACAATTATACATTCAATATTCCAACAACCTAAGAAATGTGAGTATTCAAATAAACTCCAACATCATTCCTACGAACTTCCAACATAAACAAATCATAAATTTCTACTTCTTCCAGAATCAAAGGGATGAGAGTGATCAATATCAGGAAGTTTAAGTTGCACCCCTGCAACCTCCTCCAATGAGTTGAAGAATCTTTGATCATCATCCTCAACATGTACATTGATGCAAGAACCCCTTTTCAGCTTCATTTTCACCAGCCTCCTTAGCCAAACAAACCATGCGCAGTCAATGCAAAACCTCAATCAATCAAAGGATCTCATCATTTCCCCTCTATTAACTTGAAGCCATGTTTATATGGTATCTGGTGCATAGTGACACAACACCTACAAATGTAGTTATTGTCAACTACTTCTGTTTTCTCAGGTGTTAATTGTGTCTTGTGTCCATCTCAGCTCTTCAAGGAAAACCCTTCCTTCACCATCCTAGAAATACAATGCAGCACAAGAAATGATAACGTTAAGAGATTGAATCACTTTAACCCCTCCATTAATGCAAACATTCGACCTCTATATCCCACCATCTAAAACCTCCCAAATTCAAAGATAATCAACACCAACATTTGATTATGGTTCTAGGTAAAATCAAGAATTGCACAGTACATTGAATGAAGCAGAAAGTGATGAAAACGCTTACCAGATTCATGCTAAACAGAATATATCATCAGTCATCAACAAAATATACTGCAAAATCCTCAGAGGAGCATTTTCAAAATCCAAATACGGCAATCTCACCTCCCTCACTCTGCATGCCCCATCACGTCCTCCAACCCGACCCGCACAAACCCGGTTCACATCCACCTTCCTGAAGAGATAAACAACACCGCCGCCGCGTAAATCCCCGGAAGGGTTTTGCTTCGTTTTGAAAAAGGTCCAACCTTTCCCGGCGAGAATCCGACAAAACCCATCCATCGTATCAACCCGATTACCGTTAACCCGAGAGTATAACGAAACAGAAGAGCAATCCCAGTTACTGACATCTCCGCCGCGTGACCCAACAGCGTCAGAATCCCCGTCGGAGTTAAAAAGAACAACCTTGAAAGCGCGTGGGAAGAGCGTGACGAAATATCGAAGGTGGGTCAGTGGCGCTGTATCAAAAGAAGGAAAAGGAATAGGAACCGCATCATTGAGAAGAGAACAAGAAGCTGAAGAGACAGAGAAAGTAGATGTAGACGGCGTTGAAGGTGAAGAAGAAGATGTTGATGGTGTAGAAGATGGGTTGGAGAAGATAATGTGAGAAAGCGATGGTGTTGGGTGCAAATCCATTCCTAAATCTCTTGCAATGGTGGCAAGTCGATATGTGTTTGTTACGATTTCTTTGGTCGGGAGAAACAAAAGAGCGTGTCTTTTTTTGAATGGTTTTTTTGTTCTGGTTCTTGTTGTTTCATTGGGTTGTTGTTGTTGTTGTTGTTGATGGGGATGGTGATTTTGATTAAGAAAGTGAGAGTTGTTGTTGATGGAGATGGATTCACCTAAGATGAGAGAGCGAACCAGCTTTAGTGGAAGCATCTTTTTCTTACTAGGTTCTTTGCTTTGTGTGTGTCCTTCACATACAAGATATGCTTATCATGTTTGGTCGCTTTCCTTTCCTTTTCTTTCATTTCTTTGACTCTTGTGAAGTAACCTTTTGAATTCATATGTTTTTTTGGTAAACAACAAAAAAATGGTCCTTAGGCTAACAATTTAGGCCTTCATAATGCCAATGTCAATTTGTTCATGCCATTTCTTCTCCCACTATAAGTGATGGAAATTTTTGTATGGAAATCATAAATTGTTCATCTGAATTTGAAAATATATTTTCCAAGACATTCATTTACATTAAGTTGAGTCACTTTTTTATTTTTTCTAGAAATTAGTCTCAAAATATAGTTGTATTCCCTTTATATACACCACATATGTTTTGTTCGGAAATAATATATACAAATGAATCCATTCAAAATTCATAATACTGTCAAAATAACATAGTAACAAACGATAATATTATCAGTAATTCATAATACTAATACTATACTACTGTGTATATTAGACCTCTATCTATGTTCACTACCTCATGTATTTCAATGTCATCTGCGTCTCAGAAAGAATGACTTCTACAATTATTCTCCCAAGAGAGTTTAAGTCTCCTCTGTCCATACTCTCTCATTCATAATATGACAATATGCATGCAACACATTAACGATATAATATATCATAAACTGTTCCTCCTCTAATTTCTCATAATAAGTTGTAATAGATGAATCTCCCTCAACATGTTTAGAGGTACAAGATTCACATGCACCCCACCCTCATTTTTTTTAATAGAACGGACAAAAATTTTAGCCTTGTACCCACAACTATATTCGTCCTATCCACCTTGTTTTTATGTAAACTTTTACATAATGCGGGAACATTTGCTTGCCATCATCCCTATTAATAATATTGAAATTTAGTGTGTTCAGTAATAAGACATTGTTTGAAGGACGAACTTGTAAAATATTTTACAAAGACATGATAAAACAAAATATTCAAATTCTAATATTAAACTCAAAGCACTTTACCAAGTGAAGGGTTATTATAGTTGTTGACTTTTTTTTTTTTTTGGGTCTAAATTTCTTGGTAAATGATGTTTCTTACAATCTGGACTATATTTTCACATAGTAATAATAAAAAAATTTGTGTTTTACTTTATCATGCTAATAATTATGTTGGCTTACAAAATGGAAGCAAGCATTGGATTGTGAAATTTGAGTCGGTGGATGAATCATTTTCTTTTCATCAATTGATCCTTGAAATATCTTATACCAATTGAACAACTTGGGTGAGTGTTACATTACTTTAATTCATACGCACATGTTGAATGTGAATGTCTGGTTAGATAAACAAACTTTTATATTTTGTCACTTTTGTCTTGAAACAATTGTATATAATATGTCTCTGTCAAAAAACAATATTAATCTTTCTTGATATCTCGTCGGTCATTTGTGGTTTAAACTCGTGTACTGTCGCTGTTGCTAAGAAGATTTTTCTATTTTTGTTGTTGTGTACTCTTAACATATTGTCAATGCTGAACCTTCAAATGCTTTACAACAATATCCTTCTATTTTAACATATATTTGTATTTTATGAGATACATTGTTAGCAACACTTTGTTTCTTGTGATGCAAACAAGAATACATATGTAATGGAAAAGATGAAATATTTCACTAAAAGTGATTAATTATTGAATTGATTGAAACCAAAAGTATACAATAGCTTTATATAGTTTGTTGATCAATTAGCCAACCCAATTAACTAATAATTAAGTTACTTAGTTGATAAAGTCGCTAAACACAATCATTAAACAATCTAGGATACAAATGACCATGGATTAATATTTAACACATCTTAATTAGTCAATAAATTTAAGTATGCATCAATTCTAATTGTTCTCTCAACAACACAAATCGGTCTATCTTTAATGTCTTTGTGAATCCATTAGCTGACAACAATTTTGTTGAAAAATATGAAACTTCAAGCATTTCATTCATGACTTGCTCTCTTATGAAATGAAACTTAGTCTCTATGTGCTTGCTCCTCCAGTGTGAAATTGAAATTTTGGCAATATTTATGGTTAATTTGTTGACAATTATAAGCTTTAAGGGTTTCTACACTTTATTGCACCTCTTTAATAATGAATCCAACCAAACTGCTTGACATGAAGCAAATGAGCCAACTATTTACTATGCCTCGTATGTTGAAAAATTTGTGACAAGTTGATTTTTTGTACACTAAGAAATTACAACATCATTGTTTTTTATAACATAATTTGAGGTTCTCTTTCTATCACTTTTTTCACCACACCAATAAGAATTTGAATAACTTATACCTTCTTCTCTTTCACAATAGTTGGAAACAGCAAATCAAGTCTCATGATTTTCTCAAGTACTTAAGTATTTTCTTTGTCGCCACTAGATGTGATTTCCTAGGCTCATTCATGAACTTGTTATTTATACTTATTGTATAGCATATGTCGGGTATGCTATTGCATAAGTACCTCAATAATCCCATAATTTGCTTGTAAAATATTGCTTCTACCTTCTCTTATGTTAGAATAAGATTTGTTCTTGATATTTTCTCTTTTAGTTTTGATGATAACAAAAGTATTAAAAGAATAATGGTTTATTTGATGTATGTTTTATTTATGCAGGTTCTTGTTCATGTACATAAATAATCAGAATCTATTTACTTAAGATACACTTGGAGTTGTTTCATTGCTAGCTTCTGGTGGGAGAGTTTGAAGAACAATGTCTAGTATAGATTGCCGAAGACTCTGAGTTGAAGGCATCACCACTCAGACGAGTTTCTACACTTAGCAATTGTATACTCGTACTACTGAAAGCATGTTGTATTGTCTTATCATCCTGTTAGCTCGAGTCTACAAGATCACAAGGCTAAAGAAAAGCTGGTACGTTCTATGGATGACTGTTCCCAACGACTCTATTAGTACAGAGTCTCTTGAAGACTCAAAGGTTAAACGTGTTACACAAAGGATTCAGAAATATGTTGTGCATCCATCTTCAACATCTCTTGTACTATAGAGCACAAGCAAAGACACTTGATCAAGTCACCTTCTCAACGGCTAGTTTCTGAAAAGGCTATATGTATGGTGAAGATTCAAGCCTGAATTTTCAACAAGGATTATTCTGTTGAAGGAGTAACAAGATCAAACAATTATAAACTCTATGTAATAGGCAGATTTTCTGTTGTAGGTTGTAATTATAAAAACCTTAAGATTTCTTACCCCTGTATTTTATTAAAAATCTTAAGTGCTTTAGGTCTTTGCTATGGTGATCTCCCGTGCCTCTGATGCTCGCATCATGTACACCTTATTCTCTATTTTGTTGAGCCTTCAGTAGTTTAGATTAAGCCTCCTGCTATGTGCTAGAGAAAAAAGTCTTGTCTCATTGAGATTCAAGCAACAAGTCTTGAGTCAAGATGCTTAAGCCACGTAAGTTTCATTGCTTAAGTGCTTGAGTTGTGAAAGTATTATTGAGCTAGTCTGATTGAGCAAAAATAAAATCTTAGACATGTGCTCTAAGCAAAGGTAAGTCTTATCCTGAAGACAGATGAGCAGGTGGCTCATTCCGATGGTGTGAGTAAAGTAAAGTCTTAGACATGTGATTTAAGCAAAGAAAAGTCTCAGCCAGAAGACAGATGAACACGTGACTCAGTTAGATGGTGTGAGCAAGGGTAAATCTTAGACATGTGCTCTAAGTAAAGTGAAGTCTAAACCAAAGAGCAGATGAGCAGGCGGCTCAGTCTGATGGTGTGAACAAGGTTAAGTCTTAGACACGAGCTCTAAGCAAGGGAAGTCTCAAACAATTGGTATGAGCAGTTGTAAAAGTCTTATGCAGAAACATAAGCGATTGTAATTATGAAGTGATTATAATGAAAAGCTCTTGTGAGGCAGGGGATTGGACTACTCTCAGTTAGGGGAGAAACCAGTATAAATCTTTTTTGTCTTCTTCTATTATTTATTTACTTCTACTGTATCCGCTGCCAACTGAATTAACTCAGAATTTGAACATCAGTTCTAATTCTGAGACTCTAATCAGAAGCTAAATAATAAGAAAAACGTGAAACACAGTTCAACCCCCTTCTTGTGTACTTTTCACACTTTCAATTGGTATCAGAGCATGGTCTGTGATTAACACTTAACAGTGGTGCATATATTAATCTAATAAGAAAATTATATTTCTTCTTCAAGAAGGAATCAAGTGCCACATGAATAATATCATACGGCTTTTTCTACCATATTCAAATGGGTGATTCAATTGAATTTAAATGATGGAAAAGCTAAATATATTTTTAACTCATTGGACTTGATAAAGGATTGTTGAAGGTCTATAGAATATCCTTGAAAAAGGTATTACTATAGAAGTTAGTGGTGTTATATATGATCTTTTTGAAAATCTGTTTCACCAACTCAGAAGATGCATATTGAATATGTTTAGAGATAACTGCATTCTAGTAGATGCACTATCTCACTTCTGAGTATATCAATATCATTGATATGTCTGATGCTTGGACTATCTTTGATGTCTTGTGCTTGGGTTTGTGGGGATCAATTTGTGAAGCTTGAAGTAGTTACACTTCATCTAATCTTTTTAAGCAAATTCTGAGAGGATTGTTTCTTGACTTAAATCTAAAGTCACAGTTTTTTTTGGTGTTTACATTCTGAATTTGCTGTGGTCTGAAGATTTGTCTTGCAATCTTTAAAGAAAAGAAATGAAGCTGGATGATGAAAAACTATTCAACATATCATCTTCTCTTATTTAGCTTAAGTTCTTTGGAATGACTAATGATGAGAAACTTAGGTTTCTTGTCAGAAGAACTTTCATACTAGCTGAATGATTTGTGATATCTGTTGATAGAAGAGTAACTTCAAGTGCTTTTGAAATATGTGTATTTCAACTGATTTTCCAAATCTAAAAGCAAGAAGAAAATTCTAAGTGAACATAATGTCAGATACTCTTCAATGATTAATCATTTAAAACTGATATTAGTGTAGGATGCAGATGAAAAGAAGCATATGTGTTATAAAATAAAAAATCAAGTATTAAAAAGCAAGAGATGTTGTTAAAGCTATCTTGTTTCAAAATATTTTGATTTTATGGAGTTCTTTCTTTAATGTGATATCTTAAGAAACTCTATTGCTTCTTGGTTGAGGACCATTATGAGAGTTGTTTTAAAAAGACACTTCTATGAGAAATCTTCAACTTGTCTTTAAGCTCTGTTAGTTGTACTAAGAGAATACTTTGATCTGCTTTATGTCAATCTCTGGTGGTTATTACCATCTGGTTCTGAACTTGTCAATGATTTCAAAGTCAAAAGATTTAATCCAAGATAATGAGATTATTGTCATTGCTTAGAACAATATTATGTTCATATCTCATTCTAGACTTACAATCTGGAATGACTTGTGATCTGCTGATAGATTAAGATGTAAGACACAAAAGAGTTTGTTTGTACTTACATGTATGGTCTTATAGAAATATGAGTATCATAATGTATCTTTTATAGATATCAAGGAAAGAAGCAAAGGCATCTTCCATAAGTTTGTTTACAACATTGATTGGGAGAAGATCCAACAACCCATATTCAAGTACTGGCAATACTGAATTTGGTGAGAGTAGTGGAGTCAGTGGTCAGACAACCATTAAATCAGAATTCACTCAAAGATGTGTTCAGACTCTATTTGGTCAAGTCTAAATATTGAATCGAGTCTGACCAAACAAAAAATATGGTATGTTTGTTCTTGTATGACTTATCTTTTGATTCAACGAGACATTTGTGTAGATATAAATGCAAAGTTTCTATTAGATCTCTAGAAAAGTTTTTCTTTTGAAAAAAGAACTTCAGAAATCTTTAAGAGGAAAGTTTGTTGTGTTTATCTGTACTGAATGTCTTATCATGCCAGATAATGATCACATTTATGAAAACAATTTTCTCACTCTAGTGTTTATATTGTTGCTTGTTAGCTGTCTAAAGAAGACAATTTAATATTCATCTATCTTTCATGATTCTTGTTTTAAGATAAAGTGCTAGTTCTGAACAGAATCTCAGAGACTTGTGACTGACAGATGATATCTCTATCTGAGTCTGGACTTACTAGACTCTGACGGTTGATAGCTTCTGAAAGTTGTCAGTTTCTGAGGTTCAAAAGAAGATTCTTTCAGTCTGACATAACAGTTTAAGTAAAAAGTTTTATAATACTTAATCTTTCACAAAGGTGAAACTTATCTGGTGGAATTGAAATATCTGTTGGATAAAGAACCTTTGGGTAATGATGTTATCTCTGTTAGTACTTGCTGTTACTATTCCCTGTCTTGTGAAACATCATTGTGTCCTTTTTCTGACAAGATTCTTATTTTTGGAAGACTCTTGTTTAGTTTCTTTTTCTTTCTTCTTCTTCTTCTTCTCTTTCTTATTTTCCTCTTGTGTGTGTGTTGATCAAACCAAATCTAAGATGAGTTCTTCAATTTATTCTCCTTTGAATCAGCTGGTTGTCATCAATTAAAAGTTTGTGAATTTTGATGAGTTGCTTAAGATTGGTTTCAACTTCGGGGATATTGTGTTTAAACAAATGTGGAGTGACTACTTTGAGATGCTATATGGTTTCACTTATCCAATTATTGTCAAAGAGTTTTGGATTAATGCCTTAATTATTGAGCTGAACTTTGAGTATGCTAGTTTGTCTAAAGTAACTGGTGTTTCTATATCAGTAACCTCTAAAGCAATTGCAAATGTGATCAATTGTGAGAAGATTGGAGAAATTCCAAGAACTCTTGTTTGGGAACACTATCTTCCTACTCGACTTATCTTTGTAGATCCAGCTAATACATCAGTGGTTTCTAATCTTCTTCATGATGTTGTTGTTTGAAGTCAAATTCTGAATTCAAACCTACTACCTAAGGATCAAGATTTAGACCAAGTGAACCCTATTAAAAAGGATCTGCTTCTACTTCTTAATTCAGATTTGAAGATTGATCTTCCTCAAGTTATGTTTGACCATTTGAAGAGGTCTCTTTCTTCTTTTAAAAAGGAAAATACCTTCTTCATACCTTTTGGACGAGTTATTTCTGAAATGCTTGTTCAACAAAGGGTTAACATAAGTTCTGAGGCTAGTTCTTCAAAGATTTAGAGAGACAAGTTTGAAGCTATCTATGAAAGATTCTGATGTTGGATTTCTGCATAGTTATGCGTTGTATTGTTGATGAAATCTTTGTATTAAGTATCTTATTAATAAATCCAGAAGTTTCTTCATGCCTGTGTTCAGTTTTAACTGATTAATATTTACTTGTGTTATTCACTGAGAATCTGAAATAGATGAAAGAACTCAAATGTTTGCAACTTATTTTATTACCGAAAATGGAAGCTATTATAAGACAATTAGATTTTTCTAGTCTAATGGATGTGTCCTAAGGAACTCCCTAGGATCATCTAACATTTCTAAATTGTCTAAGAAATCTTGCCATTCTTCCTTAGCAAACTCCAAAGCCTCCTTCCTCAATTTGTTTCTGCGTCTGGATCCAGAAGACTTCTTTCTTTTGTGTGTCTTCACAAAGAATGTTGGAGAGGAGAGCACCTATAAAGCTGTCTGCTTGCTTGCAGGTTCTTCAGCTGGTCTCTTGCTTTGATTTGCTTGAGTTGTTGCATTCAGTATTATTGCCTTCCTGGAATCTCTCTTTGGAACCCAGACCCGCTTCTACTTATACATCTTGGTGTTTTAAGGATTAAGTGATGATGGAAGAAAGCTTACTTGATTCCTTTTATAGACATATTACATTTATTATCTTGAGATTAATATTATTTAAGTACTGATTAAATTAGCATTTTAATAATGAGTCTTGGTAATGTAATTTAATCTATTAAGATTGTCTGAATTTGTATGAGTATGATTGATCTGTTCTAACTGTCGTTTCTGTGTCAGTTTCACTTTATTAAGTGTACCTTCAAAAAATCTAAAGAAAAGTTATGGAATGTAAATGCCAAATAAAGAAGTATTGGTCTGAAATAAAATTTTCATTAATTAAATGAGGATTACAAATTTTAACAAAAAAAAAGGGTACAAGATAATGTTTAGAATTCATCCCTGGCCATTGAATCACGTGCCCAATGGCATCCACTGTTGTGATAGTCCAGCTCCTCATCCTTTGAATCAATGACTTCTTCCTATTCTATATCTGGAAGTGAACGGTAGAACGACTTGTTGACCCTCTTTTTCTTCTTCCTTGATCTCTTCATACTTCTTCTCTGAGGCTTCAAGGCAACCACTATTAAACCACCTTCTGAAGGTCGTTTAGGTCGTTTAGGTGCTTTTGAAGTAGCTTATTTAAAAGCAAGTTGTATTGAGAGTAGATGTACAGTTGTAGAGGACTCAGAAGTAGTTCGCTTCTGAGGGGATTGGACAGCCAAGCTTGTAGAGGTCTCAGTTGCTTCTTTTACAATAAATGCATTATGACTCTCAGTTGCTGATGCCATATCTTTAGGTTGGTGATTGATGAAAATGACTTAGGAGTGGGATGTTTTTATAATGACTTATGTGGATAACAAGTGTCTAAAATTAATCCTTGTTTAATTCTTGGAATAGTAACTGTTCTGGTCTGGGCCTAGCCTCGCGGTCCAGCCCAATAACGCACAAGGCCCAATAAGTGGAATAGCTTAACCGGGCGCACCCCCCCCCCCCCCTCGGACGGGCAGGATACGCTCCCCGCCAAGCGGGACGGCACGCCTCGAAGCGTCCTCGGCGCCCCCCCCCCCCCCCTTTTAGCCGAACCGACCGCCCTCCGCGGGCAAAATTCCCCGTGCCATTGGGCGAGACCCCATAGCTCTTCCACGTCCTCGCGTGCTCCCCTCCGCGGGGAGGACAACGCCCCTCCGGGAACCTCGCGAGCTCCCCTCTGTGGGGAAAACAACGTGCCCGATGCACGTTCTCCACGTGCTCCCCTCCGTGGGGACACGTCATCCCCCAACTGCCCACCTCCGAAAAAGCAGGTCAAACCCACTTTCCGGAGACCACGGGACAGTTGGACTAGGGCGAAGACCACTTCCTGATCTTCACTACGCCACGTAAGCCCTAACAGTCACCTGGGTTGGGCCTAGCAATCCATCCCAACACAAGTGACCGTTGGCCCAGCGCTGGGGTCTCTCTATAAATACCCTCCTCCTCAAGAGGGTTAGGTAATTCACTTCTTACCCACTTTCTGTACTTTGCTCTCACTCTGCCCAAATTCTTACTTTGGCATCAGAGTGTCTTGCAGGTACACCCCCTTTTTTTTCTCCTCCTCATCACCGGTGAACAGGTAGCAGTCCAACAGTGTGTGGTCAGCCCGTGATCTCCTCCTGATCAGGTCAGATCAGTAACAATCACTAAGACTTCAATGCATGCACTTTACAAACTTTAATGACTCTTATTACTTGATTACTCTTCCTTCTTGGAAACTGATCTTGTAATGATGGTCTGAGTTACATTTATTAGTGATATTTTTTTTCTCTTTCCTTCTTTTCTTTTTATTATTTTTAATGTGACAAAATAGGGAGAAATAATAGTAAGTATTTAAGTGGAAACTGAACCCACTGAATACATATTGGTCAATTATTTTCTTGTAATTTATTTTTCTGTTACTTGCCTAGGGCGCATTTTGACTTTCTTGTACATAGGTCTAAGTATGAGCTTACAAACCTCAGACTTAATCTATCAGACCCAGAAGGAGCTTACAAACCTCATATTTTGGTATTGCCAAAGAAGTTAAAAAGGGAAACATATTTTAACTCTCTTGTACATAGTGTTAAGATAGAGCTTACAAACCTCTGACTTAGCCTATGAGACTCAGAAGGAGCTTACAAACCTAGTATTCTAGTGTTGCCGAAAGGAATTAAAATGCAGTCATTTTGGTGTTCTTGAATGTGGAACTAAGGGGGAGCTTACAAACCTCAACCTTGGAACTGTTTGACTCAAGGGAAGCTTACAAACCTCAGACCCTGATGTTGTTAATAAGACTAGATTATTTTTCTTGAAAAATAGTTCTTGATACTAGAACAAGCTCAAGTTGTGAACTATCAGACTCAAGGGGAGCTTACAAACCTCATACCCTATTGTTGCAGAGAAAATTAAATGCCCAACATTGTCCTTTAAACACTTGTGTTTGTCATAATTAAAAAAAGGTAGATTGTTAGAAAAAGATTTGTTCTTAATATTTTCTCTTTTAGTTTTGATGATAACAAAAGTATTAAAAGAACAATGGTTTATTTGATGTGTGTTTTATTTATGCAGGTTCTTGTTCATGTACATAAATAATCAGAATCTATTTACTTAAGATACACTTGGAGTTGCTTCATTGCTAGCTTCTGGTGGCAGAGTCTAAAGAATAATTTCTAGTGTGATTTGACGAAGACTCTGAGCTGAAGGCCTCAACACTCAGACGAGTTTCTACACTTGGTAATTATATATCAGCTTCTGGTACCATTCATAGTTGGTGATAAAGCTGTAGACTATCCGTACTAGTGAAAGCATATTGTATTGTCTTATCAGCCTGTAAGCTCGAGTCTACAAGATTGCAAGGCTCAAGAAAAGTCGGTACATTCTATGGATGTCTGCTCCGAACGACTCTATTAGTACAAAACCCCTTCAAGAATCAAAGGTTAAATATCTTACACAAAGGATTTAGAAATTTTTTGTGCATCCATCTTTAACGTCTCTTGTACTATATAGAAAAAGCAAATACACTTGATCAAGTCACCTTTTCAACTAGTTTCTAGAAAGGCTATATATATGGCTGAAGATTCAAGCTTGAATTTACGACAAGGATTCTTCTGTTGAAGAAGTAGCAAGATCAAAAAATTATCAACTCTATGTAATAGGCATATTTTCTGTTGTAGGTTGTAATTATAAAAGCCTTAAGATTTCTTACCCTTGTATATATTTAGAAATCTTAAGTACTTTAGGTCTTTGTTATGGTGATCTCTCGTACCTCTAATGCTCGCATCATGTACACCTTGTTCTCTATTCTGCTGAGCCTTCAGTAGTTTAGATCAAGTCTCCTGCTATGTGCTAGAGAAAAACGCGAAACACAATTCAACCTCCCTTCTTGTGTATTTTTCACACCTTCAATCTTCATCATACAATTGTTGGAGTTGTTTGAAAATATACATATTAAAGAAGTCCCACATCGCTTAGTTTTGTGAATGAAGAGAGAGTCCAAGGCTATATATAGGATACAAGTTATTTAAAGTCTCACATTGCTTAATTTTGTGAAGAAAGAAAGAGTCCAAGACTATATATATGATTCAAGTTCTTCATTCCAAGATGCATTAGCCAAAAGCATTTTAAGTTTGTATTTGACTTTCTTTGTTCTCTTATACTCTTATATTATTTAGTTGTGAGATGTAGTTAAATATTTCTTTTGGAGGGTATGGGTGTACTAGGGGCCTGAGTTAGTTGAGAGTATATTATGTGTTGTAATATTTTTTACATAGTGTTATTCTCTGGTTGTCTATTGACAACGACCGTGGTTTTTTCTCCGATTTTAGAGTTTTCACGTTATGCTATTGTGTTGTGATTGCATTCCTCTTTTTTTTCTCTATGCTTTATTTGTTTTTTCTCAACAATCGGTATCATAGTTTTTGGTTCGATATGGGGATAAGTGTTCTTAGTTGTAATAATAATTAAATATTAGTATACTCTGTAGTTGCAGTTTTGTTTGATCTTCCACATCAGAAAAGAAGCGTAGTATTGTGAAAGAGTTGTTGAGTTGCATTCACAAATTCCGCTATGCAGTTTGGACTAGAGAAAACTAATGGAATACTTTTTTTTACTTGTGGAAAGTTCAAGTCAAAGATGTGTTGGTACAATCAAGATTACACAAGATACAAGATTGTGTCGGTGGTTGAAGAGTTTTCATCCAACAAGGAAGTTGCACGATAAAGTTTCAACCTGGTTTTCGGCATGTGAAAAATTCTTGAAGTGGTTTACCTTCAAGTTAAATATACTCTTCTTTAGGCGGAGTATGATAGTTTTTTAAAACTATGATTGTCAGTGAAGACAATATGAAATTCTTGGAGTAATTTAGTTTCACGTGAAATTTATTTTTCATGATAAAGTATATGATTGTTGGTGATGACAATGTGAAATTCTTGAAGTGATTTATCTTCAAGTGAAATATATTCTTCATGAGAGAGTATGATAGTTTTTAAAACTGTGACTTTCGGTGAAGAGAATGTGAAAATTCTTAGAGTGGTGTAGCTTCAAGTGACTACACACTTTATGGTGGAGTATGATTGTCGATGAAGGCAATGAAAATTTATGTATTATTTTCAATCAAGGTGGAATTTGTTGGGGTTGGTTGAAAATATACATGTTTATATTCTTTATGGTGAAGTATGATTGTCGGTGAAGACAATGAAAGTTTATGTATTATTTTCAATTAAGGTGGAGATTGTTGGGGTTGATTGAAAACATATATGTTGAAGAAGTCTCACATCACTTAATTTTATATTTTATGAGTGAATAGAGACTTCAATCCTACATATAAAATACAAGTTCTTTAAAGTCTCAAATCACTTCATTTTCTGAAAGAAAAGAGGGTATAATATATATATATATATATATATATATATATATATATATATATATATATATATATATATATATATATATATATATATATATATATATATATATATATATATATATATATATATATATATATATATATATATATATATATATATATATATATATATATATATATATATATATATATATATATATATATATATATATATATATATATATATATATATATATATATATATATATATATATATATATATATAAAATTTAAATTCTTCATTCAAAGATGTATTATTTAAAATCACTTTACACTTATATTTGATTTTTTTTATTCTTTTATATTCTCGTTTTAGAGTATTGTAGAATATAATTAAATTTTTATTTTATTTTTTCCCAAGTTGCGGTTATAGGCCATATCACCAGGACTATCAGGATTTAGAATCCAATATGGACGGAATCCAAGTAATTTATTTTTACCGTAGATTAAATTCTGTAGCTCATAGTTTAATTAAGCTTTCAAAAATTGTTGGTTGTAAAATTTGGTTGGGCATGTCCCATTTGAGAAAAAACAAGTTTTGTACTTCTTTTGTAACTTATGTTGTCTATTGAAGTTGTTGTTTCTATCAAAAGAAAAATACACATTTGTGCTTTAATAGTTAAGATAAAAGGTAAAAACACATTTAATATATCATTAATTTTAATTTAAAAAATAAAATATAAGTAATAGATAAATCACACACAATTGATTTATTAAAATTCTCGTTAATAAATATGATTCTTATTGTTATGCATTTTACTAACAAATATCAATGCGAACTACATGAACCACCAACATATATTTGCAAAATCACATATATCGTACTCATTATTCATTTATTAAACATGTTTCTCTATGTCATTTATTTTATGTGAGAGTAAATTTTATATATATATATATATATATATATATATATATATATATATATATATATATATATATATATATATATATATATATATATATATATATATATATATATATATATATATATATATATATATATATATATAAATAAGTGTGTGTGTGAGAGAACTATAAAAAGTGATTGTAAACTAACCTATATTATATTTCTTATTGTTTATATATTATCTATGAATTTTATTTTAACAATAGCGTTAAATTTTGTAATAAATTATATTGTTGTGGATGATTTATAAATTAGAGTTAGTTACCATTTAACTTTAGACAAGAAATATAAACACTAATATTTTTTTATTTTAACCTATTATTTTGTATTATTGTTTTCACTTTCCTTATTTTTTTTAAATAAAAGAAAATAAAATACACTATTACAAATGCATGAAAATCACAAATTGTAATCTTAATATATATATATATATATATATATATATATATATATATATATATATATATATATATATATATATATATATATATATATATATATATATATATATATATATATATATATATATATATATATATATATAAAATTATTAATACATTCTAAATAATTATATTTAATAATTAATATATGTGTTTGTGGAAAGTAAAGAGACAAGAAGGAAAATGGAAGGAGACAAATGGGAATGGAAAAAGCTTACCCCATAAAATCTGAAAAGAGGGTCTTGGGCCCACGCAGCTTAGGCCCACCACATAATAACACTTAAGTGATGTGGCAGAAAAAACTTTTATTTTTCTCTGTCTCGCTCAGTTCGCCTACTGAACTTCCAGCGAACATTCGCCCCAGGTTCACCTAGCGAACTCAAGGCGAATAGACAGATTTTTGAAAATTTTGTTTCTTTTCATCTCATTCTACCATAATACTTTCCATACTATATTACTCTACAAAAGCATAAAAAATTAAAGGGTACTTATAATTTTTGGGTGCCTTCCAACTAGCACTTTGTTTGATGTCGTTTGAGCTCGAAGATCTGGAGGTTTGAAACCTCAAAACTAAAAGCGCTTGGATTAGCTTCCGAGAAGAACACTCTGCCACCAAAGACCTCAATTGTTACCATGGCCTGTTTTTGGTCCACTTTTCCTTAAGAAATAAAATTTTCAATATGACTTCATCAAAGCCTCCTTGGCCTCTTCATCCTTCTTCTTAAACACCTCTTCAAGATTGGATTTTTCTTCCTTCTTTTTCTTTGATGCAACCTTCTTTTTCTTTTTCTAGAGTCTTTTGACCACATATTCTCGAGTCTTTTGACCACATATAAATGAATCAAATTAATACTAGCTCTTATATCGACCAAAGCTTTGCATTTGAAATCACTATCTATAGTTATAGGTAGAACTACTCTTCCCGGATCTCCTTCTTTCCGCAGAAGAATGCTTTGGACAATAGGACTACAATTAGCATTGAGCTTAATGGTTTCCTTATTCGTGTATTTTTTTTTGTAAGTATGTTCTTCATGAATTTGGCATACTTAGGAATTTGATCTAGAGCCTCGGAGAATGGAATGACTATTTGCAATCGACTAAATATATCCAAGAATCTCACATAATGTTTTTCATTTTCTTTTTTCGTAGGAGCAACAGAGTACGGTAACTTTTTCATTGGAACTTCTCCATCACACTCCTTTCCTTTTTCACTTTTTTTTCAACTTCTTTTCTACATTCTTCTTTTCAAGTACCTTATTATCATTATTTTTTTCAACTTCCTCCACAATTTCATCCTCCTTTTCAATTTCAACATTTTTTCGACTCTCCCACCGATTGTTCTTCCACTCCTTGTAAAAATGACCTTGCAATGCTCCTTCGAATTCACTTGAGTATTAGCCGGAAAGGTTTATTTATGTTGGTCGGCTAGTTGCTTGGACAATTGTCCAACTTGAGTCTCAAGATTTCGAATTGCCGCATTCGTACTTTTTTTTATTGTAGATTGACATTTGCATAAATTGGTTGAAAGTTTCCTTAATCTTAGAGCCTCATCCTTGGTTTGGTTGCGGTTGGTTGTAATTTTGGTAAGGTTGACGGTTTGAAAAACTCGGCTCTTGCCTCCACCTTTGTTGGTAACCTTGGCTATTACCTTTCGGTTGGTAACCTTGGTTACTGCTTCGATATGGTGGTCTTGGTTGAAAGCCTTGATTTTGGTTTCCCGCATAGTTGACTTCTTCAATGACCGATGGACAATAGCTGGTAGGACGATCACCTTTGCAAAGTTTATAACTTGCTACATGTTGATTTTGGTTAGGACCTTCTTGCATCTCTTTGATTTCTTGTGGAAGCTTTGACATTTGCTTTGTCAACAACTCCACTTGTTGCGAGAGTAATTTGTTTTGAGCAAGAATACCATAATTCGTTCCCAACTCTATAATGTTCGGTTTTCTTTTAGGTGTGCCAGGGTTGTGATTTCCTTGGTGATCATTGAGTGTCATCTTATCAATAATAGCAATTGCATTTCAGCGCTTTTGGACATTAATGATCCACCCGAAGTAGCATCTAACAAAGTTTTGTGAACTGATTGGAGCCCATTTTGGAAGATGTGCACTTGAGTTAATTCATCAAAACTATGACCTTTGCATTTTTGTAACATATATTTGAACCTCTCTCAAGCTTCATTGAGAGATTAATTTACACCTTGAGCAAACACTAATATCACCGTCTTCGCTTCCATGAATCTATTGTGGGGGGGAAACAGTTCAAGGAACTTTTCTTCCAATAAATTCCAATTCGTCATCACTAGAGTTAATTGATCAAGATACCATTCATTCGCCTTCCTAATTAAGGAATGCAAAAATAATCTCTTAAACAAGGATTCCACTTCCGCTTTCGACGCTCCCGTTGCATCCGCAATTTCATAGAATTTGGTGAGATATGTGAACGAATCCTCATAGTCCATACCAGTAAAAGGATTTTGATTGAAAAGAGCAAGGATACCCATTTTCATCTCAAAATGCCTTCCATTATCGGCGTTATGCATAAACTGAGCATTGTGTCTTAGACTGTTAACACATGGGGTGGTGGTAGTGGATCTGCCATGTTTGACGTTACAATGTATGTAGACGAAGAAGCTTCTCCGCACTATTTTCTTTCTTTATCAAGTTGTCGTCTCCATCTAGTTCTGCTATTGAGCCTACGAACAGTTCTTTCAATCTCAGGATCGAAAAGAAGTTGGTCTGCAGGTACACTCTCTCGCATAAACAAAATCTTCACACTTCACCAAACAAATTAAGCAGCACAAGAAAAATAACAGAGGTAAGAATACAATACAAAGTTCTTAAATCAATAAACTATTACAATGCTTGCAATATCAAACAATCCCCGACAACGGTGCCATTTTGTTCGAATCGTGGTTAAATGGGGTTTTTGTTATCGTTTCCACAGGGATTGCAGATATTTTGATGTTTGTCGTTCAACAGTTTATTGTTTCAAGAAAAAGAGTTTTCAAAGTTTTGTTCTGAAAATTGTCACGTTTTTAGTAGCAAAGCTTATAAATTCTAAAGAGTTTGATTAACAAAGTATATCAAAAGTAATTTTCATCTAACCTAACTTATACGTATTCTTTCAATTTTTCATGTGAAGTCGAATTCGATTAATATCGTTGCGCATTCTCTCAACACTGTCTATCTCTAGAGCGGCGTCATAAGAAATACCATATTCATCGCTACACAATTTCTCCATATAACAACCAATATAGTAAGTTTTAAGTTCAACACAAAGCAACTATCGACCATAGACCGATTTCTCCAATCTATAAACCGATAGATGAATATTTTAGGTCAAGTTTCACAAAATCTATGTCTAGATTTTTACAAAATAAGAATGGGCCATTAAGAACAAAAATATTCATCATATATTAAATATCACTTGTTCACATACAAGGTCAATCAAAAGAAATACATACAAGCTAATGGTAGACTACCTCTACCTTTGATACAAAAGAAATTAGCTACCCATAACCATGGTAGCTTGCTTTACAAGTTTTGGAAGAAGATGAATGAGCATCCACGTCGAAGAATTGAACACGGATACGAATCCAACTTTTATTTGCAAAATATCACCTTTTGGTGAAGAAATGTTGAGAAATGAAGTTTTGGTGTGAAAAATGGGTTATATCCCCGAAAAATGTGAAAAGTAATTATATAGTACTTTTGGAATTTGTCATGTTCGCACTACAAACCATTTCTTCATCCAGCGAACACACTTTTAGGTACCTGAAGTGCCTTTGAACAGTTAAACCACCTTTGAAAAATATCTAAAGTTTATTGTGCGAGCAATTCTTCGCACTGCGAACTACCACACTACAAGTTCGCACAACAAACTTATGGTCTTTTAGCTACTGCCTCAAATCTGAGATGGTTCGTTGGTACTTCGCTGAGACCTCGCCACAACGAACATTCACTACCAGTTCGCCCAACAAACTTAGTGCCCTTTTCTTACTGCCTTTAAATTGAGAGGGTTCGCTAGGGCTTCGCCATGAGTTTGTCCAACGAACATTCGCTGCTACTCCTCGCTGGCTATTCGCGCAACGAACATGCTGAATCTCTTCTTTTCCTTTGGCTTCGTTGTACAATTACTTGTGTCTTACACTTTGATGTTTTCATGTCTAATTTCTGAACAATAACACACAAATTAAAGCAACCAAATGTATTTTCAATAATATTGAAGAATAACATGATATCATGGAGTAAATCCAACAAAACATAACAAAAGAGTTGAAAAATACCAATGAATAATGATCAATTTAAAGCAAATTTGACATTCAACACTTATCTCATAATACTATTTAAATTTCATAATAGAAATAATTTGTAAACTAAAAGCATGCTCAACTCTCAAAACAAAAAGAAACGAATGTGTTAAAAAAAAGTATGAAACAAACTGCTCTTTTTGTTTTAAAAAATATATTTATTTATATACCACGATGAAAGAATATGTCAATTTATAATTTAGGGGAATCAATTTACTCTAAGAATAAGATTTTTTAATTTATTTCAAATCATAGTTTTTAAATTAAATAAATCTAATAATTAATTAAATAAAAAAATTAATTTAACCATTAAATTAGATTTAATTTAAAGACAATAATTTAAAATCAGTTAAAAATACTTAAACGAAGTTGATGCCTATTGATATAAAATATATTTCACTTTTTCAACATAATAATAATAAATAAAAGATAAATACACTCCAAGTATACTAACCAGTCTGGCTTCAATAATTTTTTAAAGTATTTTTATGTGTAGGAGAGGAGGGTTCATAAGAAGAAGGAAAGAATAAGAACCCTGCGCAAGGCATGCATGAGAAGAAATCCCACTTCTAATAATCCAAGCAATGCTTTTACGGACACACATCTTCATTTAAAAACCCTTGCTATTTCTCTCATGCATTTCATCAAACACATAACGCACGTACCCACCACAACATAGACTACTCAGTTTTCTCCAATCACATTAATATTTTTATTGAGAAACGATGAAATCAGGGAAATTGGGACTCTTTGTTGTGCTACTCTTGTTGAGTTCATCTACTTGTTTAGCTTGGTTTGGTAGTAGTAAACACAAAACTTCAACTGCACATGAACAATCCTCATCATCGTCGTCGTCATCTTCGTTCTTGAACCGTTTTCGTTCTGGCTCATCCGTCGTGTTCCCGGTTCACGGAAATGTTTACCCTGTTGGGTATGTAAAAGGAACTTTTTTTTTATTTTTACATTCTCTCTGTTTCACTTTATGCCTTTCTTTCTTCGCAGTTGCTTTCTTCGTGTCTTTTCCTATGAGGCCCCTTCATGTTTTGTTGTGTTGTTTTATTCCTCGAAAAGAGTGACTAATAAACAAAGAATTTGAATAAATAAAACATCTTTTTGAGGTTTCTTCCCAATTCCCAAATCATGTTTTTCTTTGTCTCATTCATACACAAACATGACTTTTATTAAACATATTTGATGCCCGACACAATATAGACTCGTGTGTTACGATCAATTATATTGTTTTCTCAAATTATTCTCTGACGTGGTGTCATATTCGGTGTTTGTGTCATAGATATCAATTGACTAGGTGTTCGACTGGTATAATTCATTCTTACTTTTTTACATTTACAGGTTTTATAATGTGACTCTCAACATTGGTTATCCACCAAGGCCATATTTTCTTGATATTGACACGGGTAGCGATCTAACATGGCTTCAATGTGATGCGCCTTGCTCCCGATGCTCTCAGGTACTCTCACTTGCTTTACTCATTGCAAAATACTAATGAAACAATGACACAAAGACAGACATGGACACTTATATAAAGTTTGAGAAGATAAAATAAATAAATATAATAACAAGTTTCAATGACGGACTCCGGGATACACTTTCAATCTGAATTGTCGGTGCTACATAGCTAAATTGATATATTTATGTAGAATGTATTTGATAAAAAACTCCTATCATAATTAATCTTCAAAAATTGTTGCTTATTTTTCAGACGCCCCATCCGCTTTACCGGCCTAGCAATGACTTAGTCCCTTGCAGGCATCCCCTCTGTGCGTCCGTGCATCAGACAGATAACTATGACTGTGAAGTCCAGCATCAGTGTGACTATGAAGTTGAGTATGCAGATTTTTACTCATCCCTTGGTGTACTTGTCAATGATGTCTATGTTCTCAACTTTACAAATGGAGTCCAACTGAAAGTTCGTATGGGACTTGGGTTAGTAACTCTTTTGCACCATTTGCTAGTTTTAACGCGAAACAACCTTAAACTCAAACCACTTCCTTAGTTTTTATTATTGTTTGGATAGCGCATAAGTGCCATCATATAAGTGTTTTTTATGTATAAGATATTTCTTTAATAAAAGATAAAATAAAGCAAACATGTTTCCATACAAACTAGAAGTTATTTTCACAACCTATCGTGGAAAGAGTTTATGTAAATAAGTTGACAACACCTTATCAACATGTCATGTCATAAGCTGTTTTTATAAACTGTCCTAAACTTATGTCTGTAATTAAATTCAAATAAATCAATCAAAACAGCCTCTATGTGTATGTTCTATCCAATTTTATCTTTTCTGCATGGAGTGTTTAAGAAAAACACAAGTGTTGCATGATAATTATACCATACACAACTTTTTATTAAGAGGTAAAGATCCTGCTATCTGATACAATTCTTTTTGGCTGCTTTTTCTAGATGTGGATATGATCAGATTTTTCCAGAATCTTCCTACCACCCTGTAGATGGTATGCTTGGCCTTGGCAGGGGAAAATCTAGCTTGATATCACAGTTGAGTAGTCAGGGATTGGTGAGAAATGTGGTTGGACACTGTTTGAGTGCACAAGGAGGAGGATACATCTTCTTTGGAGATGTTTATGATTCGTCTCGATTGGCTTGGACTCCAATGTCATCAAATGATCAGTGAGTAGATCGTTACAAGTCAGATCCACGTGTTATGTTCTCCACATTTATGTAATGATATTCATATTTCGTTTTGTTAATTTGTGATTTTTCTCAGCAAACATTACTCAGCAGGGCCAGCAGAGCTCGTTTTTGGAGGGAAGAAGACTGGGTTTGGAAATCTTTTAGCTGTTTTTGACACTGGGAGTTCTTACACTTACTTCAACTCCAACACTTATCAAGCACTAGTTTCTTGGGTTAGTTGAAAGCTATTTTCCTTACATCCTCATTTCAAAGTGCATAAGCCATTACCAGAACAATGTCAACAACATCATACAATATAGGAAAATACCGACACATTGTTTAACACGGGTCTTTCATTTGATTTCCATATGTAGTTGGCAAAAGAATTAGCTGGAAAGCCTATACAAGAAGCACCTGAAGACCAAACTCTCCCGCTATGTTGGTGTGGAAAAAGACCTTTTAGAAGTGTATATGACGTCAAAAAATACTTCAAGCCTATTGCGTTTAATTTCCCAGGCTGTGGGAGAACAAAAGCCCAATTTGAAATCCCTCCTGAAGCATACCTGATTATATCAGTGAGTCAAGCCCCAACTAATCAATTTCTTCAAGAATCAATATTAACTTTTTTTATTGTTATAACTTCACAAGTAACTGATACTTCATATTTTTGAATTCTGAATGCTGATAAATTGTCCTTTCAGAACATGGGAAATGTTTGCTTGGGCATTCTAAACGGCTCTGAAGTAGGAATGGAGGATTTTAACCTAATCGGAGGTAGGAATCATGTTATTCTCTCTCTCTTTTCTTTTGATGCTCGTTCTTGTTAATATTAATCGATTTCATCAATTGTACTGCTTTTGTCCACTTTTTTAGCTTTATCTTTTTCACCAAAACTCATGATGAAGCTATGCATTATTAAAAAGCCCTGTCTTATTTATGCAGACATATCCATGCTAGACAAAGTGGTGGTATTTGACAATGATAAGCAGTTGATTGGTTGGGCACCAACAGATTGTAACCGGGTTCCAAAATCCAGAGATATCAGCATTTGATTACAAAAGATACCATGCCGGCCCCTCATTTTATATCTTGTATCATCATATAGCAACTTATGCCCAACTTGTAGAACAGGATATATGGTTGTATCAAATGAATGTTGATATCCTCATAATGATATCCATGTGAATAGTATATTGGTATTGTATAGAGGTCCACACAGAGTTTTAGTGTTTAAAGTGTAATTCCAATGGATTACAACTGAAAATGATCAGTAGTATAACAACATACCAGGTAAGTTTGATTGCACAGCGTTGAGGATTTAAATTGGAAAGAGGAATTGATACAAATATCAGATGCATTTTGTTGATTCTATAATTGATTGATAGATTTCATAGAATAATATCTCAGCTGCAAGAAAACAAATTTACAAAACCACCTGCTAGGCTGCAATATCTCAGCTGTTCCGAATATAACAATCATGTACCAGAAACTGAGACAATTTTTTTTAAAATATCAGTTTATTCAGACCAGCCGAATTCAGTCATAAAATACTAGCATACTGTTTTTTTTTTCTCAACAAACAATGCCTACTATTCTCATTAGTATATCATAGGAACCTCAAGTTGTAAACATTAATTAGACAGTAACACCATCAACTACAAACAATTTATATCTACATGGCAATTCTTTGACCAGCATCAATTTATAATTATTAGTAATACATTGGAAGCTGTTATATGTTCTGACTTCTTAGTATTTTAATGCAAGTCCGTGTGCACACCAATACTAAAGTGTAATTTCTTTGAACTAAAGCGTATAATAGTCTAATATAAAGCAGCATTCCACATCTTTGAATTGAAAAGTATATTACAAAATATATGAAAAAATGCTTTCATACCAGCAACAATACAAGAATTTTCTACAGGAGTTCCTGCTCCTACACATTGACACCCCAATGCATGGACCATTAGATTTGGATCTACACCTACTAGAGATAAGATAACCCTACTGCTTTTTTTTTTTTAATTACACCCTGAAGATCCTATCTTCTTTTACAGCTTTTCCATTTTGTGCACAAACTAGGTCTAATCTAATCCAATCCAAATGATCCATGTCAACCAAAATCACAATTCTCTGATCTCTCTAGAGCAGAGAATAAGAATAATTATCCAGAGTGGTCCACTTACAGTAGTTAATTAGGTGTAATTGCATTAATTAATGATGACTTTAGCTACAAAAAATAAATTAATTAGGCAACCCCCCATTACTAAAAAGAATCATTCTCTGTCAAGACAGAATCAAAATGGCTTTTGTTGGTACATGAACATATCCTGTAACGGCGAAAGCTGGTTGATTTGGTACTGATCATTGGCCCCAAAAGGGTCATCATCATACTCAAATGAAAGGGTATTATTATCCAAGTAATTGAACTCAAAACCAAACGCGTCATCCAGCTGTATCCCAAGTTCATTCCATTTTGGTTCACTCTGCACCTCCCTGTCGCACATGACATCCGGCGAAACCACGTGCCCGGAGCTGCTCGAGTCCGTGTGCAGCTTTGGAACCGAATCCGATGTGTCCATGTACAATTGGTAATTCACCAACTTCTGAATTTCTGGCTTTCTCTCATGTTCTTCTTCTTCATGCTCATAGTAATTATGAGCAACCTCTAATGTGTTGCCAGTGTTGAATTTCTCAATCTTTCCTTTCTTGTTGTAAATTCTACACAACACCCAATCATCAAGCTGCAAATCAAAAACCAAACTAAAATCAGATAAATTTTTCTCTCAAGCATTTTCACAAACACATTGACACCATCAATAATAATTTTAAAAATTAAAGTAATTGAAGAACATAATCACAGACACCAGACATACCCTCAAGTTATTTTTCTTGCCGGCGGACCTATCAACGTTGGCAAGACGATACTCATGCATAATCCAATTAGTTTTCACTCCTTTGGGGGCTTTACCGGCATAGAAAACCAGTGCCTTTTTTATCCCCATTGGCTTCACTTTCCCTATTGGTTTATCAGCTCCGGTAGCCTTCCAGTAACCACTTCCGGCAGCCCGGTTAGGCCGGGAACCGTTCGGGTATTTCCGGTCCCTCGGAGAGAAGAAGTACCATTCTTTCTCACTGTGATAACCCATTTCTGCATACATAAGAAGAAGAAAAATTATTCATATGCAATTAGAAAGAAAAGTAACAACAAAAGTGATGAGTGAAATTAGGAAAAATGAAGTACCAGGAAGCTGCCATGGATCAAACTTATACAAATCAACTTCTTTAACAACGGGAACAGAAATTGATTGACCAGCACATTTTCTACACAAGTAATGATTCACCAATTCTTCATCGGTTGGATGAAATCTGAAGCCAGGCGGTAATTCTATTTCACCTTGCATTCGCGTTTCTTTAAACGTTGACTGTGTTGTTGACGATGATTCTGGTTCTTGTTAATGATTCTGGTTCTTCTTGTTGTTGTGTATGCTATGTTTTGTGAAATGAATGTTGCGATGAGACAGAGTCAATGTATTGGTTTTATTTTATAGCAGCGTGAAAGAGAGTGGTGAATGGATTTAGACACGTGCGTGTGCCAAGTTGGAGGTCGTATCTATATGATTTTCAACATATAAATAATGTTCGTGATATTATCAGCTGACCGCAGCCACTACGTGGCAGTGTTTGAGTGGTGGTATGCACGTGTGACTGTTGAGCGTTTTGGTGATTCTGTCATTGCTTACGTTGCTCTTTTGAGCCCGTACGGTTGTTTTTTTAAATGTCGGCTAGTATAGTTATTGATCATGTCGATCGGACCAATGATGTGGTTCTATTCTTGATCTACCCATCACCTTAGGCTTCGTGTTAAAAAAAATAAAAATCCCGGCACTATAATTTGCACTGAATGTTTTTTTTGTCAAGATGCAGTGAATGTTTTAGCATAGTGTAAACTGTAAAGTGTCGGAGACATTCTTTAAAATGAGTTCCATTTATTCATAATATATTTCCTTCTTTTAAAATGGTTATATTGTAAATATAATTTATTTTAAAATAAATATTATTTTTTACTTTTCAATGTAAATAATTTTTATTTTTTAAATGTGTTATTTAATTATTATTTTATGCATTATTTATAATATAATAATAAGATTAATTTAATAAAAAATGTAATTTTATGACAAAATTACTTAATTCTTTATATGTGTGTAAAAAACAGAGTGTTCGATTAGTTAAAAAAAAGTTTATTTTTGCATTGTAAAATTGATAGTCTTCCTTTAAAGTATTTAAGGTCTTTTGTGGGTGTTAACTTTAGGCAAGAAGGGACTTGGGACCCATTAATCAAGGTTATGTCTATTAGACTGGCCTCTTGGAGGAATAACTTTGTGAGTCTTAGAGGGAGAGTTATCTTGTTGAATTTGGTTTTGAACTCGATACTTATTTTCTTCATTTCATTTATAAAGTTATCAGTTAAAGCTTGTTAAAAGTTAGTTGGAATGCAAAGGTGGTTCCTTTGGAAGGATTCTAAAGTGGGGGCCTAAGATAATCTGGGCTAAGTGGGAAGATGTGTGCAAGCCCAAAGAGATTGACATCTTAGGGGTTAAGGATCTTAAGCTTGTTAATTGTACTTTGTTAAGTAAGTGAAGGTGGAAAGTCCTTGAAGTTAAGTCGTCTTTATGGTAGGGTATTGTTTCGTCCATATATGGTACTCAAGTGAGTGGCTCCCCATTGGGAGTAGATTCGTGGGTCATATGAAGGCTTCCTATTGGTGGAGAGGGGTGTCCCTTCTTGGTTCGACACCCGATCAACATTTATACAGGATCGCTTCTTTTATTAAGGAGGTCAGAGATGGTATGAAAACCTCGTTCTAGCATAATATTTGGGCGGGGGCTTCTCGTTGGGTGCCTATTTTGAGAGGTTGTTTCTCATGTTAGAACATAAGACTCATACTGTGGGTTTGATAAGGGCCTGGGATGGAAATGTTTGGGTCTGGAACTTTAGGTGAAGGCGTTCTCTTCTTGTTTGGGAGGAAGAGATTCAGGAGGGGTTAGTTGGTGCTATTGTTGGGGTGGTTAAGCAGGGACAACAAATGTTTAGGCTCAGATCCCAAACCCCTTGAGAGGGTATTTGTTAAGCTCGACTTATGCAAAACTTTCCTCTTTGAAGGAAGGAGTAAAAGGTAGGCCGACCTGAGTGATCAACGTGTTATTAAGGGGTTAGTAGAGTTGGGCGCCTTCTAATATAATGGTCTTTTCTTAGTAGCTGTTTCAGGATAGATTGTCGACTAGGCAAAATCTTGTTAGACATCAAATTCTCTCTTTCGATAGTGGGTGGGGTGTGTAGTGTATTTATATCAGGTGGAGTATGTATACAATTTTTTGTTACATATGAGGTAGCCTCCCTGTTCTAGTATAAGGTGATTAGGTGAATGAGTATACCTACACTACTTTCATGCTCGATTGTAGAGGGGTTTGGTTTTCTTTAAGGTTTTGCTCAAGGAAAGAAGTTTCTTCTAAGTTTGGTTTCGATCTGGCTGAATCTCGTTGGATGATTTGGAAGTTGCGTAGTAAAATTTTTTTTTTATCATGGAAAAAGAGAGGTAAATCACCCGATGTCTTTGATTATTGGCCTGACTTGGAGATGGGTTTGTGCCCATGCTTCGATATCTAATGTTTCTTTGCTTTACTAGAAGAGAGACTCACTTTGGTGCCTTCCCTTTTAGAGGTGTGTTGTGTGACCAATTGCCCTCCTTTGTCTTTTCAGGTGGTCATGTTTACCTTCATTCAGTTTGCTTTTTATGGGGTTCAGAGTCTGGTGTTTCAGAGTAGGCTTTTCTTAGTGAGGGGTTGGGTTTTCATTGTATATGGTCAGGAGTCGTGTGTTCTCTTGGCCCTTATTTTTATGGCATTTGTTTAGTCAATTTTGTTGTTTTTAGAGCACTGGTGCTATCTTTTTGTATGTTTCATGTACTTTTCCAATATATTTATATATGTTTTGATTTGTTATTAAAAATATTTGATAAAAATGAATTACTTGTATACTCTGTGTCTTGAATTTTGATTTCTAATGTGATTTTTTAAGTCTCACTACAAATGAATATTTGATCAGTACAACAATAAGTTATGAATAAGTTGTATAGTAATATTACAAGTGTGTAGAGTGATTTTTAGAAAATATTTTTGAAAATTTCAAATTTCAACGTTAAATTTAAGGGTTAATATGTATTTTGCTCTCTGTCATATGGACGAGTTTTAAGAAAACCCTTGTAATTTTTTTTGGATTTTCTCCCTAATATTTGAAGATTCTCCTATTTTAGTCCTTCATTAAACCAAGTCACCATAATATTTGATGTGGCATGCATTTTTTTATTTTTAATATTTTCTACGACGTGGAAAACCTAATTGTTTTTTAAGGATCCATATTGGTTTTTTTAAAGGCTTTGAGATTTTAAAAGGTTAAAAACCAAAAAATTACCTTTAGCATGGTTCAAACCAAAGATCTTACGCTCACAAGTCTAACACCTAACAACTCATCCACTAAATTCTTGTGATTTAATCTACCATTATATATACTTATTACATCCTTTCATCATCTTCATCATCTTCATCTTCAAAAATATAATTAATCAATCAACTCAACTCACACCTTCTCACCTCATCATCTTTTTCTCATCTCATCACAATTTAAAATACACAATATTGTCAATCGTGGAAACATCAAAATTAGCTCTAACGAATGATACTTCAAGAGCGTTTAAACCTGAAAACACGTTTGAATTCACTCTTATTGAAGAAAATACAATTTGTTTGAAATTTCTTGGGAGTTTTATACTTGAAAAAGTGAAATCTTCAAATATTATTGTGGATGCGTTTTTGCAATTGTCTTCTGATTTGACTATGCAATAATACATAATTGGATAGATCTGAACAAAAATCTAAAATGATGTAAAACATAAGAACTAAAAAATAACTACAATCATCACTGAACCAACTAATATTTGATTGGTGTTTGGTTGTTTTGGTTGAATGAGTTTGTGGATTCTAAAGACTTTGCAGAATTGAATAAAAAATGGTGAGATTAATCAAAGTGGCTTACCCATGATTTTCCTTTATTGTATTATATTGTTGATGGGATAGAAATTGAATTTTATTAGTGTTCAAGGAATTCGATTTTTTTTGGACTTGTATGAAGGTTGGGGATGAAGATATAAACACAAATCTAGAATTCAGTCACTAATTCGGTCACTAAAATTAGTGACTGACACGCCGCAAATTAGTGACTCAAATTTGCCCAAACGCTTTCACTGTATTAGACCTAGTTGTTTAAAAATATGAGCTCTGGTATCAACACATATCCTTTCAGACTACGGTCGATACCTGAGAACACCTTACTTTCATACAGGAGTTGGATGCATGAACTCAGATTATAAAATAATTTTAAGCTAAAATTCTTGTAATCGCCATGTGAATGATCATACAAAAGGTTATAAGATGATCCTCATAACCCCTAGTCCCTAATGGCCTACTCACTCATTGTGAGGGCAAGCATAATCAAATAAGTATTCAACATCGAATTCATAATAAACAATTATAAATGGATAAACAATTGAATAGGGATGAATAAGAAAACCTTATTTAAATTAAGTTTTTTTTATCAAATCTTGCTCTCTTGGAGACGTGAGTACAGAGAAGAAAAATAAGAAATACGTAGAAACTTGTGGAATAAAACTTGGATCCAAAACTCATAACAGGCTATGAGTTTTATAGAAATAAAGTTAAAGTAGCACAGTATCTTTGGTTGAATGCCTATTACATCTGAATAATATCAAATCAAATATTGCCTAAGAACCACAATCATTGAGGATCGTTCTAAAAAAGAAAAAAAAAGTTGGCCTCGCCTTCCTGCTACGGGTGGCTGTAGCAGGTCCCTGCTTTTTGTACTGGAGAACATCAAAGGAAACCCTAGGTGTCTTACTATTGATATGGGTGGTCGTAGCAGCCCCCTGTTTTACAATGGGAAAATTTGACTTTTGTCTTTTTGCCTCGTTTTGCTTGTTTTTTTATCTCTCTTTGTCTTTGATACTCATTAGGCCCTAAAAAAAGCAAGAACACAAAATCAAACATAAAATATGGTAAATGGAAGTAAACCGATTAAATTGCGAGAAAATACTAAGAGAAAATGGTTATAAAGAACGATGCAAAAACCACTTATCAGTGACCGAATTCTGGATTTGTGTTCATATCTTCATCCCAACCTTCATACAAGCCCATAAATTTTAACATATATTTGTCCCCAAACTCAAAATCCTAACTTTCACCCGTTTTCACTACTTAAAAAAATCCCTTTTATCTTAGTTGGAAAAGGGATTTTACATCAGTCTTATAGGCGAGGTAACGAAGGGAGGCACGAAAACTCACCACTTTTTCTCTCGGGCAAAGTTCCACTGAGGGGAAAATTGTACTGGTCATGAGTTCGATCTGCATCAACAACATTTTTTGGATTTTTAAAACTGCATACTTTTTACCTTAGTTGGAAATAATACCCGAGGAGTAAATTGTTATTTACAAAATTTTAGTTTTAACCTATTTTTTTGTTTAATATGCAAAGCATTAAACTTGTTGGCAAATTCTATGTCTTCCTTTGTCTATCTAGCATCTAATAAAAGGCATTGTCATGACCACTGGTACTTTATCAGTGTCTCTAGAAGAATTGAGAGGAATCAAAGGTATTGGAATTCCTAACATTTATGGAGGTTTGACGATAATAAAAGTGATTGATATATGCTATAGAAATTTTTCTCAAAATGCAGGTGCATACGCCAAACGTAGTATTATGCTGGCAAAGTGAGTTTTTCAGTGGTTATATTTGTTGTTGAACTGAAAAGTTAGTTGAGATATTGATGAATAGCTCTTAACAATAATTTTCTTTTCTTTAAATGATTGCTCAATAACTTTATTGACCAAAATCATGCGACCTACACTAATTAGTTTTGTTTGACTATATACATCAGTGATACATGATATTTTTTTGTTAATAGAGCTATGCGGCGATCCATGTTCGATTCATTTTTTTTCATTTATTAGCATTTACCACCCAGCACGAGTCTTTGTTTTTAATTTTCTTTAATTAGTGGTACTATAAATATGCAACACGAGTAACAAATATGCATCATGAGTAGCATGTCAAATAATCTTCTCAAGTGTTGGACCTTAGAAAATCTAGAAAAGAAATTGTCTTCCTCACATTTATTTATGTGTATACTTGTTCCGGACTGACCTAATGGCTAGGTATGACCCAATCCACTTTTGCTCCCATAACAGCCCAATTGCCTATGTCCAACCTCTTTGGGGAAAGAATTTACCTTTCTGCCCCTCTAACAGGGGAGACTGGCCCATTTACCCTTGGTCACAACACTTCTCCCTGTCAGTCTCTGCCCGTCACGCACGGTTCCACCATCCAGAAACAGCCAAGACGCTTGTGCCCATAACTACGCCCCTGCCCGTGCCAACGGCTAGTTATGGGCACGACTTCCCGTCCCAACAGCTACTTTTGGCAGTTACCTATTCTTCGGAAAATGGTTATCTCGCCCTGAAAATAGGGACCAACGGCCAGCCGTTAGGGGCATTATAAAAATCCTCTCACTTGAGAGGGTCAGGTGTCCAATTTCTCACCTTGAAACATACATATTATGTATGTGCTCGCTCTCTTGCTCGTTTTCTTACTTTAGCATCGGAATGCCTTGCAGGTACACCCCTCATCCTCTTTCACACTCAGATCACAGACGTTCGTCTTTGGCCCATCTCAGATTTTGATCCTTTGGTAAGATCAGTGGCACCGTCTATGGGAATCTTGTTATCCCCGTCTTCTCTCTCTTCGCAGACACAAGACCAAAACAATTTTTCAACTTTTTGATCATGGCTGCCCGTGACAACAATCTTGATGCTTATAACTCTACTTTCCTCTCTGTCAGCAAAACTGATGCTAAAGGGGACTCCACCTCTCATGCCGCCAACACCCTCCGACAAATAGATGGAGTCACAGCTTCTCCATCCCTTGTTCGTGCCGATCACGACGAAGCCCCACTTGACCATCAGCATCTGCCGATCCCAGTTCCGCCCAACGCCGACCTAGCCATGGCGGCCCTCCTCGAGGTTCTCAACAAGACCAACATTCTCATCCTCAACCAGAGCGCAAAAATTGAAGCTTTGGAAGAATCTCGTCGTCCAAGATCCCCTCCACCGAGGAAAGAACGGTAAAAACGGAGTCCCTCTCCCCGGCGCGAGAGAAACCGTCGAACGCCTCTAGAACCAGAGACCATGGTCGTCCGCAAACGCAACCATATTTCTTCCAACAGTCAGCAATCTCCGCAACCCAAGAGGATCCGAAGAGGACACCTAGTAGAGTCTTCACGCTCGCCAGCCAGGTCCAGTGGCCGAGCACAATGAAGGAAAATTGCGATCTAAACGCAGCGGAAAACAAAAATTTCCTTTAGTGATCCTTACGAATGAGCATGGTCAGTGATAGAATGGTTACCTCTTTGTGGCGATTCAGATCTTTGATGCAGCGATCACAAGCGTTGATGAAGTGCAACGCCTCTACTCAGTCCACACGAACAGCTTCCGGTCACAGTGCTAGCTGCTTACGAACGGAATTATTTGAGTGAGAAAAGAGAATCAAAACAAAATTGCATCAAGTGAAAGCTTCATCACAAGGGTTCCTTTTATAGACTCTCTTGTGGGCTGCGGGCTAAAACCCTAATTCACATGATCCATAATAATATTATATATTATTATAATAACTATTATTATAATAAATATATTTATTTTATTATTATTTTATAACCATTATAAAATAACAATAATTATTATTATATTATCCGAATTTCTATTTTCACTTAAGTGCACCGTACCTTACGGTGTTCCTTTGATTTCTCTATCTCTCATCAAACTGTCCTTATGTGTGTGACCCTGTAGGATTTCGTAACGTTGGTAATTATATTAAATTATATATTTAACATAATAAACAGTAAGCGGTATCTAGCAACACATCACTGCTACCCAAGTCACGAAAATGTCATGTGATCTGACAAAACCTTTTTCGTGATAATATATGTTTGTACAATTACCCTTTTGCCCCTATGTCTATATTGAACACAAGGCATACTCTGTGTCATCCTTGTCCAGTTCAATATTGGGCCCTTAGACATTTCTCCTGTTATGCAGGATTGGCAAATTCCATCTAGGACACTCATGTCCCTCAGCATGCTTCGTGGAGTGCCCATCAACTGTCTTTATGATCATCCAGTTACGAATAATGTTTGATCAACAATAAAGCACCCGACTCTACATCTAGGGTCCATAGTGGTTTCAGGTCGAAGGGTGGTAATACACCATTATCACCATGAGAATAACTTATGACACTTTGCATAACATACTATGTAGTATTCTCATAGCGGGTCAATCCGGTATAAATATTACTCCTAATATTTATACCTATGTCAAGACTTGATAACTCTTTATCCATGATCCATGAGATGTGATCATCAGTCTATCTTCATAATAGTCTCAATGCTTTTAATGTTATCCCACTTTGCAATAAAGCTTGACTACGGATATTTTAAGAATAATGTCTTTATGTTTAATGGGATCTCATGATTAAGTCACACTTAACATTTCATTAAACAGACTAACTATTCTAGGGACTTTATTATTCTGAAAGACAAACATAATAAAGAAATGCCTTTTATTATTAAACGAATAATCTGATACAAGTACCAAAAAGTATTGGCCTCTAGGGCTTACACCAACACACAAACCCCGTCTCCGCGACGTGGCCACCATCCTACCTACAGACGTAACACATGTTCCCCCTCTTGGACCGACAGCAGCAGCGACGACGAGTCTCGCAGCCCGTTGTCCTAGGAAATCATAGTCATGCACCTCCCCAAAAGACTAGAGAATCCCCCTTCTCTAGGCATATACGATGGAACAACCAACCCTAACGAGCACATCAAAAACATCGATGTGTTGCTTGATTATCGCGATGTTCGGGGCGCCATCAAATGCAGGTTATTCCCAACCACACTCAGGAAAGAGGTTGTGACCTAGTATAAAGGGCTCCCGGACGGCTCCATCACCTCATAGAGGCAACTGGGGAGACTCTTTTCCAGACATTTCACAACATCTTACCGAAATTCGAAGAACGAATCCTCCCTCGAGGCCATCATAAAAGGCAGGGACGAACCTCTACGGACCTACATTGAAAGCTTCAATAAGGAGGTCGTCTAAGTCTCCACCAGTGATGACATGAAGAGATTCCTGCTGGAACGCGGGCTTCGTCCCTGCACAGACTTTGCTAAAGCCATAGGCCTCCGGCCCCCCTGCAACACTAGACACTTTCCTCTTCAGAGCTTAGTTGTACATCCTATACGAGGAGAAGGAGGATGCCAACTCTGCCCGAGAGTCCAGGCACCATGAGAATGCCCAATCAAACAGGACCGACGAGCCCTCGACATCCCGTTGAGGAGATAAAAAACAAGAAGACCGTCCTCGAGAGACCCGGGACAACAAGGGACCCTCTGGAAGGTTACACGAATACACCCCCTGAGAGTCTCGAGGGAAAAGATTCTCACTGAGTGCGCCAACTAAGAATTTCGCCAGGCAGGGGTCCGGTTCTCAAAGTAGATATCGGCCAAACCCGACACAGACAAGTCCAAATACTGCCGGTACCACAAGAGTCACGGCCATACGAAGGAAGATTGCATCCACCTGAAGGATGTCATTGAAATACTCATCAGGGACGAGCACCTGAAACAGTTCGCCAAGAGAAAGGAAGCTCCTCGACCAGAAGCCCAAGAGGCCCAGAAGGTCGAAGAAGAAACACCTTCCTCCAGAGAAACCAGCCTGCAGGTCGCCACGAGCAACTCACGACCTGAATATTTCTGCATCCCCGAGGGGCTCACCTATCCTCCATATTTTGCCGCACACAGCCCGTGGGAGACGTTCCTCTCCTCTATGGTCATTTCTGGGGGAGGTTTCAACAAAATAACAGTAGGATCCATCAAGAGTAAATTCAAGCATCTCATAAGCATCTGTTCGAACCGGAACTCCATCCTTGACAATATCAAAGGAGAGTTTGTCCCCATTTGCTTCTATCGGGAGGAGCTCCTCGGTGGAGCACCCAACGCCAGCATCCCTCTGCTCGTCAGGGCTCAAATGGTGAACTTTGATGTCCGACAAATCCTCGTCGATCAACGCAGCTCCGTCGATATCATGTACTCCCAACTGTTCTCCACTTTCCAGCTGGACGAATCACATTTGACGCCCTACGTGGGCTCTGACCTCCAAGGTTTCAATGGATCAGTGACAAAGCCTTGGGGGTATGTTGAGTTAGTCGTTACCTTCGGATCCGCGGAGACGGCCAAATCTATCAAAGTACAGTTCCTCATAATAGATTTCCCGTCTTTATACCAATGCATCTTCGGTCGACCAACTCTAGCCGAGTTAGTGGTCATACCTTCAATGGTACACCTGAAGATAAAATACTACACTTCCAAAGGCCTCGTCGCAATTCTACACGGGGACATATAATCTGCGAGGAGATGTTTTGAAGTAGCATCAAAGGGACTAAAGGCTATCACCTCCAGACCGAAGACTCCTGCCCAAACACCTCTACCCAGCAGCGCCAATGAAGCAAATCCACTCCCTTGCGTCGACTCCATCGACCTCGACAGCCACTTCTCTGAAGACGACCAGAAAACTCAGAAGGCAAAGGAAAGGGAGGTCCAGTCACCTTCAGACACCTCTTCCAGTAGCAACGAAGTCGCCCATCCTATGCGCCCCATCCCAAATGGAAAATTCGAGCTTGTCCCACTCGATGACGACCCCCGACGAGGAGTGAAGATCGGAGCCAACCTCTCCGGGCTAGCAAGGAAACAACTGAGAGCATGTCTCTAGGAGAATACAGACCTGTTTGCGTGGAGCGCCTTGGAGATGCCCGGATTGGACCCTGAAGTGGCATGTCACCATCTTACCATCGACCCCGTCATCAGAGATGTCACCCAATGTAGACGACGACAGTCCCCGAGAAAACGACGGCTGTCGAGCAAGCTGTAAAGGACATCTTAGAGGAAAAGTTTATATTAGAGGCCAAATACTCCACTTTGTTGTCAAATGTTGTACTCGTTAAAAATAATAATGGAAAATGGCGCATGTGTGTTAATTATACTGATCTTAACATGGCATAATGTAACGCCCCGATTCTGAATTCCTATTTTTATTGAGTCCTTATTTGATTTATTTAAGTGATTATTTTATTTATGTGGAAGTTGTGCGATAATATGTTATGTTTACATATTGAGCTATTTTTTGCCGACTTTGAGAGTTTCGGGTAAAAATAGGTTGGAGGGTATTTTGAGCATTAGTGATAATATTAAGTGGATATTTTGTGAGAATTAATTGATTAGTGTGTGGAAAGAATTTGGGAGGAAAGAAAATAGAATATGTGATATAGAGAGAAAAGAGAAAGATAGAAACATTAAGAAGAAAAACAAGAGAAAGAAAAGAGGAGGAGAGAAAAGAAGAGAAAGTTGAACAAAACCTAGAATCATCAAGAATCAACCTTAGCTTGCGATTAATCAGGTAAAGGTGAGAAGTTTTATCATCTTGATAATGTATATGATCATGTATGTGCTAGATGGGATTTGTTGGATTGTTTTCTATGTTTCCATTTCTAGGTCGGAAGTTGATTTAATCGGTAGAAATTGAGTTTTATCGGTTAGAATTTGGAGTAGACGGTGTAGTATAGTCGGGTGATGAGTCGGTTGTGCTACGGGCACTGATTTGGATTAAATCGGTCGGTTTGTGAGGTTTGGGCTTTTGGACATCCATGGGAGTTCTGAGTTCGCAGGTTCACCAGGTGAGTGGCAGCGAACCAAGTCAGTAGCAAACACCCTGTCTTCGCTGGCAAGTTCGCCAGGCGAATGACTGTGGCGAAGGTTCTCCAGGCGAGTGTGTTGGCGAGTGCTAGCAAGTAATTCCAGAATAACTCCCAGTGGACTTCGCTGGCAAGTTCGCCAGGAGAACGAGGTAGCGAACGTTCGCCAGGGGCTTCGCCAGGCGAAGATTAGCGAACACGGCAACATATTTTCTTTTCTTGTGTTTCCCATTCGTGGATTGGTTGTGTGGTTTGGTTGCGATCATTCCTTGTCTGAGATGACTAATTATATGTTGTTATGTGTGTTGTGGGTAGCTGTATGGCGTGAATCCTAGTTTGTGATTTGTGAGGTGTGAAATGTGGCCGTTTGGCAATTTTGTGCATTTATTTGAATTAAATAGAAATGCATGGCGAGATTGATTGTGAATGTAAGCCATGTATGATAATTGGTTTGAATGGATGATGAATATATATATATATATATATATATATATATATATATATATGCTTTGTGATACATATATTTGAATACATAATGAATGTATGCGACGAAGGTGATGAATGCATGAGTATGTTTGTAAACATGTATGCATTTCAAGAGTGTCATGAGTCATGTTGCATGTGCAGCATCATGGTATGCATTCTTGTGTTGATTGATTCCTCGGTGAATCTGCAGAACCTCGTGTGCCCTTGTGGGGTGTGAGCGATGGTTATTTATTGATTCCTCGGTGAATCTGCAGAACCTCGTATGTTGCGATGGTTATATTTGATTCCTCGGTGAATCTGCAGAACCTCGTGTGCCCTTGTGGGGTTTGAGCGATGGTTATTTATTGATTCCTCGGTGAATCTGCAGAACCTCGTTTGTTGCGATGGTTATATTTGATTCCTCGGTGAATCTGCAGAACCTCGTGTGCCCATGTGGGGTGTGAGCGATGGTTATTTTGGTTCTTCAATTGAACCTGCTGAAATGAGTCGGTACCGCATTTTCATCTGCATAGAGTCGTGTGTCGGTCTCTATGAGTTGCATGTAGACATCTTTGCATGATGTATCGTGAATAAACATGAATGTAGATGTTTATGTAGATTGTTGATATTTTCCATGAATGGAAGGCTTGAAGATAAATGTATGTGTGAATATATATGTATATGTGTGCATATTTATGAATTGATATAAACATTGTTGATACATATTGTATATGCTTGGTGCTCTATTTGTAAATAGTTATTGTGAATACATTGCGATGTACGTGTAGGGAGATGAGTTGCGGTGAGAATGCGGAAGACTTTTTTGGACGTTATGTGTATATATATGTATGTGTATATATATATATATATATATATATATATATATATATATATATATATATATATATATATATATATATATATATATATATATATATATATATATATATATATATATATATATATATATATATATATATATATATATATATATATATATATATATATATATGTTTATGTGCATTATATATTATGATATTGTTTCTCACCCTTCTGCTGTTTTATAATGCTCTATGAGGCATTGCAGATTAGATTGCTGGAGTCTTGTGAAGCGAGTCTTCATTTCCTTTGGTCAGATGACTCTGATATGTAACACTGGATAGTTAGGAATTGTTTTGATTCTTTTGTGATACATCTGTGTTTGTATCTGCTGCTGAATGTTTTGTAAACTCAACTGATGGATTGAATTAATCTGAACGATGTATATGATGCTTATGTTAATAAAGTGATTTTAATGTTTAGATGTTTCCGCTTTATTCTAAATGTTGATATATGGGTTTTAAGCGTTATGCTTTGTTTTTAGTTGAGATTTACCCCTTTTGTTACATATCTTCATGAGCTGGTATTATTTATGTTTCGTTTCGATGATAATGTGATGCGCCTCTTTCATACCATGTTATAATTATACTCTGATGGAATTTTCATTAAGTGCCTAAATTATTTATTTGTTTATTGGGGATATAGAAAGGGGGTGTTACATTAAGTTGTATCAGAGCTAGTGTTGAGTCAGTTGTGTCTGTCTCGTTGTTTTGTTGGTTGAACGGTTGTTTAACCTTGTTATTATTTTTGGGAATAATCAGAATATGGCTGGTCGTAATGACAATGCAATGGCTGCTGCATTGGAGGCAATGGCTAGGGCGATGCAGGGTGCGCCGAATGTGAACGCTAATGATGAGTTTAGAAAGAATCAACCGCCGGTATTCAAGGGAAGGCTTGATCCGGACGGTGCTCAGATTTGGTTAAAGGAGATCGAGAGGATCTTTAGAGTTATGAATTATGTTGAAGGCAACAAGGTGAGACTTGGGACTCACATGCTGAGAGAGAAAGCCGACGACTGGTGGGTCGGTATGAGACAAGTTCTTGAAGTAGACGATGAGGAAATCACTTGTGATTTATTTCGCACCGAATTTTTGAGAAAGTATTATCCTGAGAGTGTGAAGGGAAAGAAGGAAATGGAGTTCCTAGAATTAAAACAAGGCAATATGTACGTGATAGACTACACGGCTAAGTTCACAGAGTTGGTGAAGTTCCATCCTCACTATGATGCGGTGACGGCGGAATTTTCCAAGTGTGTTAAGTATGAGAACGACTTGCGTCCTGAGATCAAGCAAGCGGTGGGTTATCAGAGGATTAGAAGGTTTTCGGACTTGACCGAATGCTGTAGAATTTTTGGAGAGGATAGTAAAGCTCGTTCTACTCACTATAAGAGTTTGAATGAGAAGAGAGAAAAGCAACCGGTAAGGAGTGGACCTTATGTGACGCCTGCTGATAAAGGCAAGCATAGGGAACACTTTGTTAAGAGGTCCAGAGGTGGAAGTTCTGGTCCCATTAAGTGCTATAGGTGCGGTGAAGTGGGGCACAAATATTTTAAGTGTAAGAAGGATGAAGCGAAGTGTGCTAACTGTGGAGGTATCGGCCATGCTACAACTGAATGTAGAAGGAACGTGGTGAAGTGTTACAACTGTGGGGAAGTTGGTCATATTAGTACAAAGTGTACTAAGCCAAAGCAGGCTCCAACAAGTGGGAAGGTATTTGCATTATTCGGTGCAGACACTACTAATGCGGATCGGTTGATTAAAGGTACATGCTTTATTAATAATATGCCTTTAGTTGCTATTATTGATACCGGAGCGACTCATTCGTTTATTTCTTTTGAGTGTGCTAAGCATTTGAATTTGTGTTTGTCTTCTTGTGGTGGCGATATGGTTATTGAGACTCCTGCTTCGGGGTCGGTAACTACATCTTTGGTATGTTTAAGTTGTCCTTTGACCATATATGGTAAAGACTTCATTATGGACTTGGTGTGTTTGCCGTTAGAAGGATTAGATGTGATATTGGGTATGAATTGGTTGCAGTATAATAGAGTCCGTATTGATTGTTATCACAAGTTGGTAAGGTTTCCTTCCTTGGAGGAGGATGAGGAAGAGAGTTTTCTATCTACTAAAGAGTTGAAGAAACTTTTGGCGGATGAGGCTCAAGTGTTCTGTTTGTTTGCATCATTGTCGGAAGAGAGTAAGGTTAAACTAGATATGGTTCCAGTGGTGTGCGACTTTCCAGAAGTATTCCCGGAGGACATTGCGGACGTACCGCCGAAGAGGGAAGTTGAGTTTTCAATTGATCTAGTTTCGGGTACTAGACCGATTTCGATGGCACCGTATCGTATGTCGGCATCGGAGTTGGTAGAGTTGAAGAAACAGTTGAATGATTTCTTAGAAAAGAGGTTTGTTAGGCCGAGTGTTTCTCCTTGGGGTGCACCGGTATTGTTAGTAAAGAAGAAAGATGGGAGTATGCGGTTGTGTATTAATTATCGGCAGTTGAACAAGGTAACTATTAAGAACAAGTATCCGCTTCCTAGAATTGATGATTTAATGGACCAATTGGTTGGTGCCCGTGTTTTTAGTAAGATTTATTTGAGGTCGGGTTATCATCAGATTCGTGTTAAAGAAGAGGATATTCAAAAGACGGCTTTTAGGACACGGTATGGTTATTATGAATTTTCAGTGATGCCATTCGGAGTTTCTAATGCGCCAAGTGTGTTTATGGAATACATGAATCATATTTTTCATGATCAGTTGGATCGTTTTGTGGTTGTGTTCATCGACGACATTTTGATTTACTCTAAGTCCCAAGAAGAGCATGTAGAACATTTGAGAGTTGTGTTGCAGATTTTGAAAGAAAAGAAATTATATGCTAAGTTGTCGAAGTGTGAGTTTTGGTTATCGGAACTGAGTTTTCTTGGGCATGTTATTTCTGGTAATGGTATTAGTGTTGATCCGTCCAAGATTGATGCGGTAATGCAGTGGGAAGCTCCTAAGTTAGTTACGGAGATTCGAAGCTTTTTGGGATTAGCCGGTTATTATCGGAGGTTTATTGAAGGATTTTCGAAGTTAGCACTTCCGTTGACTCAATTGACTTGTAAGGGAAAGGCCTTTGTTTGGGATATTGATTGTGAGAAGAGTTTTGTTGAGCTTAAGAAAAGGTTGACAACGGCGCCGGTTTTGATTTTGCCGAATCCGACGGAGTCGTTTGTGGTTTATTGTGACGCTTCCTTGTCCGGTTTAGGCGGTGTTTTAATGCAAGATGGGAAAGTTGTGGCTTATGCTTTGAGACAATTGAGAGTGCATGAGAAGAACTACCCTACGCATGATTTGGAGTTAGCGACCGTGGTGTTTGTTTTGAAAATTTGGAGACATTATCTTTATGGTGCGAGATTTGAAGTTTTTAGTGATCACAAGAGTTTGAAATATTTATTTGATCAGAAGGAATTGAACATGAGGCGGAGGAGATGGTTAGAGTTTTTGAAGGATTATGATTTTGGTCTGAATTACCATTCAGGTAAGGCAAACGTAGTAGCCGATGCTTTAAGTTGAAAGTTGGTTCATGTGTCAACATTGATGGTAAGAGAATGGGAATTTCTAGAGAGTTTTAGGGATTTGAGTTTGGTTTGTGAGATAATGCCGAGTAGTGTGAAGCTTGGTATGTTGTATGTTACGAATGATTTTCTTGCTACCGTGTGTGAAAAGCAAAAGTTGTATTTGAAGTTTGTTGATTTGATGGTGAATGAGAATGAGGACTTCAAGGTTGATAATTTTGGAGTTTTGAGATTTCGCGGTCGTATTTGTATTCCCGAAGATGTAGAGTTGAAAAAGATGATATTGGAGGAAGGATACCGGAGTAACTTAAGTATTCACCCGGGGGCGAATAAGATGTATCAAGATTTGAAGAAAATCTTTTGGTGGTCCGGATTAAAGAGGGATGTAGCTCAGTTTGTGTATTCGTGCTTAACTTGCAGAAGTCTAAAGTGGAACATCAGAAGCCTAGTGGTTTGATGCAATCGTTGGACATTCCAGAGTGGAAATGGGATAGTATATCGATGGATTTTGTTACGGGATTGCCTAATACGCAAAGAGGTCACAATGCTATTTGGGTGATTGTTGATAGGCTTACTAAATCTGCTCACTTTATTCCGATTGATATTAGTTATCCTTTGGAGAAGTTAGCCGAGATTTATGTTGGTGTGATTGTGAATTTACATGGGGTTCCTAAGAGCATTGTGTCGGATAGGGATCCTAGATTCACTTCGAGATTTTGGGAAAGTTTGCAAAAGGCTTTGGGTTCTAAGATGAGATTGAGTTCGGCTTATCATCTGCAAACTGATGGTCAAACCGAAAGGACGATTCAATCATTGGAAGATTTGTTGCGTGCTTGTGTGCTCGAGCAAGGTGGTGCTTGGGATGGTTATTTGGCATTGATTGAGTTCACCTACAACAATAGTTTCCACTCAAGTATTGGTATGGCACCATTTGAGGCCTTGTATGGTCGGAGATGTCGAACACCTTTGTGTTGGCATGAAATTGGAGAGAAGTCGGTAGTTGGGTCAGAGATGGTACAACAAACGACGGAGAAGGTGAAATTCATTCGGGAAAAGATGAGAGTTTCTCAGAGTAGGCAAAAGAGTTATCATGATAAGAGAAGAAAGGATCTTGAGTTTCAAGAAGGCGACCATGTGTTTTTTAGGGTTACACCGGTTACGGGTGTGGGTCGTGCTTTGAAGTCGAAGAAGTTGACTTCTCGTTTCATTGGTCCGTATCAGATTATCGCACGAGTTGGTGTTGTGGCCTATCGTGTGGCGTTGCCTCCGAACCTTTCGAATTTGCACGATGTTTTCCATGTTTCATAACTTCGGAAGTATGTTCCGGATCCGTCACATGTGATTCCGATGGATGATGTGGAAGTAAGGGATAATCTTACGGTTGAGGTTTTACCGGTTAGGATTTTGGACCGTGAAGTTAAGAGGCTCAGACGCAAGAACATCGCGCTTGTGAAAGTAGCACAGGGAGGTGCTGCGGAAGGCAATATGACTTGGGAATTGGAGAGTAAGATGTGTGAGCCGCATCCAGAGCTATTTGGATCAGGTAATATTTTCGAGGACGAAAATTTCTAAAGTGGGGGAGAGTTGTAACGCCCCGATTCTGAATTCCTATTTTTATTGAGTCCTTATTTAATTTATTTAAGTGATTATTTTATTTATGTGGAAGTTGTGCGATAATATGTTATGTTTACATATTGAGCTATTTTTTGCCGACTTTGAGAGTTTCGGGTAAAAATAGGTTGAATGGTATTTTGGGCATTAGTGATAATATTAAGTGGATATTTTGTGAGAATTAATTGATTAGTGTGTGGAAAGAATTTATGAGAAAAGAAAATAGAATATGTGATATAGAGAGAAAAGAGAAAGATAGAAACATTAAGAAGAAAAACAAGAGAAAGAAAAGAGGAAGAGAGAAAAGAAGAGAAAGTGGAACAAAACCTAGAATCATCAAGAATCAACCTTAGCTTGCAATTAATCAGGTAAGGGTGAGAAGTTTTATCATCTTGATAATGTATATGATCATGTATGTGGTAGATTGGATTTGTTGGATTGTTTTCTATGTTTCCATTTCTAGGTCAGAAGTTGATTTAATCGGTAGAAACTGAGTTTTATCGGTTAGAATTTGGAATAGACGGTGTTGTATAGTCGGGTGATGAGTGGGTTATGCTACGGGCACTGATTTGGATTAAATTGGTCGGTTTGTGAGGTTTGGGCTTTTAGACAGCCATGGGAGTTCTGAGTTCGCGGGTTCGCCAGGCGAAGCCCAGCGAGCAGCAGCGAACCAAGTCAGTAGCAAACACCTTGTCTTAGCTGGCAAATTCGTCAGGCGAATGAGTGTGGTGAAGGTTCGCCAGGCGAGTGTGCTGGCGAGTGCTAGCGAGTAATTCCAGAATAACTCCCAGTGGTCTTCGCTGGCAAGTTCGCCAGGTGAACGAGGTAGCAAAGGTTCGCCAGGCGAAGATTAGCGAACACGGCAATATATTTTCTTTTCTTGTGTTTTCCATTCGTGGATTGGTTATGTGGTTTGGTTGCGATCATTCCTTGTCTGAGATGACTAATTATATGTTGTTATGTGTGTTGTAGGTAGCCGTATGGCGTGAATCCTAGTTTGTGATTTGTGAGGTGTGAAATGTGGTCGTTTGGCAATTGTGCATTTATTTGAATTAAATAGAAATGCACTGCGAGATTGATTGTGAATGTGAACCATGTATGAAAATTGGTTTGAATGGATGATGAATATATATATATATATATATATATATATATATATATATATATATATATATATATATATATATATATATATATATATATATATATATATATATATATATATATATATATATATATATATATATATATATATATATATATATATATATATATATGCTTTGTGATACATATATTTGAATACATAATGAATGTATGCGGCGAAGGTGATGAATGCATGAGTATGTTTGTAAACATGTATGCATTTCAAGAGTGTCATGAGTCATGTTGCATGTGCAGCATCATGGTATGCATTCTTGTGTTGATTGATTCCTCGGTGAATCTGCAGAACCTCGTGTGCCCTTATGGGGTGTGAGCGATGGTTATTTATTGATTTCTCGGTGAATCTGCAGAACCTCATATGTTACGATGGTTATACTTGATTCCTCGGTGAATCTGCAGAACCTCGTGTGCCCTTGTGGGGTGTGAGCGATGGTTATTTATTGATTCCTCGGTGAATCTGCAGAACCTCGTATGTTGCGATGGTTATATTTGATTCCTCGGTGAATCTGCAGAACCTCGTGTGCCCTTGTGGGGTTTGACCGATGGTTATTTATTGATTCCTCGGTGAATCTGCAGAACCTCGTATGTTGCGATGGTTATATTTGATTCCTCGGTGAATCTGCAGAACCTCGTGTGCCCATGTGGGGTGTGAGCGATGGTTATTTTGGTTCTTCAATTGAACCTGCTGAAATGAGTCGGTACCGCATTTGCATCTGCATAGAGTCGTGTGTCGGTCTCTATGAGTTGCATGTAGACATATGTGCATGATGTATGGTGAATAAACATGAATGTAGATGTTTATGTAGATTGTTGATATTTGGCATGAATGGAAGGCTTAAAGATAAATGTATGTGTGAATATATGTATATGTGTGCATGTTTATGAATTGATATAAACATTGTTGATACATATTGTATATGCTTGGTGCTCTATTTGTAAATAGTTATTATGAATACATTGCGATGTACGTGTAGGGAGATGAGTTGCGGTGAGAATGCGGAAGACGTTTTTGGACGTTATGTGTGTGTGTGTGTGTGTGTGTGTGTATATATATATATATATATATATATATATATATATATATATATATATATATATATATATATATATATATATATATATATATATATATATATATATATATATATATATATATATGTTTATGTGCATTATGTATTATGATATTGTTTCTCACCCTTCTGCTATTTTATAATGCTCTATGAGGCATTGCAGATTAGATTGTCGGAGTCTTGTGAAGCGAGTCTTAATTTCCTTTGGTCAGATGGCTCTGATATGTAACACTGGGTAGTTAGGAATTGTTTTGATTCTTTTGTGATACATCTGTGTTTGTATCTGCTGCTGAATGTTTTGTAAACTCAACTGATGGATTGAATTAATCTGAACGATGTATATGATGCTTATGTTAATGAAGTGATTTCAATGTTTAGATGTTTCCGCTTTATTCTAAATGTTGATATGTGGGTTTTAAGCGCTATGCTTTGTTTTTAGTTGAGATTTACCCCTTTTGTTACATATCTTCATGAGCTGGTATTATTTATGTTTCGTTTCGATGATAATGTGATGTGCCTCTTTCATACCATGTTATAATTATACTCTGATGGAATTTTCATTAAGTGCGTAAATGATTTATTTGTTTATTGGAGGTATAGAAAGGGGGTGTTACACATGCCCTAAAGACACATACCCCCTCCCAACATAGATAAACTAGTTAACAATTCCGCCGGTTTTAAATTGCTATCTTTCATGGACGCCTATTCAGGCTACAGCCAAATACCCATGGCTAAATGCGACAAGAAGTACACGACCTTCATGACCGAATCGAGCAACTATTACTACAACATAATACCCTTCGGCCTAAAGAATGTCGATGCTACCTACCAAAGAATGATGAACAAGGTTTTCCGAGGAGAGATTGGGGACATGCTCGAAGTCTATATGGACGACATGGTCGTGAAGTCCCACGACGAATTCGATTACACGATCCATTTAAGGAAGTTTTTCGAGCAAGCCAGAAGGTACATGATGCGCTTTTACCCAGAGAAGTGCACGTTCGGGGTAGGAGCAGGCAAGTTCCTCGGTTTTTACCTAACTGAACGATGAATCGAAGCTAACCCCGACAAGTGTAGAGCCTTCTCCGATTTCCCCACACCGAACTCAAAAAAGTCCATCCAGTCCCTCAATGGGATCCTCACATTGCTTTCCCGCTTCATAGCCAAATCTGCCCAGCACGCCCTCCCCTTCTTCAAACTCCTCTGCAAGGAAGCCACATTCGAATGGACAGAAGAATGTGACAAAGCTCTCCTCCACCTAAAGCAAGTGCTATATGCACCTTCATTCCTCTCCCGATCAGAAAACGGGGAAACCCTCTTTCTCTACCTCGCCGTTGCAATCGAGGCTGTGAATGCGGCCTTCATCCGCGAAACCCATGAGGGGTAGAAGCCCATCTATTTCACAAGCAAGGCACTGCAAGTGTCAGAATTACGGTATCAACAGATAGAGAAGGTGGATCTCGCCCTTATCAATGCTGCAAGGAGACTCAGGCATTATTTTCTGTCCCACACCATTGTGGTATGCACTGACCAACCCATAAAGCAACTGCTGGGCCGCCCAGATATGGCCGGAAGGATGCTCAGATGGTCGTTAGAGCTGTCCGAGTTTGACATCCGGTACGAGAGTAGAAAGGACTTGAAGGCTCAGGAACTAGCTGACTTCGTAGCAGAAATAACTTTGCCCATGCAACCTAACGAAGGTGCTCGCAGGTGGATCATATTTGTCGATGGGGCCTCCAGCTAGGTAGGTAGCGGAGCAAGTGTCATCCTAGAGAACAAGGAGGGAATCCTCATTGAAGTATCACTTACACTATCCTTCCCAACCTCCAACAACCAAGATGAGTACGAAGCCTTCTTGGTCGGCCTACGCCTCGTCGAAGATTTGGGAGTAGCCGAAATTGTCATCTGCACCGATTCTCAGCTAATGACCCTCCAGGTCCGGGGAGAGTACCAGGTCAAGAACAATAACTTATCAGAGTACCCGACCTTGGTCAAAGAGAAGATAACGAAGTTCTCCTTCGTGGAAGTTAAACACGTTCCCTGCGAGCACAATGTCCGAGCAGATATCCTGTCAAAACTAGCCAGCACAAAGAAGAATGGGGGAAACAAATTCGTCATCTAGGAGATACTTCCCCGACCCAGCATCGAGAGAGCATCTCCAACACTCGACGTACACGTCGTCGGCGACGACCACTGTTGGATAACTCTAGTATACAACTACCTCACTAAAAACGAGCTACTATCTGATCCAAAGGAAGCCAACATAGTAAGGCGTAGGTCATGCTCCTACGTCCTGGTCGAAAATAAAATGTACAGACGAGGATTCTCTATACCTCTCCTCATGTGCGTCAAAGAAGAAATGGTCACCCACGTCCTACGCGAAACCCACAAAGGGATCAATGCCCATCACTTAGGTGGGAGGTACCTTGCAAGGAAAGCTCTGCGAGCAGGTTACTACTAGCCGACTATTCAAAACGACACGAAATAACACATAAAGAAATGTAACAAATGCCAACGGCACAAGGACATGCTTCTGGAACCACCCAACGAGCTCAAGGAAATGTCCTCCCCGTGGCCCTTCGTCTGGTGGGGCCTGGACATCCTGGGACCCTTCGTCGTAGGCTCCAACCAGAATAAATACTTAATAGTAGGTGTGGACTACTTTACCAAGTGGATAGAAGATGAAGTCCTGGCCAACATACAACCCACAACCTACTCTGTTTCTATAAGAGAAATATCCTTGCCCGTTTTGGCATTCCTCAAGCAATCGCCACAAACAACGAGACACAGTTCACAGACAGAAAATTCCAGAAATTTGTCGCTCATCTAGGCACTAAACAACACTTCGCATCCGTCGAGCACCATCAGACTAACGGGCAAGCCGAAGCGGCAAATAGAGTAATCCTACGGGGTCTCAAACAACGACTAGAAGAAAAAAAGTGGCAATGGGTCGAGGAGCTGCATATCGTGCTCTAGGTCTATCGTACTATACCTCATTCGTCCATCGGAGAATCCCCTTTTCACCTAGCATACGGGATAGAGGCGGTAATCCCCATTGAAACCCACTTGCCAACCAGACGAACGAAAGCACCTTTAGACGAAGAAACAAACAACGAGGCCCTGAGGCAAGAACTCAACCTCGTCGAGGAGGTTCGGACAGGGGCAGCCCTCTACGAAGCCTCACTCAAGCAGAAAATACCAATCAAGCACAACGCCAAGGTCATCAGACGAGAATTCCAAGTAGGCAGCCTCTTCCTAAGAAGGAATCACAAAGATTCCCGAGAGGGCAAGCTAGCCGCAAACTGGGAAGGGTCCTACCACATTAGAGCGAAAACGGAGAACGGGGCCTACTACCTAGAAGACCTAACCAGGGAAGAACTAGCTCGACCATGGAACACCGAGAAGCTGAAACAATATTACAGCTAAGGCCCCCACCGATGACGTGCCCCACCCAAGCGTCTAGCACATTGAACGATTGAAGGTTGCACGCCCAGGTACAAGCGATGCACCACTAAAGGGATCTAAGCAAGGGTATGGTAAAGATGTCTACCCATGCTCGACGGCGATTCCTCGACTGAGCCCGCCTTCGTCGCAGTACAGTGAACGACAGAACCCCTAGCTCGCGATGGGAAGTTCACGATGCGGACTCAGCCCACGACCGTGACCTGAGTTTCGCCCTGCCCGGAAACAACCCATGCCTTTCAATCAGTTCCCTGCACCGTCGAACATCATCCGCCGAGCAGACTCGGAACATAACATATAGCTAAATGCTTCTAACGACCGCGTTGGACAATGCAGAACACTTAGAAAATATCCAACATAACATACAACTAAGTGCGTCTGACGACCGCGTTGGACGGTGCAAAATACTTAGAAGTTATTCAACAAAACGTAAGCATACAAACACACGGGTATACTACATACTTACATACATATAATTTAAAATGACCACAAAGGGCCGCGATTGTGCATGATACAATAAAAAGGGGACCATGCCCCACAAAATAAGATTACAACACAGATACATAAATGGCATGCAGGCCAATAGGCACGATTACTCCTCTTGCTGGATGTCCTCGTGCGGCGCCTGCTCCTGCTCACCCTCACCGGCGTTGAACCGAAGAAACTCTGGGATGACTATCTGGCCGTCTTTAACCGTGTAGAGGAACCATGTGCCCTCAGTATTCAGCTTGACCCTCGGGTTCACCACCTTTATCTGGTCCACCACATTCTAGAAGGCTTCCTTGCCAATGGCCACTAGGTTGTCTGCAGCCTGGACGAACCAGGCAACTAACTCCGAGCGAGTCGTCAGCTGCTTTGTCTCCTCATGCTCGTCCTCGGCAGGAGCAGCCGCAGTCTGCAATTTCTCCACCAGGTCCTCATAAGCTTTCAGATTGGCGGCCACATCATCCCTCTCTTGAGCTACCTCCTCGCGGCTTTTTCGGGCATCCTCAAGCTCCTTCTCTCTCTCCTCATGGAGTTTCTTGACCTTTCTTCCAGAGCCGTCACCGCGGCCTGGGATTTCTTCAGCTCTAACTCTAGCGAAGAGCTTTCCTCGCTATAAAGCACAACCATCTCCAAAACCCTCATTAGGGCAGAGGCATCCTGGGCAAGAATGGCCCACTTAGTAGGACAATCCATTTCCTTGAGCCTTAGAGACTTTGCCCAAGGAATAGATAGAGAAGCCCCCTCGAAGAACTTCTTGTCGAGAAAGCAAGGGGGAAGCTCATACTTACTCTTGGTGGACTCCCGGCTGAGGTCCACAACCTCGTTTTCCCGAGGGCACTTGGCCCTCGAGCTCACAGACAGAGGCGATGTCTGGGTGGGCGGGGGAGTTGAGGATGATGTCCCTAAACCAGATGCAGGGGGAATTGTCCGCTGACTGAGACGATTGTTACCCAGTGCAACACCACTCTTCATCCTCCCCCGGGCATGCTTCATCATCCGTTCCTACACTGAAGGAATTTTACCTGCAAAAATAATAGACACGTAAGCACGGAGAAAGAAAGATTTCGAGAAGAATAAGAAAGAAGTGACAACTACTCAGGAGTTCAAGAGACTCCTCGCAAGTACGGAACTCGAGGAGCTCATTTGTGTTGATATATTGGGCTTCCACCTGCAGCCCACCGTCCTCCTCGTACAAAAGTTGCCCAGCGCAAGTCACGCATTGGGCAGAAAGGAAGCTATCCATATAAGCCACTAGCTTGACATATTTGGATTTATCATCCTCCACCAGTTGGTGAGGGGCAACTATGTACTCGTCGGTTGGGCGGGTAAAGTAATCCCCACTCCAACAAAAGGGAAAGGTAAAAAGCCTCCGTGCGACTATCTTGCCCTCCTCGTCTATCAAGTCCTCCCCGTTCTCATCCATGGAGACCTCCCATACAAAAGTCGAATCAGTGGCCACCTCCGACACGGTTCAATCACATAGAACCTCTCCTTGAACATCCAGATAGATTCGGAGAAAGGTTTGAACAACTTCCTCCCCTGCTTCAAGGAAACCCAGCCAAACCTCTTCCCCGACACTTGTCGTTGAAGGTGGAAAATGGTAAAGAAAAGAGGAAGGGTGGTCCCGATCTGCAGATGCTCGCATACCAGCTCGTATTCCCGCATGAAGGCGAGAAAATTCAGATGCAGTTGAGAAGGCGCCAGATCAAGATGGACGAAGACAACACGCTGAAAATCAATAAAGGGCAACCTCAACCCTATCTCCTTAAAGACGTACTCATACATAGGGAAGTGTTCCCCATATGCCAAGCAAACGCGGTCTTCTCCAAAAGGAAAGTGCACTTTACATTCTCCCTCCAGTCCCACCATGGTGAAGGTGTCCCCGATATAAGAAGCGAAGATAGACGCGTGCTCCATGGGCTCGGCCATGGTCCACTCGTCCACCAGCGACAATGTAGTAGACGTTTCCACGACCTCGGGAGACGAGGAACTATCATCTGTTTTTGTACTCTCCAAGGAGCTGTCCTCGGATGAATCCCTGAGATGCTCTTCTTCTTCCCTGCGCGACATCTCTTTTACCTGAAAAGCAGAAGAAAACAGTAAATTCGATGGCAAAATCAAATCCACCCTTCGATTGCTAGTTAAGTGAAAGGGTGCGCAGAGAGCCGAAGAAGAGCATCCTCGACCTAAGCCCTACTCAAATGGTGCAGCTAAACAAACGGGGAAGGTGCCAGAGAGTTCTACCTAAAGCATCCGGGGATAGCCCCCGGTCACGAAACCCAGTGGCCTCACAGGGAAACCACCAGAAGTCATGATAGCCTAACAACGACACAACTATGTCTCCCCTACCACGAATCATCTAAGGGTTGTTAACTTACCTTTCCTAAACGAACCATCTACGTCGCCGCTGGCAAACAGATGGTCGCGCCACCGTCTACCACCATCAACCACCACTAAACACACCCTAACTAAGTTATTTCAGTCCTAACCACATGCGATCTAAAGCATCAAAACAAGGAAAAATAAATAACAAACAGAGGATTGGTGCACTTACGTGGTCGAGGAAGAGGAACTGGAAGGAATGTGGTTCTAGTCGGGAGTCGTACGATGGTCGAAGAGAAATTGACGGCAGTGGACGACGGTTGCAGAGACGGGCACAATAGGAGAGGGAAGTAAAAGTTCTGAATGAATAGACTCCCTCATTGTTTATAGGCGAACTTGGCACGTGCACGAGCACGCGCGCGTAGGGCATCATCATGACCCTAGCCTAGCCATCATCATGCATTTAATACAGCACACGACTCGAGGCACACGTGACATCCCCACTCTTTAGGTCCCATTAACCGTTGGGCTCCCCGAATCTTAAAATTCTCGACACCAACGTTCGCGTACAAGAGTTCATTTGAACACGATGAAACATACGACGATTCTGCCCGGGAAACAGACCATCCTTAAGTCATTACTACCGTGCTCGACAACAACGACTTGGGGGGCTACTGTTCCGGACTGGCCTAACGGCTAGACATGACTCAACCCACTTCTGCTCCCAGAACGGCCCAATTTCCTATGTCCAACCTTTTTGAGGGGAGAATTTACCTTTCTGCCCCTCCAACAAGGGAGGCTAACCCATTTACCCTTTGTCATATCACTTCTCCTCGTCAGTCTCTGCCCGACATGCACGGTTCCACCATCCAGAAATAAACAAGACGCTTGTGCCCGTAACTACGCCCCTGCCCGTGCCAACGACTATTTCTGGCAGTTACATATTCTTTGGAAAACGATTATCTCGCCCCGAAAATAGGGACCAATGGCCAAACGCTGGGGGCATTATAAAAACCCTCTTACTTGAGAGGGTCATGTATCCAATTTCTCACCTTGAAACACACATATTCTATACTTGCTCGCTCTCTTACTCGTTTTCTTACTTTAGCATCGAAGTGTCTTGCAGGTACACCCCATCCTCCTCTTTCACACTCAACATCACAGACGTTCGTCTTTACCCCATCTCAGATTCTGATCGTTCGGTAAGATTAATATTCATCTAATCTCTTCTATTAAGACAACTCAGTTGATAGTTGTTGATAGACATTAGAATCAATGACGCATGTTCGAACATGCGTTATTCTCTTATTTCCCTTTAAATTATGGATTTCAGTCATTAGACTACTTAAAAAATAATAATACTCATCTAATCCCTTTTTAAATAACAAAACGTCAATTAATCTAAAATTATTGTCTATTGATTTCGGTCAATATATTATTTAATTTTAAATGCAAACAAGAATTTTAATAAAATCTTCATTTTAAAATTTCAATAAAATTTACAACATCATCACAATTTTGATTAAACAAAGACCAAAGATAGCTCCATTCAACCGTGATTTAAGTGAGTCAAATTATTTGGTGCTCACGTACGCAAACCGTCGTCATTGTCTAGGTCCAGCTGGGTTTTGTGGTTTCAGGCCATCTGTAACCCACCAACCCCTCTTGCACCATTTGTATTTCTTGTGATACAAGAAATTGAACAACAGGTAGAACAATAATAGTCCTACACCAGAATTTTCTTTTTTAGCATTATCTTATAGCGATGCTAAAAACATTGTATTTTAGAGTTAGGTTGAATATTATTAGTCATACTTTATTGGCATTGTCACATCAATGAATTGAATGTTCAGGTCGAGATTGTTTGTTAATGTGAAAAATCAATATCGTATTCTCATAGCCAATTTATAAGGTACATTAATTAATATCCACTCCCAATTGATGTTATTAATATGTTTGGAATAAAATAATTTAAAGAAATAAACTAGTCCTCTCCGGATAATTAAGAATCGCTAACTTTGGGTTATTGAAAATGACATAATCCGAATATAATGCTTATCAATCCATCACATGTTTTACGTGGATGTTTGATCCACAATGAGTTTTCAACAAAACATATACATTAATAATGCGAATTTAACTTTAAAAGTCTTCTAAATCATAAGGAAAAATATATATTATTTCAGTTTGATTCGATTTGAATTTTAAAAATAAAATCAAACCAAATAAAATCAAACAAATGTGATTTGAGTTAGTTCAGTTAATTCTATTTTCTACACAATTTTTATTGAATTATATATATATATATATATATATATATATATATATATATATATATATATATATATATATATATATTAATGACATAATTTTATATTTAATTATTCATACATTACTAAATAACATAATTATATTGAATTAATTAAATTTTGAACACCCTTACAATTAATAAAGGTGTAACATAATTATATTGAATTAATTTAATTTTGAACACCCTTACAATTAATAAAGGTGTATTGTAGGATAATATCATATCCCTTTACTTTCCATCTTTTACCAAAAGAGAGTATCATATCCCAAAAAAAGATTATATGAAATGGTCTTTTATAAAAATGAGTTTGTTATTTAAAGCTTTTTAAAAAATTAATTTTTATAGAATAGTGGTCCATTCTGAAACCATAATGTATATTGATGGTGAGAGATTCTTAATCAGTGGTACTGACTTTTGATACATTAGTACGAGCTAAATTTGTAAGGTTAACATTCCAACATCTAAATTAATTAAAAATTCAACATAAATGTAATAAAAATAGAGGGCACAAAAAGTATCTTGAATATCACATAAACTATCTTTTATATGTTGGTTCATTTGTATTGAACTTGAATCAGGTTGAATCTAACTTTGGACCTTTAATTCACCCATAAAATAGTGTTATATATTTATGATAAAAAATATTAAAAGAAAATATTTTTTAAAGAAACTTTAAATGAAAATTAATAAAAATAATTTTTCATAAAATATCATTTAAAATTGATCTTTCTGGTTGATCAAAATCTGAAGCGGGGCAGAAATTTCGTCTATGATGCTGGAGTCAAGGAGAAATGGGGTGTACCTACAAGACCCTTTGATACTAAAGTAAGAATCAGGAGATGAGAAGGCAAGTACAAAGTAAGTGTTTCTTAGGATGATTATTGGATACCCGACCCTTTCGAAGGAGAGAGTTTTTATAATGCCCACGACGCTTGGCCATTGATCCCTATTTTTGGACCGAGATAACCGTTCCTCAAAAATAGGTAACTGTCAGAAACTAGTCATTGAGACGAGCAGAGGTGCTCGGAATTAGTCGTTGCTTTGAGCAGGGGCGTGGTTGCGGGCAAGAGCGTCGTGGCCGTTCGTGGGTGGTTGAATTGTGCGTGACGCGCAGAGATGTAATAAAGGACAGCTGATCCAAGGGGTCAGCTAGTCAGCCCTCCTCGGCTGAAGGGCGGAATAGAAAATGTTTAATGATCTCACCTGATCGGAAAGGAATCAGTAGTCTGCCAAGCGTTTACCTCTTCACATGTGTTGTAGAGGAGGATGAGGTGTACCTATAAGATGCTCTTATGCTTAAGTGAGTAACAGAGTTAGAGAGAGAGCAAGTACATAGAAAATGTATAGTGAACAAGATAACTAACCTTCTAGTGAAAGAAGGTATTTATAATGTGGCCCCAGCGCAGGGCCAACGGTTACATTGCATTGGGCTGGATTGTCAAGCCCAACATAAGTAACTGCCAGGGCTTACGCGATATAGTGAAGATCAGCACGTGGTCTTCTCCCTGGATCAACTTCCCTGTGATCTTCGGAAGGTGCGTTGACCATCTCTTTCGGAAGTGGATAGTTGCCTGATGACGTGTCCCCGCATAGAGGGCATGTGGAGTCCGTAGGAAAAGCGCGCAAGCTCTCCCTGTGCAAGATGATGCTCTGCCCGACAGAGAGGATTGGACCATGTTGGGCCTCATCAGCATAGTATTGGGTTGAGTCTGCCCGGCTGAGGGGCAGTTCTCGGCCCAATCCAGAATATGAGCCCCTTAAGTCGTTTCCCCTAGGTGGATGAGTAATGACTTAAGGACAGGTCGAAATGTCGAGGGCCTCTTCAGGAGATGGTATTTTGGCCGATCAGGAGCGGAGATGGACAACATGTCGGGGAGGTGGACAGCGAGCGGATGTGCTCGATCCCCGAGCCCGAGATGGAGACGAATGGGTGCGAGGCTTCTGTTGATGCCATGTGTTATGAAATCATTTCTTAGCTAGGGCGGCTAGGGGTAGGGGCGTTTGAGTGTCTAGGGGCGCCTCGAGTCTCGTGATAGGCTTATAAATAGGACTGAGTCCGCTTCAGTCTCACTTTTTTCCTTCTTTCGTTCAAAATGTTTCCTCTTCTTCTCGTCGCGTCTCTCTATCTTCTGCACCGAGACGTTCATCGTTCGCCGCTGTATTATCTTTCCAGAACCTCCGCATCAAGTAAGTATCTGTTGCTTTACTCTCATTTTCTTATTTTCCGACGGTTCTCTGATGGACTTGATGAATGTCTCGGGGAGACTGTGAAGTTTCTGGAAAATACGCCGAGACTTCTTTGAATTAGTGTAGAGTTAGGATGAAGCTCTCGGGACAAGCGGTGAAGCCCCTGGGGGCGTAAGATGGTTTTGGATGAACCTCCAGGCGACAAATGATGAAGCCCCCGGGGACATAGGATGAACGCCCCGGGGATCCGTGAAAGTCTCGGGGGTCCGTTCTCATCTGTCGAGGCGGTAGAGGCCCTGTCCCTAGGGAGCCCCCATCTTCTCCCTTTCACTTGATCTGTGGTGGAAGGATGGATTTGATCTGGAATATTGAATTCACCATTTCCTCTACTTTTCAAGTGAAGATGGCTGCTTGGGTACAGGGGGTTATTGAAATCGAAGACGAACCTGATTCCCCGATGGCGCAGGCCGGTGAAGAGCAAAAAAGGTCTGCCATAGTTTGGATCGGGGAGAAGCCCTTGAGTGTCTCTTCTCGCTTTTTCGTGGATGAGTCTGATGCCTATGCTATAGTCAAGAACCGTTGTGAGGGTTCCCCTGTGAACTGGTAGGTGTACAAACCACGAGAAAACCATCAGATATGCTCGGCTTATAAGGGGATGAGGTTCCTTATGTATGAGTTTACCTTCTGGGAAGCGGAATTGTGTCTTCCCTTCACTGACTTCCAGCGAGGATTTTTTGACTGACTGTGAATGGCATCTTCGCGAGTACATCCTAACGCAATTGCGTTCGTGCGGGCGTATGAGCTCGTTTGTCGACATCTTAACATCAGAGCCACTCTCACCCTTTTCTTCCGCATCTTCCACCTTTAAAGACAAACGCTCGATGGTTGACACAACTGGGTGTCCTTGAAGCAATCGAGGAGGCTTTTCCAGGCGTATTTAGATTCCATTCAAACTTTCAAGGACCGGTATTACGTTGTCAAGCCCGTCACTCATATGGCCATGGACTCGCTTTTCAACCTCGAGGTCTGGGAAAAAGACGGGAAGCCGGAGGAAGTCTTAAAGCCGAATATTCCGCTGATTTAGACGAAGGAACATTTCGACAAGGGAACAGAAAGCTATATGATGCAGGCAGGCTCGTTGGATGTCGACGACCAAGTGGCCTACCAGAAGCTGGTCGCATTTGTAGCTAGTTTCACCTCTGCAAAGTGTGTGACGTCGGACAAGAATTTTATCCTTGACTTGAACGGGGAGAGTCTTAGGGAGTCGTGATTGATCAACACGAAGGCCCTCCTCGAGTGTGCGTTCGATGAGGAAGCCCTGCGTCTTTTAGGTAGTGGGTCCGCTTTTCGCTCGGGCCTTGTCTGTGCGTTTGTTGTTGGTTTGTGTTTTGCTGACTTATTTATTTTTCTTTTGCAGCAGAAATGTCAAGCATGCACGAGCGTGTGAAGAGGTTGGCGGTCTACAGAGGCGCGAAGAAATCTGGTAAGAGGAGAATTGCCCAGGTACAGCAGATGCCTGGTCCCGATCAGAGGCCCGGTGGCTCCTCCTCTTCCCTCCAGGGCAGACAGTCCCTCTCCTTGCAGAGGACATCTAAGAGGGCGTGGGTTAATGTGCTCGAAATCGTCGACCTCACCGAGGGCAATGCTAAGGAGAGGTTCTTGCTTCCGTCGTGTCATCCGCAACCCGCTTTGTTTTGTGGGGCAAACTCCCTGGTGGTGGGTTCCGCTGAGACCAAAGCCATCCTGGGCACTGATTGGAAGATGAGGAAGAAGGCTCTGACGAAGGACCTGGCCATGGTGATGTAGGTCTTCGAAACAACTCTGGTCCTCAATAATGAGGCTTGCTCTTCTGCCAAACTATTCAAATTATGGGACAACCTTGCGACCGTTGAGGCAAAGAGGAACAAGATGGCGGCTGATCTCGATCAGGACAAAAAAAATAGTGTTGCCCAGCTTAAGCTCCACTGAGAGGTCGAAAAGCAGTTGAAGGTCGCAGGTGAAGAGAGGACGAGGCTTTTGGCGCGAATTGCAGAGTTGGAGGCAGCTTTCCAGCCTACGGAGGACAAGACTGCTGAAGAGAAGCTCATGATGTCTCAGGCGGCTTTGGAGCCGAGGATCCAGCAGCTCGAGCAGGACTGCATGGGGGCTCTCGAGGTGGGCTACGACAGTGCCGTGAAGCAGCTCCGGATCGTGAACCTGGATGTTTCATTTATCACCGAAGGGACGGAGCCCTTCCATAAGGTCATCGAGGATCGCATGGTCGCGCTGGGAGCTGAGGAGGAAGATGATGGCCCGGTCGAGGTGGGCCATGAGAAGGAGGAGAATTAAGCCTCATAGTGTTGTTTTGTCTTTGTCTTTCTGGCTTGTGTGCCTATGTTATTTTCCTGGCCTGCATGCTTACTTTTAATGCATCTGTTTCTAGCCTGCGTGTCATTCTTCTAATTTTAGAACAATGGGCTCTACCCACTATTTTGGGAATTTAGTAACTTTACTTTTATGTTGTGTGTGCTTTATTTTCTATGTTTCCTTTTTTTATGTATGAATTGCATTTCTGTTTGTTTTCTTGCTCGATCTAGTTTGTGATCGATTGTGTAGGGAACTGGTCGGGTAATCAGAGTTGCTATCTGATCGATGATGGGGCCAAGATCTCGGCCGAGGTCTTTTGCCTGGGCGTGAACTTCCCATCGCGAGCTAGGTGTTCTGCCCTAATGGTACGACAACGGTGGAGCTCAGTTGAGGGGTCCACGCTGGCTCAAGGGTCTTTCCCGCACATGCAAAGGGATGACTCTTGTCTTTTTGTTTTAAAATTAGGAGTCGCGTTTGTACCGTGTCGCGCCCTTGTGGTCACGACACTAACGGGTCACGGGCAGTGTTTAACTATAGTATTATTTGAGTTTTTCTATGTTCCATGGTCGAGCAAGTTCTTCCCCGTGTAGGTTTTCGAGGTAATAGGCCTTGTTGCTCGTTTTGTCTCGGATACGATAGGGGCCTTCCCAGTTTACGACGAGCTTGCCCTCGCGTAAATCCTTATAGTTCCTTCGTAGGACCAGACTGCCCACCTAGAATTTGCGCTTGATGACTTTGCTGTCGTGCCGCAAGGTTATCCTTTGTTTCAGCGATGCTTCCCGTACGGAGGTCCCTGACCTGATTTCCTACACTAGGCCGAGTTCTTCCCTTAGTGCCTCGTCGTTTGCCACCTCGAAGAGTCGGGACTCGGTTCTCCTATAAGGTTCCCTTATTTCCACCAGAATCATTGCTTTAGTCCCGTAGGTCAGTCAAAATGGGGTCTCCACGGTTGTTAAGTGTGGGGTGGTTTTGTAAGCCTAAAGGATGATGTGTAACTCCTCGACCCATCTCTTCTTGGCGTATCCCAGCCTTCGCTTCAGGCTGCGTATAATCACTCTATTCGCGGCTTCGGCCTGCCCGTTCATCTGCGGGTGTTCGATCGACGTGAAGTGTTGCTTTATGTCCAGCCTAGTGACGAAGTCCTAGAATTTCTTGTTGGTGAAATGTGTCTCGTTGTCGGTGATGATGGCTTGGGGTACACCGAACCGGGAAAGTATGTTTCGTTTGTAGAAACGGAGTATGTTTTGGGCCGTGATTTTGGCTAAGGATTCAGCCTCTATCCATTTAGTGAAGTAGTCGACGCCGACTATCAAATATTTATTTTGGTAGGATCCGATGGTGAAGGGCCCGAGGATGTCTGTCCCCCACCAGGAAAATGGCCATGGCAACGAAAGTGTTTTGAGCTCGTTTGGTAGGGCCAGGTGCATGTCCCCGTGAAGTTGGCATTTGTCGTACTTCTTGACGTGTTCTTCGAAGTCTTGCTGCATGGTGGGCCAATAGTATCCCGCTCGTAGGGCCTTACGAGCAAGTGATCTTCCGCTGAGGTGTTAGGCGTTGCTCCCTTATTGCATCTCTTGGAGTATGCCCGGTACCTTGGATTCGTCGATGCACTTGAGGAGGGGGATGGAGAATCCCCGTCTGTACAGTTTGTCCTCGATCAAGACGTATGAGCAGGCTCGACGTATAACCATGCTTGTAACACCCCCTTTCTATACCCCAAAATAATCACATATCAAATCATATAGTCACGAATACAAGTGTTTTTATTTTCATCAGAGTGTATTTACATTAAGGTATAAAAGAAGTGTGTCACAATACTCACGAAACGACCACATGAATATTAATGTTTAAAAAGAATTAACTCAAAAGTGGTAAATCTCAACTAAAAATAAACGCATGATTCTTCGAAATTACATATTCATGTTTTCTCTTAAAGCGGAAGACTAAAACACATATATATTCACTTAAGACATGACAAAACGTAATTACATGTCATCTGGTTGTTCACAACTTCATTCACATACAAACAAGACATCATTAAGACATTCTACAAGCCTATCTACCCAAGTTACATATCAGAGCGACCGACACGAGGGAAAGGAACTATACTCCAAAGGAAACCTCCAGCGAATCCTAATCTGCAATGCCTCGTAGGGCATTATAAAACAACAGAAGGGTGAGAAACATTATCATAATAATCAAGGCATAAGATAGATATATAGATATATATATATATATATATATATATATATATATATATATATATATATATATATATATATATATATATATATATATATATATATATATATATATATATATATATATATATATATATATATATATATATATATATATATATATATATATATATATATATATATATATATATATATATATATATATATATATATATATATAAATGTACAAGTACCGAATGTCTATACCTCATACTTATTCACTACAATGCATAACCATAGATTCTCACCGCATCAAATACACATAGACATAATCGCTCACACTTAACCGTCTATTCATCGGTCAATATCTTTCACATTTATTTATTTGCTAACGCATCTCATCAATTCCTGCACATAGGCATATTTACATATGACAATCGCGATCATACCATGCGATCCATATAAGACTCATTCACTACCCTCAATCCTCTTTCCGGACTATGGGTACGTCGCTTATGCTCTACCGGGAACAACGTCTCGACCATTCTACCCCGGCAACTACCTCACTAGGAACGACGCATCGCCGTTCTACCCTGACGAGTAGAATCTCTCTACATATACATCAACCTCATTCTCATATTTACCAGACGAAATATATATATATATATATATATATATATATATATATATATATATATATATATATATATATATATATATATATATATATATATACACACACACACTAATACATTCTCAATGCATTATTTTCAATTCATCATATGAAGATGATAATGCACTCATAGAGACCGACACCTTGACCCTATGCAGCTACAACCACGGTACCGACTCATTCGTCTGTCATATTCTCTTAGAACTCACTCCTCTCGCACTTATACGGTTACACTATAACTCATCAGATTTCCCTAGGAATCACTATATAACCGTCGCATCAAGTGAGGTTCTGCAAATCCCCCAAGGGATCAAATATAACCATCGCTCACACCCCACATGGGCACACGAGGTTCTGCAGATCCTACACGGGATCAAATATAACCATCGCATCAAGCGAGGTTCTGCAGATCCTACACGGGATCAAATATAACTATCGCATCAAGCGAGGTTCTGCAGATCCTACACGGGATCAAATATAACCATCGCATCAAGCGAGGTTCTGCAGATCCTCCAAGGGATCAAATATAACCATCGCTCACACCCCACATGGGCACACGAGGTTCTGCAGATCCTACACGGGATCAAATATAACCATCGCATCAAGCGAGGTTCTGCATATCCTACACGGGATCAAATATAACCATCGCATCAAGCGAGGTTCTGTAGATCCTACACGGGATCAAATATAACCATCGCGTCAAGCGAGGTTCTGTAGATCCTACACGGGATCAAAAATAACCATCGCATCAAGCGAGGTTCTGCAGATCCTACACGGGATCAAATATAACCATCGCATCAAGCGAGGTTCTGCAGATCCTACACGGGATCAAATATAACCATCGCATCAAGCGAGGTTCTGCAGATCCTACACGGGATCAAATATAACCAATGCATACATATTCACAAATATATTATCATGCATTCTTCACACATCAACACGTGCAATTATCATGCACTCACAATGTGTATTATATTCATCATTCATCACAATTGTCATGCATTTTTATTCCATTCTAAACAATGCATAACTTGCCCAAAGGCCACGATTCAAAATCACATTCATACACTAGGATTCACGCCTTACGGCTACCCACAGAACATCACAAACCAGCATATAAGCTATTAAATCAAAGAAGGGTCGATCGCAACCGAAATCCCAAGCCACGACGGCACCACGCGACAGGGAAAAATTCATCCTGCTACGTTCGCTACACGCTCGCCTAGAGAGCTGCTAGCGAACGTTCGCCACCTTCTCGCTTAGCTAACTGCTAGCGAGCAAGAACAGAAGCTACAGACTTCGTTCGCTACCTCGTTCGCCACAGCAAACCCCCAGCGAGTCATTCGCTACTCCATTCGCTGCCAGCGAAGGAGACCAAAACACCACTGTCCCAAGTCTGGGACCATTCGCTACGCACTCGCCTAGCGAGATGCTAGCGAACACTCGCGACCTGTTTGCCTAGCGAGCTGCTAGCGAGCGTCTGCGGACCGAACTTTCTCCCACTGTTCAGAATCCAAACACCCGATGAAATCCACCGATAAATCCCAACTTGTTTCCAATAGCCTTAGTCCAACATTCCTCGACTAAATCCTACCACTTATTCTCATTTTCAATCATTAAAACTCGGCTTCTACCGATCGAATCAATTTCGACCTAAAATGGAAGCTTATGGAAAACTCTCCAAAACTCTAACCAATCAACCATACACATACATAACCAAACGTATTGATTAAGATAGTAAAATTTCACACCCTTACCTTGGATTAATCGAAGCTTTGAGTTGCTCTTGATGATTCCACTCTTTTCCTCTTCTTCTTCTCTTTTCTCTTCCTTTTTCCTTCTTCTCCCTTTCTTTCTATCCTTCTCTTTTCTTTCCTCCTTTTTCTCTTATATCTTTTCTTTCTATTTCTATTCTTTATATTTCTTTCCATTCTATTTCCTCCAATACACCTATTATTCCAATCAATTTCCATAAACCATCCACTTAACCATTAATTGAGACTGTTCGAAATATTTCCCACTAAACTTTCCAAAACTCTACAAATGATAAAATAGCATAATATGTAGACTTAACATATTATCACACTATCCCATAATTAAAATAATTCCAATAACTAAATTAATTAGTTAAACCGAAATTGGGCTGTTACAACTCTCCCCCACTTTAGGAATTTTCGTCCTCGAAAATGTTATCCAATTCAGACAACTCGGATGTGACTCACGCATCCCAATCTTCCCAATCCGATTCCATCTAGTTGATTCTTCCCAAATACCTTTACCAAGACAATCCCTCTTTCCTCGAAGTTGCCCCAGTATTCAAATTCTCTCTCACTCACACACCATCCATCCGGATTGATGCGCTTCCTCAGCTTAGACACGCGAACACATCGTATAGTTTCCTCTAGTGACAGCGGTGAAACAATCTAACATGCTATTCCCCACGCTTCCGCTGCACTACTCTGATACAGTTACAACGAGTCACGGTGTGCTCCCGAGACTTCAAGCTCGACTACACCAGTTATTATCGTAACTCTCAAAACACGTCTTTTCTTGGGTCCTCTAATCTCTTCAGTCGTCTTTTGCACAAACCTTAGGTCCGAGTATAACACTCTCGCCTGAATCACATTAATACAAATGAGCCTTACACCTCCTGCCATACAAGGCTTCGGATTCCCATCCGACACAATATTCGGTGATACTACATACGGTCTTTATCACTTCGGTGATATCCATCACAACTAGTTCCAACATAGAATGATTAATCTTCTTTGACAGGAAAAGGGTCAATCCAGTCATTCCATCCAGAATCTCATCAACAAAATCATATTCTCACATCCTTCGGAAAACCCCACGCAAAATTCATGGAATTACCCTCCGATCTCAACTCTGAAATATACAACGATCACATTAGACCTATCAATCTCAGACGTTCATTCTTCGACTCTCGACAAGTCACACCAGCACATACCACTGTTGCTTTCTCCATCTGTGGCTACCAAAATAATTCTTTCAAAATGCTCTCATCCAATCCCCTTTATTCGGACTCTTAGACTCTATCACAACATCTCATGTCACCATCTCCACCAATCCAAACATCACTCATTCGATTTTTAATTCGTCAAACTCAATCACCCTATTAACTCCAATTAGAATTCCAACCTTCTCGAATCTCGTCGAGAACACCAATAATCAGTCTCATCACCTAAGGTTCCGCAATTCGTTGCCGTAGCATACACACCAGACACAAGTTTCCAAAATAACTCAATCAATTTTAATCCTTTTACCATCTAAGCAGACATACCGTACGGAGCTCTCAATATCTGACTAGTTTCCGCAACTAAGTCGATTGCAACTCCACTTCACGTCCTGGTTGTACAACACTTATCTTGTCAGGACAACTCTCGGGCAATAGCAATCAACCGGTAAACCGCCAACTTCCCACTTTCATTAATACTCAAAATTTCCCTCAAAGTTAAACATCTTAAGCTCTCAAGGCCATTACTCGCCTCAAATCTCAACTAAACAATTGAATTTCTCAAACTCTGGCATAAACACACAACAAATGGTCCGATTGGGTTCGACATAACCGACACACAAGTTGTTGACGGTCCTTCCAAAACTCCTTGAACTTCTTCATAGTGACATAACACTGCTTTCTCCTCCAACACGGATAACACCAGCTCTTGATGTTCAACAATACACCTAGATACAGATCCACACTTGTAGCATCTTGGAGAACCACAAGCTCTCCCCCACTTGGATCATTCCTACCTCTGCAGACAATGGCTAAACAACAAACACGTACCGACAGTGTCTTCACACACATGTCGTGTACAAGGGAACAACTAACATTAGACAACTTGGCTGGATGGACCGACCTGCTCTGATACCACTTTGTAACACCCCCTTTCTATACCCCAAAATAATCACATATCAAATCATATAGTCACGAATACAAGTGTTTTTATTTTCATCAGAGTGTATTTACATTAAGGTATAAAAGAAGTGCGTCACAATACTCACGAAACGACCACATGAATATTAATGTTTAAAAAGAATTAACTCAAAAGGGGTAAATCTCAACTAAAAATAAACGCATGATTCTTCGAAATTACATATTCATGTTTTCTCTTAAAGCGGAAGACTAAAACACATATATATTCACTTAAGACATGACAAAACGTAATTACATGTCATCTGGTTGTTCACAACTTCATTCACATACAAACAAGACATCATTAAGACATTCTACAAGCCTATCTACCCAAGTTACATATCAGAGCGACCGACACGAGGGAAAGGAACTATACTCCAAAGGAAACCTCCAGCGAATCCTAATCTGCAATGTCTCGTAGGGCATTATAAAACAACAGAAGGGTGAGAAACATTATCATAATAATCAAGGCATAAGATATATATATATATATATATATATATATATATATATATATATATATATATATATATATATATATATATATATATATATATATATATATATATATATATATATATATATATATATATATATATATATATATATATATATATATATATATATATATATATATATATATATATATATATATATATAAATGTACAAGTACCGAATGCCTATACCTCATACTTATTCACTACAATGCATAACCATAGATTCTCACCGCATCAAATACACATAGACATAATCGCTCACACTTAACCGTCTATTCATCGGTCAATATCTTTCACATTTATTTATTTGCTAACGCATCTCATCAATTCCTGTACATAGGCATATTTACATATGACAATCGCGATCATACCATGCGATCCATATAAGACTCATTCACTACCCTCAATCCTCTTTCCGGACTATGGGTACGTCGCTTATGCTCTACCGGGAACAACGTCTCGGCCATTCTACCCCGGCAACTACCTCACTAGGAACGACGCATCGCCGTTCTACCCTGGCGAGTAGAATCTCTCTATATATACATCAACCTCATTCTCATATTTACCAGACGAAATAAATAAATATATATATATATATATATATATATATATATATATATATATATATATATATATATATATATATATATATATATATATATATATACACTAATACATTCTCAATGCATTATTTTCAATTCATCATATGAAGATGATAATGCACTCATAGAGACCGACACCTCGACCCTATACAGCTACAACCACGGTACCGACTCATTCGTCCGTCAGATTCTCTTAGAACTCACTCCTCTCGCACTTATACGGTTACACTATAACTCATCAGATTTCCCTAGGAATCACTATATAACCGTCGCATCAAGCGAGGTTCTGCAAATCCTCCAAGGGATCAAATATAACCATCGCTCACACCCCACATGGGCACACGAGGTTCTGCAGATCCTACACGACATTAAATATAACCATCACATCAAGCGAGGTTCTGCAGATCCTACACGGGATCAAATATAACCATCGTATCAAGCGAGGTTCTGCAGATCCTACACGGGATCAAATATAACCATCGCATCAAGCGAGGTTCTGCAGATCCTACACGGGATCAAATATAACCATCGCATCAAGCGAGGTTCTGCAAATCCTCCAAGGGATCAATTATAACCATCGCTCACACCCCACATGGGCACACGAGGTTCTGCAGATCCTACACGGGATCAAATATAACCATCGCATCAAGCGAGGTTCTGCAGATCCTACACGGGATCAAATATAACCATCGCATCAAGCGAGGTTCTGCAGATCCTACACGGGATCAAATACAACCATCGCATCAAGCGAGGTTCTGCAGATCCTACATGGGATCAAATATAACCATCGCATCAAGCGAGGTTCTGCAGATCCTACACGGGATCAAATATAACCATCGCACCAAGCGAGGTTCTGCAGATCCTACACGGGATCAAATATAACCATTGCATCAAGCGAGGTTCTGCAGATCCTACACGGGATCAAATATAACCATCGCATCAAGCGAGGTTCTGCAGATCCTACACGGGATCAAATATAACCATCGCATCAAGCGAGGTTCTGCAGATCCTACACGGGATCAAATATAACCATCGCATCAAGCGAGGTTCTGCAGATCCTACACGGGATCAAATATAACCATCGCATCAAGCGAGGTTCTGCAGATCCTACACGGGATCAAATATAACCAATGCATACATATTCGCAAATATATTATCATGCATTCTTCACACATCAACACGTGCAATTATCATGCACTCACAATGTGTATTATATTCATCATTCATCACAATTGCCATGCATTTTTATTCCATTCTAAACAATGCATAATTTGCCCAAAGGCCACGATTCAAAATCACATTCATACACTAGGATTCACGCCTTACGGCTACCCACAACACATCACAAACCAGCATATAAGCTATTAAATCAAAGAAGGGCCGATCGCAACCGAAATCCCAAGCCACGACGGCACCACGCGACAGGGAAAAATTCATCCTGCTACGTTCGCTACACGCTCGCCTAGCGAGCTGCTAGCGAACGTTCGCCACCTTCTCGCCTAGCTAACTTTTAGCGAGCAAGAACAGAAGCTACAGACTTCGTTCGCTACCTCGTTCGCCACAGCAAACCCCCAACGAGTCATTCGCTACTCCATTCGCTGCCAGCGAAGGAGACCAAAACACCACTGTCCCAAGTCTGGGACCATTCGCTACGCACTCGCCTAGCGAGATGCTAGCGAACACTCGCGACCTGTTTGCCTAGCGAGCTGCTAGCGAGCGTCTGCGGACTGAACTTTCTCCCACTGTTCAGAATCCAAACACCCGATGAAATCCACCGATAAATCCCAACTTGTTTCCAGTAGCCTTATCCAACATTCCTCGACTAAATCCTACCACTTATTCTCATTTTCAATCATTAAAACTCGGCTTCTACCGATCCAATCAATTTCGACCTAAAATGGAAGCTTATGGAAAACTCTCCAAAACTCTAACCAATCAACCATACACATACATAACCAAACGTACTGATTAAAATAGTAAGATTTCACACCCTTACCTTGGATTAATCGAAGCTTTGAGTTGCTCTTGATGATTCCACTCTTTTCCTCTTCTTCTTCTCTTTTCTCTTCCTTTTTCCTTCTTCTCCCTTTCTTTCTATCCTTCTCTTTTCTTTCCTCCTTTTTCTCTTATATCTTTTCTTTCTATTTCTATTCTTTATATTTCTTTCCATTCTATTTCCTCCAATACACCTATTATTCCAATCAATTTCCATAAACCATCCACTTAACCATTAATTGAGACTGTCCGAAATATTTCCCACTAAACTTTCCAAAACTCTACAAATGATAAAATAGCATAATATGTAGACTTAACATATTATCACACTATCCCATAATTAAAATAATTCCAATAACTAAATTAATTAGTTAAACCGAAATTGGGCTGTTACAATGCTCGCCTCTTTCGCATCTTCGGGCAGTCGTCTTGTACTGAGGTAGGCGTACACATGGGTCATCCAGCAGTCACTATCGCTAATAAGGTTTACCTCGGCAGTTGTCGTGTCCTTCTTGATGCTGGGGCGAGAGAGGACCTCCTGGATTACAGATTTGTTTCCGCCATTCTTCTTCATGCTAGCCAGTTTCAACAAGATGTCTGCCCAGGTGTTCTGTTCGCGTGGGACGTATCGTACCTGCACAAAATCGAAGCTTTTCACTCTTTCTCTTACTAAGGAGATGTGTTCGGCGAGGTTGTTATTCTTGGCTTGATACTCTCCTCGTACCTGGGAGGCCACGAGCTGGGAGTTGGTAAATATCTTTACCTCCTTCGCGTTAAGGTCTTCATCCAAACGGAGTCCTGCGAGGAACGCCTCATACTCGGCCTGGTTGTTCGACATTGGAAATGCCAAGGCGAGGGAGACTTATATTAAGATACCTTCTTCATTTTCTAGTATGATACTTGCTTCACTTCCTGTCGAGCCAGACGCCATCAATGAAGATGGTCCATTTGTGCTCCCCAGGGGTCGGGGACTCTATGGAAGCCATCTTCGTAACAAAGCCGATTAGGACTTGAGCCTTAAGGGCTTTTCTTCTCTTGTATTGGACATTGAATTCGAAGAGTTCGAGCGACCATTTAAGCATTCTTCCCAACATGTCCGATCGCATGAATAGCTGTTTGACGGGTTGGTCGGTTCTGACTATGATCATATGGGCTAAGAAGTAATGTCGTAACCTCTTGGATACATTGATGAGGGCCAGAGCGACCTTCTCGATCCACTGGTATCTAAGCTCGGGACCTTGGAGGGTTTTGCTCATGAAGTATATCGGCTTTTTCCCTTCGGGAGTTTCACGGATCAGCGTTGCGCTGACAGCCTCTGTGGCGACAGCGAGATACATGTATAGGGTTTCCCCTACCTCGGGCCTTGACAACACTGGTGGCTCTGAGAGGACTTGCTAGAGGTGGAGGAGGGATTTTTCACACTCCTCGATGCATTTAAATGCGGCCTCCTTACATAGAAGCTTAAAGAAGGGGAGGGTGTGCTGAGCAGACTTGGCGACGAATTATGATAATGATACGAGCATCCTGTTTAGTGATTGGATGGACTTCTTTGTGCTCGGCATGGAGAAATCGGAAAAATCCCTGCACTTGTCCGAATTCGCTTTTATTCCTTGTTCTGCCAGGTAGAATCCGAGGAACTTGCCTGCCCGTATGCCGAAGGTGCACTTCTCAGGGTTGAACCTCATCATGCACTTCCTCGCTGTCACGAAGACCTTCTTGAGGTGGATGGTGTGGTCGACCTCTTCTTGTGATTTTACGATCATGTAGTCCATGTACACTATGAGCATGTCCCTGATTTCTCCTTGCAAGACCTTGTTCATCATCTGCTGATAGGTTACATCGGTGTTCTTCAATCCGAAGGGCATTACATTATAGTAATAGTTGCATGACTCAGTCATGAAGGTCGTGTATTGCTTGTCGGCCTTATCCGTGGGGATTTGATTGTATCTTGAGTATGCATCCATGAATGACAACAATTTAAAACCTGCAGAATTGTCGATGAGTTTGTCGATGTTAGGTAACGGGTAAGCATATTTGGGACATGCCCGGTTGAGATCAGTATAGTCAACACACATTCTCTATTTTCTATTATGATTCTTAACTAGTACAATGTTGGACAACCGTGTTGTGTACTGGGCTTCCGATATAAAATTTGCCTCTAGGAAGTCTTTTACAACTTTTTCAGTAGCCTCCGCTTTCTCGGGAGACTGCCTAATCCTACATTGAACTATGGCCCTAGCGGCCAGATCTAAGGTGAGGTGGTGGCACGCTACGTCGGGGTCAAGGTCAGGCATCTCCACAACGCTCCACGCGAATAGGTCGGCGTTCGCCCATAGGAAGGATTTGAGTTGTTTCCTCGCCAGGTCGGGGAGTCTCGTGCCAATCTTCACGCTTCTTCATGGGTCGTCTCCAAGTGTGACGAGCTCGAAGTATCCATCTGGAATAGGGCACGTTGGGTGGGACGACTGACCGTTGCCTATTGGGGATGTGTCTACGGATTCCATGCTCTGCTTCTGCTTACTGGGGAAGCGACTGTCATGGTCGACAGAGTTGACGTGAGGAAGTGGCTTCGGTTCCTCAGTTCAGGCTGGTCTTCCGGTCGACTTTGCGGGGACGTTGATCGAGTTGAGTCCTTTGAGTTCCGCCTCGAAGCATCTTTTGGCCGCCTCAATGTCCCCGTGGAGGGTGACGACCCCAGCCTCTGGTCGTGTAGTACTTCGTATTCAGGTGGAGTGTAGATGGTACCACGATCAACTCAACTAAGGTTGTCTTTCCCAGGATGCACTGGTACAAGGATGGGCATTTAATTACCAGGAAGTGAACCTTCACTTGTCTGTCCGTCTCCTTGGTCCCGAATGTGACGAGCAGTTCCACATATACCCAAGGCTTGGTGGTGGTACCATTCAAGACCTGGAGGTCAGAGCCGACATACGAGGTTAGGTGGCTCTCGTCGAGCTGGAGGGTCATGAACAGATGGTCGTACATTATGTCCACCGAACTCCCTTGGTCGACTAGGATTCTGCGCACGTCGCAGTTCGCCATCTGCCCTAATCAGGAGGGGAATGATGGAGTTGGGGAATGTCGGATATGACTAGGGCGGCTGGGAAATCCTCCCACAGGCTATGGGTGAACAACGGTCTGGCGGGCTCTCTAAAAAGGAGGAAATCCTCTGGTCGGGAGACACACAAGGCGACTTGTAGCCCCGCTTCGTCGGAGGGAGGTGACACTTCCTCGACCCTCTTGGCTTCGTGGGCCTCAGGTTGGGGAGCTTCACCTCTCCGGGTGTACTGTTTCAGATGCCCTTCCTTAATTAAGATCTCGATTGCATCCTTGAGGTGGATGAAATCCTCCGTGACGTGTCCATGACTTCAGTAGAACCAGCAGAATTTGAATTTGTCCATGTTGGGCTTCGGGGGCATCGATTTCGGGAAACGGACAGTGCCTCTCTGAAATTCCGAATTGACGCATTCGGACAGGATGCGCTTGCGGGGAGCTGTGAGCAGCGTGTACTCAGTGAACTGGCCCACGTGTCCCATCTGCTCGTGGGTTCGGTCTTCGCGTCTTCTTCCCCCACTTCGTTGAGGAGGCGCGACTTCCTAATGCCTGGCGTCTCTGAAGTCCTCCTGGTTCCGTGTGTCTTGGGCGGTGTTCGCGGCCTCTATCTCCTCATACTCGATGTATGATTGGGCTTTTTGGAGAAGAGTATTCAAGGTGCAGGGACGTTCAATCCCAACGACCTTGGCGAAATCGGAGTGAGGTCTTATGCCTCTCTGGATCAGGAATTTCTTCATGTCATCCATGGTGGAAACGTGGTCGGCCTCTCGGTTGAACCTCTCTATGTAGTCTCGGAGAGGTTCGTTCTTCCCCTGAATAATGGCTTTCAGGGTTTCCTTTGTCTTTGTATGTCACTAGGAGGCCGTGAAGTGCTTGGAGAACTGTCTCTTCAGTTCATCCCAGGAGGTGATGGATTCAGGCGTGAGGCGTTTGTACCACGCCATGACACCCTTTCTCGGAGTAGTGGAGAACAACCTGCTTGATGGCTCCCCGGATGTTCCGATAATCGAACATCACGTTGATGCTCTCGATATGGTCGTCCAGGTCGTTCGTGCCATCGTATGTTGCCAAAGACAGGGGTTTCTCCATGCCGAAGGGTAGTGGGACCTCCCTGATGGCCCTACATAGTGGTGAGTGCTGGATGACTTCGCCACTCCTGACAGGCAACATTGTGGGGGAGGCTGATCCCTGGTTGTTTCTGTTCCATAGGGAAGGACTCTTCAGTTGAGCTCTTGGTCTGGAGGCACCCCTTCGGCTTTGTTCTTCTTCTGAACTGGGGAGCGGAGCTCCTTCCAGGGAGGTAACCTTTCCTGCTTATGGGAAGCCAACTGTTATGGTCTCTCCAAACGAGGGCGACTCCCAATCGTTCGGGGAGAGGGACTCCGAGAACTGTCGGTGTATCGTGTCCTCCGTGGGGGAGAAAAGGTGTTGTTGGAATCTGGGCGACAATGTCTCCGCGGGGGAGAGCATGATGGTCGCTCCCTCTTAAGCATCTCTATTTGCTCGTTCTTCCTGAAGATCATCAGGTTAGTTTGGTTGATCTCCCTAAATAGGGCTACCAAGGTAGGGTCGGTGTCGGCTGGCACCGAGATGAGCTGGTAGACAGCCGGGTTGTCGAAGCGTTGGGTGGCGTTAAAGGTTGCGTCTTTTGAGGAGAGAGAGGCGGTGCGCCCGTCCCTGTAGTTGCCTTCTTTGTTACCGACGGTCGCATTGGGGTCGTGGTCGTCCCTATTGGAAAACGGGATGAAGGTGATCGCGACTTTCTATGTCTAATACAACTAACTGCAAGTGCACAGTCTATCGCGTAGTAATAAAAGATATCGATCCCACAGGGACTCGTAATCAAACTAGTGTTCTCGGGAGTTACTATGTTTAGCTAGGTAGAATATGTTTTAAGGGAATAAGATTGTCACTAAAAGGGGGAACTAAGATTATTGTTTAGATTTTAATTAATTGAATCGATACGTAGTAATTGTGTTCTTCAGGGATTTGATAAGTTACTGGTGTATGAAATAGTTTTCACATTTTATTTAAGCAGAAAATGGAGATTTGAAGACTCTCGTCTCACGATGGTTATTGACGCTAATCATAATCCTAAGGGTCAAACGTACACTTTCGTATCCCGTTCGGGGTTAAAACTATTTTTTGGAAATCTCTAAGTTCTAATTCGTTTTAAAGTGCTTTCGCTGTTATTAAAACAAATGCCTAGTGTTTACTATCTGACCTTACCGCAGCTTTCGCTTGTTGGTTCGTATCTTAATTAATTTCCCACTTTCGTGGTAAAACTACTTTTAAATAAGTTCTCGCTTTCGCGACGAAGTTTATTCAGTGAATCAATTTTAAACACTTAGACCATATATTATTTTTGTGAAAAGAAAGTTTTCAAATAAGAGTTATCAAATCCCATTCGAATTATTACTACATATCGATTGCCTAAGTTTAGCTAGACATGGAATTGGGAAGAACAAAACATAAATAATAATAATAAATAATAAATTGCATTATGTTAAAACAGAAGTCGATCAAAATGAAAACCTGTAAATAAGCCAATTGGCCTTTGGGCAGATCCTCCACAGATGTTGGCAGGATTCTGGTCTTTAGTGCCAATTTGATCGTACAGTGCAGTAACAATTACAAAAGAGCGGAAATGGGAATAAGGAAATGTAAAGGAGAAATGGATACAAATAAAAACTGGAAAGTAAATTTGCTCTGGAAATTAAATTCGGCAGCACTTCGTGGTATGAATGCCGCACACTTTCTGAAGTCCTCTGCTTCCCTTTTTATAGAAGTGGAATCCCAACGGTTATCTCTGAGGATGATGGACCTTGAGGCAGATAATTTAGGAAGTAGTGGTCCACTTAATGGGAATTGGAACTGCTCTTTTGACGTGTAATCTGAGTGGGGCGTTTTTGCCTGCATGACGATCGTCACAAGGTGTGACGGTCGTCACCCGTGTGACGGTCGTCACCCGTGTGACGGTCGTCATGCATCTGTGACGGTCGTCACATCAGCAAAAACTGATTGTTGCACTTTTCATTGTGTTTTCACTCCTTTTTCGTCCATATTTCATCTGAGATTGCTCCTTTTCTTCATGTTGCCTTGTTTAGACGTGATCGTTGAATACCTGCAAAAACATCAGACAAATACACGGAAATAACCCGAAATCGGATCGAAAACGGTTAGACTTTAGTTGAAATATGCATGAAAATATCTATATGATTTCGTGTTATCAAACTCCCCTAAGCTTGAATCTTTGCTTGTCCTCAAGTAAAACATGGAAAAGTCGGCAAGCACGAGGCAGCTTCTTCGTTCGCAGAGTTTGGAAAAACCAGGATTCTTGGTAGGAACAAGACGAGTATCACGACGACACTGGACTACAAGTCTCCGGAGGTCTCCCTTTTATGCAAATCGGTCTCAGTCATGCTACTGTATCTTGGTGTCAAGGTTCTCGTGGCAAGTTCACCCTGTTTGTTCTAGTGCAATCACATTAAGCCCGTTGTCCGCACACTTTCATGGCAAGTCGACCTGTTAGTGAATATGATCTCATTTTTGTTTTTGATCTTCTTCATTGATCATAATTTTATGTCATTGATTTTCAATGAGTTTTTCGTGCCGTTGGGCTAAGTGCTCGGGTGAGGGGCACCTAACTTAGAAGGAAACGTATCTTATCTTCTTAGGCTTTTTAGCTCTCTTTTCATGATTTTTCATCTTTTTGGAGATCATACACTTATTTGCATCGGTCGCTCGCTTAGAAGTGTTTTTAGGATGGTGATGACTGTTAGTATAAACTACTTGGGGTTGAGTTTGCGTAGACACTTGAGACTTTGGTACATGTAGGTGGTGAAACTGACTCGCATAAACTAGAGATCTAAGGTGTCTGGACGATACTGGTTTTGTTAGAACTGTTGTTTCCTTGGAGTTTCAAAACTTGTTTTGAACTCAGGTGCATTCTCGTGATGCTTTTGCTTTTAAGGGACAAATGAAAGTTTTTGTTTATGTTGAATAATGTGGGGATTGTTTGCGTAACGTGAAAAATATATAGACGAGCTTTATTTGCTAGAAATAGAAAATGTAAAAATAGATATTACCAGAATTCAAAGTGCAGTGAAATGGAAATAAAGGTAATAAAGGAAGTTCAGAGTACAGTGGAAATAAGGCTCCGCTCCCACACTATCTCGATCAGTGTCCTCACTGATTATTGAAGCATGCGAGAGGGAGATACAACTGACAATAAAAATAAAATACAGAATACTGAAATATAGTAAACAATGAAGGAAAAAAAATGAAAATCTAGTCTCGGCCTCTGTCACGTCCATGCTGGCGGCCTCTGGCTCTAGCAAGGGCTACTCTATCCTCATAGCTCATGGCTCCGGTGTGGTAGACCGTGTCTCGGAGTCCTTCGACCTGCAGGGTCAGATTCGCTAGGCTCTCAGTGATCGTAGCTTGGCCGGTGTGAAGTTGTTGCATTTGAGTGCGGTGCCAAGCTTCGAACTGGTCAGCTCGCTGGTTCTGCTGCTGCAGCATCGTGAGTATCTGTGCCTGCTGGTCTAGGGAGCGACGGAGGTCCTCTTCGGTGTAATCTGGCACGGGATGGTGACGGCGGCGGAGGGATGATGTACCTACTGGAGGAGGAGGCTGCGATGCCTCTGGCTGCTCGGACCTGTCCAACTCAGCTTGGATTTCATCTTCGTAATCATGAGTGGGATCCTGAGTAGGAACAGCGACAGCAGGAGGGGAAGTGAGGTCGAACAACCAGTTGTTACGGTCCTCTGGATGGATGCGGGTGCGGGACGGAAGGATGATGCTTCGGACGGTCTTTCCACGCACGACCGGATGGTATTTCCCGTCAGCTCGGGAGCGGATGATATGGGAGGCTCTGCAGTGGTCGGTGTCAAGGAACACCGAGGGGATGGACTGGAGGTGCTGGAGGCGGTCGCCAAGGTTCAGCCCAAGTGCAATAGCCGTGACAATCCCGCCAAAGTAGAATGGCTTCGAGCCACGGTTGCAGTTGGCCTGAATGTGAGCCAGCAGAAACGGGGCAGCATTGACGGGTTCATTGTTGAAGACGCAATGAAGAAAGAAGAGCTCCTTGGAGTTCACTTTGTGGTTGCTGTCTCTGGTGAAGATAGTGTTACTCAACGCTCTGTGAAAGTACCTGATGGTGGGGTTATGGATGTGAGTGGCGTGCAGGGAGTCCCAACCATCGGCATTGAGGCCGGTTAATTGATACCACAACACGAAGGCTTCGTGCTGGAACTGATCAGTGATGCGGCGATGAGCGTTGTCGCCGCGAGGTAGCTGTAGGATGCCGGCAATCTGGTTTTGGTGCATCTGATAGTTAACGCCAAACATCCGGAAACAAGCGGCACCTGAGTGCTGGTTGAGTTCGCCGCTGTCGGTGACGTAAGTGAACGAACTCAAGAACTCCAGAGTGAGTTGTTCGTAGGTTGGCTGTGGGTTGGTGCAAAGGTTCCAGATGCCTGCTCGTTGAAGCATCCAGGTGACACCTTCAAGGAGTCCGAGCTCCGTAAGCGGTGGAAGGTGCGGGTAGTGAGTCGGCTGGAGTGACCTCTGATGAAATGCAATGTATTGTGCTCGTTGTCTTTCGCCTAACTCGCCCTCAGAGAAGGTAATGTTGCTGACATCTGCATTCCCGACCATTGTTGGAAGATGGAGGGGTTTCTGAGGTTTTGGGGTTTTTCTGCAGAGAGGGAAAATTGATAGAACGGTGGTTTGGAGGTTGAATTTGGAGTTGAAGTTTATAGGGCAATGTGGGGAGGATGAAAATTCGTAGTGGAGTAGGAGTTTGGAAGTTTGAAAGTGATAATGGGGGGAGTGGAAGGGAACACGAACCCTGTTTTATCAGATAGCAGTTCTGGACTGCGTGACGGTCGTCACAAAGGTGTGACGGTCGTCATCCGCGTGACGCTCGTCATGGGGCTGTGACGGTCGTCACAACAGCAAAATCTGCAGAACGCAGAATTTTGCTCTGAGGGCGTACTCGTGGTGATTCTAAAGCGTAGTATTGATACGGTGATGTAATATAACAGCCAACAAGCAACAATTAATGCGAAAACAAAATAATTGAATAAAAACTAGAATTGAAATAACATAAAATTGAAACAATTGTATGTAGTACATAATAGAAACGAACAATGCGAAAAATCCAAATGATTAAATTAAATTAAACTAGACTAGACTAAACTGAAACTACTGCTACGAGCTAATAACTAATCTTTTCGTGCCTTCAATTCATTGAATTTCTGTGAATAGTAGTCGAGTTGGTCGCAGACTAGATCCATGAAGCCTACCAAGCCACTGTGCATGCCTGCGATATCAGCTTTTACATTAGTCAGAGCTTTATCAACGTCGTCCAATCTGAGTAACACGGTATCCATTTTGTCGGTGGTCTCCTCAGGGATAGGCTCAGGATAAGTATTGTAGTGTGGAGGAGTCATAGGGTCTACTTCAGTTTCAGAGGCAGCGTCCTCATAGTACATATAGTCGTGTGCCTCAGAAATGTGGTCACTGTCATACATATAGTTCTGGGGTGTTGACTGTGGTGAAGGAGGTCCCATAGGCTCATCCAATTCGTAGAGCCAGTTATCCTCGTTGTGGATGCTTGTCATCAGATGATCAGGCAGTGTGAATAGCTGTACTGGTTTTTCGTTAATAAGGTACTCATACGGTCCAGGTCCCATAGTCCCTAAGATGCGCCTGTTAAAGCAGAATTGTATGTTCATGGGTCTGATGGTACCAAAACGAGTGCTGGCATTTAAATGGAATCTAAGGCCAAGCTCGTGGGCTATCATTGTTACTAGGCCTCCTATAAGAATAGGTGTTTGAGGTTCCAGCGTGAGGCGTTTGAAGGATCTCATCATGAAAGGCACTGCATTTACTGTCCGTCCCTGAGAAGCACAGAGCATGATGAATAACTCTTCCTTAGACACTGCAGTAATATTTTCTTCTTTTCCAAACAAGGTGTGAGCTAGTATCTTATGGAAGTATCTAAAGGCTGGGTTATGAATGTCATCATTGTACATTCTGTCTGGTTCAGGGTGATAGTCGCCTGTGATTCTACCCCAGAAGTGCTCGAGTTGCAAATCAATATCGTCATCTTCTGCACTGATGAACACATGCGGTCCGCTAGGGAATCCTAGGAGGTTAGCTAGTGACATTCGGCTATGAGTTTGGTCCATTCCAAACAATCTGAAGGTAATCAATTCTGAGCGGGTTCCAAAACCATAGTTGGGTGTGTATCTGAAAGAACTAAGGAATTCATAGGTAAGATCCTTATAGGTAGCGAAACGTGTTTTTAGAGCAGTGTTCTCCCAACCTAGTTGATTGAACAGGTATTGAATGCTATCTGTGATCCCTAGTTTATCCATAGTAGCCTTGTCATAATACAGCGTTAAGGCGAATTCTCTTTCGGTCAGTGCTGCAAATCTTGCCTTTTGAGCGAGTCCTTGGAAGTGAACCTTTGTGAAATCGTACTCGGCCATATTCGCAGATAATTCGGAGAAAACAGAAGAAATGTTTTGAAGACTTTAAAAATCCTGAAAAGTTTGTAACAGAAAATTGAAGTCAGGATTTTTAGAAACGAAAAGTAGTAGAAACAAAAGGCGAAAGAGAAAAAAATAAAATAAGAATAAAAGTACGAAAATGAACGAAAGTAGAAAGTAGTAGTAATTTTAGAATTTTTGTTGGATTTTTTTCAAAGTAGAATTTTAAAGAAAAAATGAAATGCAATGACGAGGGAAATTTGGGTTGCCTCCCAGTAAGCGTTGTTTTTAACGTCTAAAGCCTGACGATAGCTTGGTGAGAAGCTATTCGGGTGTTTGAGCTGGAAGCTCAAGCAATGTTATATTGCTGACTTGAGGACTGTTGTCGTTCTTATTGTAATGTTTTAGACGTTGCCCGTTTACGATAAACTGTGCATTTGTCTTGTCGGTAATTTCAACAGCTCCACTATGAAGTACTTTAGTCACTTCATAGGGTCCAAACCACCTAGATTTTAGTTTTCCTGGGAAGAGTTTTAATTGTGAATTGAAGAGCAATACGATGTCTCCCACACTGAATTGTTTCCTGATTGAACGTTTATCATGCCACTTTTTAGTTCGTTCTTTGTAGATACGGGCATTTTCGTAAGCGTCTAATCGAAGTTCTTCCAACTCGTGTAAGTTCAAGATTCGCTTTTCTCCTGCCTCGGTGTAGTTGAAGTTGAGTGTCTTAATAGCCCAAAAGGCCTTATGCTCTAACTCTACAGGGAGATGGCAGGATTTACCGTAAACTAATTTATAGGGGGTAGTACCTATTGGTGTCTTAAATGCGGTCCTATAAGCCCATAAAGCTTCTTGTAGCTTCGATGACCAGTCTCTCCTTGAGGTAGCGACAGTCTTTTCCAAGATCTATTTTATTTCTCTGTTCGAGACCTCTACTTGTCCGCTAGTTTGCGGATGATAGGGTGTAGCTATTCGGTGCCTGACTCCATATCTAGAAAGAAGTTTATCGAATATTCGTGATATGAAGTGAGATCCTCCGTCACTAATGACGAGTCTGGGTACACCGAATCTAGGAAAGATTGTGTTCTTGAAGAGTTTGATTACTACTCGTGCGTCGTTTGTTGGAGCAGCTATGACTTCTATCCATTTAGACACGTAATCGACAGCGACGAGTATGTAGTTATTTCCAAAAGAAGGTGGGAAAGGTCCCATGAAATCTATTCCCCAGACGTCGAAGATTTCTACCTCTAAGATTCCTTTCTGAGGCATTTCATCGCGTCGTGAGATGTTGCCAGTTCGTTGGCATCTATCGCACTTTTGCACAGCGATGTGAACGTCTTTCCAGAGATTAGGCCAGAATAAGCCGGCTTGGAGAATCTTAGCGCACGTCTTAGATGTACTAGCATGACCACCGTACGGTGCTGAATGGCATTGGGAAATAATATTTTCTATTTCTTCCTTTGGGACACAGTGACGATATATGTTGTCGGCCCCTCTCTTGAAGAGTAGGGGTTCGTCCCAATAATAGTGTTTCAGATCGTGGAAGAATTTCTTCTTTTGCTGATAAGTAAGATCTGGTGGAAGCACGCCCGCAGCGAGGTAATTAACGATGTCAGCATACCAAGGTAATGTGACTTGGGCATAGACGGCTTCTACGACTTTTTCGAATTCTGGATCTTCCGAGATTGAGTTGGGTACGTCACTTTCTAATTTGGCTATCAGACGTTCGTACGGGAAATCGTCATTTATCGGTACTGGTTCATGTCTGATGCCCTCTATTCGGGATAAGTGATCTGCAACAACGTTCTCGATTCCTTTCTTATCTTTGATTTCTAAGTCAAACTCTTGTAATAACATGATCCATCTCAATAGTCTTGGTTTGGCATCCTTTTTGCTTATTAGGTACCTTATGGCAGCGTGGTCTGTGTATATTATAATTTTTGCTCCTACTAAGTAAGAACGGAATTTGTCAAGCGCAAATATAACTGCTAGAAGTTCCTTTTCTGTGGTAGCGTAGTTCATTTGGGCAGGATCTAAGGTTCTACTGGCATAGTAGATGGCATGGAGTTTCTTGTCCTTCCCTTGTCCTAGAATTGCGCCCACAGCGTAATTCCTCGTGTCGCACATGATTTCAAACGGTAGTCTCCAATCGGGTGGTTGCATGATTGGTGCGGTGATAAGGGCTGATTTCAATGTTTCGAATGCTTTTAAACAGTCGTCGTCGAAGACGAACTCATCATCTTTCATTAACAGGCCGGTCAGAGGTTTTGTGATTTTCGAGAAATCTTTTATAAATCTTCTGTAGAAACCGGCATGTCCTAGAAAACTCCGTATTTCTCGTACGGATTTTGGAGGTTGGAGATCCTTTATAATCTCTATTTTAGCTTTGTCTACCTCAATCCCTCTATCTGATATGACATGTCCTAGAACTATTCCTTGTCGGACCATAAAATGGCATTTCTCCCAATTTAGGACGAGGTTTACTTTTACGCAACGTTCTAGTACCATTTCTAAGTTTTGTAAGCATTCTTCGAAACTTTGTCCACATACCGAGAAATCGTCCATAAACACTTCCATAATGTCGTCTATGAAATCTGCAAAGATTGCCATCATGCATCTTTGGAAGGTTGCTGGAGCGTTACAGAGTCCGAACGACATTCGGCGGTAAGCAAAAGTACCGTAAGGACAGGTGAATGTAGTCTTTTCTTGGTCGTCAGGATGGATGGGAATTTGGAAGAATCCTGAGTAACCATCTAGATAGCAGAAATATGAATGTTTGGCTAATCTTTCCAACATTTGGTCTATGAAGGGTAGCGGGAAGTGATCTTTGCGCGTAGCCTTGTTAAGCTTCCTATAATCAATACACATCCTACTTCCAGTCACGACTCTTTTTGTTATTGATTCGCCTTTTTCGTTTTTAACTACTGTGACTCCTCCTTTCTTTGGTACGACATGAACTGGGCTAACCCATTCACTATCGGAGATCGGATAGATGATTCCTGCATCTAGTAATTTCTTTACTTCATCTCTGACTACAGTGCTCAGGATGGGGTTTAGTCTTCTCTGATGCTCTCGAGAGGTTTTAGAGTCTTCCTCTATTGTAATTCGATGCATACAGATCGAAGGGCTTATACCTTTTAAATCGCTTATGTTATAGCCTAACGCGGTGGGGTACTTCTTTAGGACTTCTAATAACTTTTCGGTTTCTGGTTGTCCTAAGTCGACGTTGACTATCACTGGTCTTTTTAGTTCATCGTCTAGAAATTCATATCTGAGGTTTTTGGGTAGTGTTTTAAGTTCTAAAGATGGATTCTTCGGACCTGGCATATGATTTGGTGTCAGTGCTAAGCTTTCGCTTAGGCTGTCGTCTTTGTACGGTTTACGCCAATTGTCGTCTTCAGAAATGTCGGGTATTTGAATCTTTATTATTTCTGAATACGTGGTCTCTTCATTTTCAAGTTCTCTTATGCATTCGTCAATTTCGTCTGCTAAATAGCAGGTATCGTCTATTGCTGGTGCTTGTAAGAACTTGGTGAGAATGAACTCTATCTTTTCTTCTCCTACTTCGAATGTTAGCCTTCCTTTCTTCACGTCTATAATCGTTCCGGTTGTAGCTAGGAATGGTCTTCCTAGGATAATTGGGGTTACAGTGTCCTCCTTGATGTCCATGATTATGAAGTCAGTTGGAATGTAGAATTGTCCTATGCGTACTGGAACGTTTTCCAGTATTCCGACGGGGTATTTCACTGATCTGTCAGCTAATTGTACGGACATTTTGGTCGGCCTGAGGTCTCCCATATTCAACTTTTTGCATATAGATAAGGGCATAACACTGATACTGGCTCCTAAATCGCATAGAGCTTTTTCTATTACAAACTTTCCTATGACGCAGGGTATGGAGAAACTACCTGGGTTTTTTAATTTAGGAGGCATGCGGTTCTGAATAATAGCGCTACACTCTGCAGTAAGTGTAACTGTTTCGTTATCCTCGATCTTTCTCTTATTCGACAGGATCTCTTTGAGAAATTTAGCGTATGACGGCATTTGAGTTATCGCTTCTGTAAAAGGAATAGTAATATTCAACTGTTTAAGGAGCTCTACAAATTTCTTAAACTGTCCTGAAGTTTTAGAGTTTATTAGTCTTTGCGGATAAGGAATAGGTGGTTTATATGACGCTGGAGGTGCTTGAGGTTTTTCACTTGCGGTATCCTCCTTCTCGTTGTCCTCCTTCTTCTCTAACTCAGATTCCTTTTCTGCTTGTTCAGTTGGTTTCTGTTGCATGGATGAGTTTTCGGTCCTCGGATCGATCGGTTCGTCCAATTCTTTTCCACTTCTTAGTATCACAGCATTTGCTTGGCCTTTGGGATTCTGTTCGGGTTGTCCAGGAAATGTGCCAGCAGGTGCGGCAGCAGATGCTTGCTGTTGAGCCACTTGTGATATCTGAGTTTCTAACATTTTGTTGTGGGTGGCTAAAGCGTCTACTTTTCCTGTCAACTGTTTAATTTGCTCGCTAGTGTGTATGTTTTGATTCAGGAACTCTTTGTTCGTTTGAGCTTGAGTAGCTATGAACTTTTCCATCATCAATTCGAGGTTTGATTTCCTAGGTGCATTCTGAGCAGCTGGTTTCTGATATCCTTGCGGAGCAGTAGGCATTTGCAATGCATTTTCGCTTTTGTAAGAAAAGTTTGGATGATTTCGCCAACCTGGGTTGTAGGTATTTGCGTAGGGATTTCCTTGAGCATAATTTACCTGGTCTGGCGGGATTCCGGCTAGCAATGGGCATTCAGGTGCATTATGAGTGGTGCTTCTGCATAACTCGCAATTTGGAGTTACTGCAGCGACAGTTGCAGTGGGGTTAACGGTCAGACTATCAATCTTCTGTGCTAGAGAATCTACTTTAGCATTGAACTTTTCAAGGCTGCTGATTTCGTACATCCCACCTTTCGCTGAGGTTTTCTCAGTTGGAGTGCGTTCACCTCCCCATTGGCAATGGTTTTGTGACATGTTTTCTATTAATTGATAGGCTTCATCGTATGGCTTATCCATAAGTGCACCGCCCGCGGCAGCGTCTATTATCAATCTTGTATTGTATAGAAGCCCATTATAGAAAGTATGGATTGTCACCCAGTCTTCTAGACCGTGGTGAGGACATGTCCTCATCATATCTTTGAATCGTTCCCATGCTTCGTAAAGAGATTTAGTATCTTTCTGTCGAAATCCGTTGATTTGAGCTCTAAGCATAGCAGTTTTGCTAGGCGGAAAATATCTCGCTAAGAAGACGTTCTTCAATTGCTCCCACGTCGTAACGGAGTTGGATGGTAACGATTGTAACCATGTCCACGCTCTGTCTCTAAGAGAGAATGGGAAAAGACGAAGTCTTATCGCGTCTGGAGTTACTCCATTTGCTTTCACTGTGTCTGCGTATTGAACAAACTTCGTTAGATGTTCGTTCGGATCCTCAGTTGCGTTTCCTGAGAATTGGTTTTGTTGTACAGCCGACAGCAACGATGGTTTCAGCTCAAAATCATTTCGGGTAATAGCTGGGGCAGCAATGCTACTTCTAGGCTCCATCTGGGATGGTGTAGCGTATGCCTTCAGCGGTTTGTTCGGAGGTCCTTCAGCCATCTCTGGTTCTTCTTCTTCTGATTTGGGAATGGGAGTGAGAGGTTCGGGAGTGTTATGTTTGAGTTGTTTGAGTTGGTACTCAATGATTCTACTTCTTAGGTGTAAGAAGCGTTCTAGTTCTGCGACTGAAGGTTTTACGATATCGCTTTGCGGACGATTTCTTGGCATACAATCGACAGAACTAGTAAAGGAAAAATGAAAATTGTTAACCTAGTCTATACGGCGTAACAGAAGGTTACACTATTGACTAAACGGGTCCCCGGCAACAGCGCCAAAAACTTGATCGCGACTTTCTATGTCTAATACAACTAACTGCAAGTGCACAGTCTATCGCGTAGTAATAAAAGATATCGATCCCACAGGGACTCGTAATCAAACTAGTGTTCTCGGGAGTTACTATGTTTAGCTAGGTAGAATATGTTTTAAGGGAATAAGATTGTCACTAAAAGGGGGAACTAAGATTACTGTTTAGATTTTAATTAATTGAATCGATACGTAGTAATTGTGTTCTTCAGGGATTTGATAAGTTACTGGTGTATGAAATAGTTTTCACAGTTTATTTAAGCAGAAAATGGAGATTTGAAGACTCTCGTCTCACGATGGTTATTGACGCTAATCATAATCCCAAGGGCCAAACGTACACTTTCGTATCCCGTTCGGGGTTAAAACTATTTTTTGGAAATCTCTAAGTTCTAATTCGTTTTAAAGTGCTTTCACTGTTATTAAAACAAATGCCTAGTGTTTACTATCTGACCTTACCGCAGCTTTCGCTTGTTGGTTCGTATCTTAATTAATTTCCCACTTTCGTGGTAAAACTACTTTTAAATAAGTTCTCGCTTTCGCGACGAAGTTTATTCAGTGAATCAATTTTAAACACTTAGACCATATATTATTTTTGTGAAAAGAAAGTTTTCAAACAAGAGTTATCAAATCCCATTCGAATTATTACTACATATCGATTGCCTAAGTTTAGCTAGACATAGAATTGGGAAGAACAAAACATAAATAATAATAATAAATAATAAATTGCATTATGTTAAAACAGAAGTCGATCAAAATGAAAACCTGTAAATAAGTCAATTGGCCTTTGGGCAGATCCTCCACAGATATTGGCAGGATTCTGGTCTTTAGTGCCAATTTGATCGTACAGTGCAGTAACAATTACAAAAGAGCGGAAATGGGAATAAGGAAATGTAAAGAAGAAATGGATACAAATAAAAACTGGAAAGTAAATTTGCTCTAGAAATTAAATTCGGCAGCACTTCGTGGTATGAATGCCGCACACTTTCTGAAGTCCTCTGCTTCCCTTTTTATAGAAGTGGAATCCCAACGGTTATCTCTGAGGATGATGGACCTTGAGGCAGATAATTTAGGAAGTAGTGGTCCACTTAATGGGAATTGGAACTGCTCTTTTGACGTGTAATCTGAGTGGGGCGTTTTTGCCTGCATGACGGTCGTCACCCGTGTGACGGTCGTCATGCATCTGTGACGGTCGTCACATCAGCAAAAACTGATTGCTGCGCTTTTCATTGTGTTTTCACTCCTTTTTCGTCCATATTTCATCTGAGATTGCTCCTTTTCTTCATGTTGCCTTGTTTAGACGTGATCGTTGAATACCTGCAAAAACATCAGACAAATACACGGAAATAACCCGAAATCGGATCGAAAACGGTTAGACTTTAGTTGAAATATGCATGAAAATATCTATATGATTTCGTGTTATCAGAAGGCGATTTCTAGAGCATTGTCATTGCGTGGGCTGGCCATGATCAGAATGGAAGTTAAAGGTTGCTTTGACTCTTGAGCTGCTATGCTTAGATAGGAGAAAGAACGGGGAAGTAAAGGGTCCACAGACGGCACCACTAATCTCACCTGATCAAAAAGGAATCAGTAGCCTAAGACGCATTGTAAGCTGTTGCATTCACCGGTGTTGTAGAGGAGGAGGGGGTGTACCTGCAAGATGTTTTGATGCTTAAGTGAGTAACGGAGTTAGAGAGAGATAGCAAGTATAGAGAAAATGTATAGTGAACAAGATACCTGACCCTCTAGTGAAAGAGTGTATTTATAATGTGCCTCCAGCGTAGGGCCAACAGTTACATTGCATTTTGGCATAGTGAAGATCAGCACGTGATCTTCGCCTTGGATCAACTTCCCCATAATCTTTGGAAGTTGGGCTGACCATCTCTTTTGGAAGTGGGTAGTTTCCTTATGACGTGTCCCCGCGTGGAGTCTGTGGGGGAAGCGCGTGAGCTCTTCCCTTGCAAGATAATGCTCTGCTCGACTAGTGTACATTGTTGAGACTTGTGTCCGACAGTGAGAATTGGGCCTTGTTGGGCCTCATCAACATAGTATTGGGTTGGGCCTGCCCAGATGAGGGGCAGGTCTCGGCCCAGTCCATAACACTTTCCATTTCCCTCAACCGGCAGGACTTAGGCTATTGGGTCATTCTGGATGCAGAAGTGGATCGGGTCATGCCTAGCCATTGGACCAGTCTGAAACAAAAATATTTTATATTTGTTTTATAATGATAAAATTTCAAATAAAATTAATATGAAAATTTATTTTTGAATAGTTTCCCATAATTTTAATTATGTTAAAACTTCTTATTGACGTAATGTTAATTTTTTTAATTTATAATTTATAATGGAATTCAAAATAACATTAATTATTTTTAAAATAAAATTTTATGAAAATTAGTTTTTTAAAAAATTATTATTTTAAAAATACTATAGCAAATTGGTTTTAAATTGAATTTGAATCCCACCTTTTTTTTATTTATTAAGCTTTTGATCATACAGAATTTGGGTCGTAACACAAATTAGTTTTCTTTGACCCATATTCTACAATCTTCTATGCTTTCACCTAGGGTTGCATTTTTTGCTATCAAATACATTGTTTCATCTCTCTCTCTCTCTCTCTCTCTCTCTCTCTCTCTCTCTCTCTCTCTCTCTCTCTCTCTCTCTCTCTCTCTCTCTCTCTCTCTCTCTCTCTCTCTCTCTCTCTCTCTCAGTATGTATGTGTGTGTCTGTGTTTGTGTACGTATGTGTGTAACTGATTTTGCTTTCTCTGAGCTTACAAAGCTTTCTATCCATCGTTTTCCCCAATATACCATATTAATTTCTTTAAAGCTCTTTATTATTCATCATCTCAACTAACCATTTGTTGTCCTATTCAAACTCCACTCTCATAAAACATCACTCAATGGCTACGTCTGAAGCTTTGAGATTGATGGTTTCAGCGATGAGAAGATTGTTACCCCCTTCATGCTTGTGGTGTTTGTCGCTTGCGCGAAAATAAGGTGCCGGCATGACAGAAGAGTCGCCACCTTTCGTTATTTATCCCTCAGAGCGGGCAAGGAAACGATCGGAAAAACCTGACGAAAAAGGGTAAGACAGGGTCATCGCAACCATTGTCTGGGTTCGGGAGTCGGTTACGCAAGGGGAAGGTATTAGCACCCCTCACGTCTGTCGTACTCGACGGGATCCTCGCTTGTTTGTTTACTTGGACGGGTTGGTTATAATCTATCTACCTATCAAGGCTGGCTGAAAAAGAAAAGAAAAATGACTCGGCAAAGCGTCGCACTTTATGCCTACGTATTCCCGTCTGGAACGAGAAATCAGAGTCAACGTAGTTCGGCTAACTACAGGTTAAGGTTGGGAAGGTTGCTCGCTAGGACGTCGCATCCTATGCCTACGTACTTTCATCTGGTATGAAAGATCAGAGCAAACGTAGTTCGGGAAACTACAAAAAAAATGGCTTAACTAGGAGGGAGACTATCAAGTCCTACTGTTATCATGCCATGGATTCATCCTATGGTTGAGGTTTGAACAGGGAACTCCTAGATGTTGTCATGCATAGGTTTCAACCTAAAAGCCTATCATCAAATCCTCATCAAAGGAAATGAGAGTCCTAAGGGATCATGTCAGTGATACACAGAAACAGACAAAAACATCAGCTTTAACGGTAAAATGCATGCAATGCAAGTGAGGGAGGAAATGTGTGTGGGGTTTCAGCCTCCACAAGCTCGTCTCGACCTCAAGCCAATCATGAAATAACAGTAATCATACTGAAGATAATCAACATGCTATCAAGCAATAACCAGATAAAAGAAATGAACTGCCATCAGGCAAACAAAACACAAACTTGAGAAAGAATCAATCTACTCTCTAATCCTAACCCTAACACAGAATCTGAATCAAATCTAAGCAAAGCTCTCAAGCAAAACTCTAACAAGAGAATTCAATCCCAGTCTTCAAGCTTCAGAACAAGCTTACCAAAGAAAGGGAGCTAAGCAAGCAGACTCATAGTGTCTTCCTCAGGAAAGCACTAGGAGGTGTATACTCAGGAGTCATACCCTATGTGGCTCAACCACTGTGATCAGTTTACATTCCTCCTCAGGAGAAATTAAACTCACAAGCAGGCTCCAACATCACTGGATATTTAGGAAATCCTATCTGAACTAGTGGAACTAAATGAACAGACTCATAGGACCTTCCTCGGGAAAGTACTAGGAGGCTTCCACTTAGGAGTTGTATCCCATGTGGCTCAACAACATGTGATCAGTTTACATTCCTCCTCAGGAGAAATTAAACTCACAAGTTGGCTCCAACATCATTGGATACTTAAGAAATCCTAGACAAACTAATGGAACTAAGTGAATAGACTCATAGGACCTTCCTCAGGAAAGTACTAGGAGGCTTCCACTTAGGAGTTGTATCCCATGTGGCTCAACAACAAGTGATCAGTTTACATTCCTCCTCAGGAGAAATTAAACTCACAAGTTGGCTCCAACATCATTGGATACTTAAGAAGGAGGTGAGAAGGAAGGATGAAAGTCATTCATAGTGCCTTCCTCAGGAAAGTACCATGAAATTCCTTCAAACTTCAGGATCTCAAACCTCACAGACAGGGGATAGGCCAAGCTCTGGGTCTCTGAATCTTGATCTACAATCTTCTCTCCATGATGCTCTCCATCAATATCCTCAAGGCAACACAAGCCCCTCAGCAAATTCCTCAGAATGAACCCCACAGATGAACAGATAACCCACTGAACAGATCAAATCATCAGGCAACTTCAGAAAATACCTAAAAATACTAAACTAATGGGGAAAAATCTAACAAATATTCACAAGGGTCCTCAACACCTACTCATAACATCTACAAAGGTCTCTACCTAAAAATCAAGATAAAACTCAATCAAAGAAAGTGATTCATCACCTAAACACAATTTAAACCCTAATCAGGATACCCTAAATCAATCCTAACTAAACTAATCCAAATTTAATTCTAAAATTCTAGAAAAAATCCTATAGGGAACTATGACTCATCATCTAATTGCACAAAAAGGAATGGATACAAAACCCTAAGGGAATGTCCTAAAATAATTCCTACAAAATCATGCTACAAAATTAAACAATTAAAAAGCTATTTAATTGGAAAATCTATTAAAAACATTAAACCTAAAAATAAAATCTCAATTTTATTTTTATAATTTTCTATACATTTTAATCTACTCATAGAAAAAAGAAGGATTAAAAAATCATTTATTATCATTTTTTAATGAATTATTCAAATCAGAACAAATAAAGGAAGAAAATAAAATAATAAAATGAATTAAATTGGACTGGGAGGTGCATTAAGAAATACGCGCCAGGGTTATTCCAGTTGGGCTTCAAGGGGGGGGGGGGGGGGGGGTGCGCGTAGCATACGCGTTAAGCCCAGGTACTATCAGAAATTCAATTTAAAAAAATAAAAGAAAAAGGTAAAACCCTGGTGCGAATAGGAAAGGATCTCAGTGTGTTTTGAAGTGGGCTGGCTTTGGGGGGTGTCATTAGCGAAGTTACTTAAGCCCAAGACACCACATAAACTAAACTCTGCGTTTTGCTTGTGTTAAACTTCCCTCCATTTTCGTGAATCAATCTGGACCGTGGGATGCGATTTCCAGTCAATTAAAACGCATGGATCCGACGGACAGCATATCGTCTTCAAGCTTGGACACAAGCTAGGGTTTCAAACTTCCATTGATGCACCATACGTGAATACCTTTCTCCCATCGGTTCTCTCTCACTACTCAATGAAATCCCAAAGTGTAAACGTCAATATTGCTCCATTTTTCAAGCTCTACACAGCTGGACCGATAGTTTCCATTAAAACACTTCCTACTGACTAACCCGATAGCACCAACTTGAGTAAACACTCCATTTTCGACCTCCTTGTTTCTTGCGTTTCTTGACACTAACTTACTCTACTCATGGCCCTCATTATTCTGATATAATTATCTAATCTTAACACTCAACATACAAGTAGTTCTTGGTGATTCAAGATTCGAGTCAAAAACTCAAACTCCATGAAATGCTCTTAATCTTTCAGGAATTGGTCCTCTAGTTGTTTCTAACAGTTCTATGCTAGCAAATCAACCTATCAATGCATAATTAAGGGTGTAAAGAAGAAAATGGCAGACCTGGTTTCTTGATGAACAGATGAGGAATTTGCTCAAACCAAGCCTCAATCTCTTGTGGAATCACTCAGGGAATCACCTCCTTGCTTCTGTTTGCAAGAGTAGAGGTTGAATCTTCCTTAATTCCACGATTTGATTCTTGATGCAAGCTTGAAAATCCAAGTGCTATCCTTCAATTCTGACTCCTTCTTCTCTAACCAATGCCCTGCACCAGCTATAATCCTTATATGGAGAGGTTTAGACTCATCTAGAAGGTTCTGGAATGATCCTATGGGATGTTCAATTTATCATGTCATGACATCTTGATTCCAACTCATCTCATATGCCAATCCTTGTTTCCCTTGGTACAGCCCTTCAATTTCACTTGAACTTCTCCTTAAATGAGTTTTAGGAAGTATTTAGATGCATTGCAAGTTTGTATGTTCATTTCCTTTGAGTTTCACCTTGGTGCCTTATTATGCAAGTGATGCATTTCCAAAGGAAGTCCATTTTTGGAGCCTCAAATGAAAAATCTATTTAAACCAAAGTTCTTAAAATGGTTTTTCCAATCAAAATGATATATTGGATGACCTATTTTGGATTTGTGGATCTCCCAAATCACTTTTCAATTTCAACTTTTCAAAGTTATAAGTCATTTTTTAGTTCATTTTTGACCAATCATGGAATCTTGTGCTATGAGCTTTTTCAACAATTTGTGACCTTCTTTCTAGACTTAAAATCACATTTTGAGCAACTTTCATGTTTTGAGTTTTTCCATTTGAGGCTTGGAAATAGGAGTTTTAGGTATTGGCCAAAATGACCTATAACTGACAAATGACCAAAATACCCCTGCCTTGTTCAAACCATAAGTTGAGTTCCACAAATCCAATCAAGGACTTCCACCACTCGAATTAAAGCTTAGAACAAGCTCTACAACATTCATGTTGTGGGGAAGATGAGGTATCAATCACATCTAGAGCTAAAACTGCCTGGAAGATAGGGATCAAATTAGGGTTTTTTCACTAACAATCCTCAGAAACCCTAACTTGAAACTTCTCAAACTCCTCAATCATGATGAGTTGGTCTAGGAACCATCTTTATAACATCTCTATGCATCATTCCATGATCTCATGGCCCTTGGATTAAGTCACAACCTCCTCCAAATCTTCAGCTGATCTAGGGTTGACCCAGTCAAAACCCTAATTCTACCATTCATGGTTGCATCTCCTGAATTCTTGCACAATGACCTCTCTGGGCTTCATGATGGCTTTCAAGACATCTCATAAGCTTTCTCAAGACATCAAGTTCATTCTCAAAGTCTCAGAATCATCTGAGGAGCACCCACAACTTTCAAACTGTGAAGCACACAACCCTGGTTTCAACCCTTTCCTCTGAGGATCTCTTGAACTTTCTGATGAAGGTATCAACCTGCAAACACTCAATGAATGAATAATTGTTGGTCAAATTTTGGGGTGCAACAGCTGCCCCTATTCAAACGGCTTGAACCTGACTGGGTGAGAAGCGAACGGCTCTCAACCAATCAAGGTACGAGACGGTTGAATATCGGTAAACCCGAAAATTTGCCAACTGCACGACCACATGATACTCTGCGGAGAACAAACCTTCGAACACTGCAACACTAGCTGCTCAACAACTAGCTGGAGAGATACTGATCTGACATCGCCGCCGGAAACAAACATCATTCTGAGACACTCGACATCGCCTTTGTACCAACATCATCTCTGCTGGGGATTTAAGGAGTCTGACATTGCCGTCAAACAAACATCCAACCTTGCTGCCGGGAACAAACATAATCTGACCTCGCCGTCGGATAATCAAAATACCCAACCTCACTGCTGGACAACTATATCGCTGAACAATTCTGACCTGGGGTTCACCCCTGGAAAATGGAACAAAAGGTACACTTGCGGATTTGAAACTACTCCGCTGGAAATGAGAGACTTAACCGAGCACACTCTGATCTGGGGTTCACCCTCAGAACCATAACGAACATCGGAATACTGCTGCACAATGATCCCACTGTAGAACTTCAACATCAGAACTATATGAAACCCTGGCCCCTGGCCACTTCCAGCTTCAGCTAGAAAAGATCTTCAAGTACTTCTGAAGATAAGCATCCTTGGCCTTCAAGGATGGCAACTCTGCAGGAGGTATCTTCGACTTCAGTCTGAAGAAAGTGGTCCTTGGCCTTCAAGGATACATGGATCTGCCTTCAGGCAACTCCGCCTCTGCTATAGAGTATCCTAGACTTCAGTCAGGGATATATTTCGGCCTTCAGTCCGAAAAATGAATCCTAGGTCATTCATGACCTTGGGGATAACCTTGCCCTTAGGCACCTTCGCTTCAGCTTGGGAAATCTATGACTTCAGTCAGAGAAATGGTATCCTGAGCCATTCATGACTCTACGGGGATTCAAACACTTTGCCTTCGGGCAAAACTCCGCTTCAGCTGGAAAAATATCTTCGACTTCAGTCGGAAGAAAAACTATTCACTTGATCGCAATCAATCATCTCTTCAGGACAACTGACCTGGTCTTCAGACTCACACGAATCACTCTGCTGTATCTACAACCCTGGAACCTTGTCTTCAGCTACCTGTTGATTCTTCAACACGGAAATCTGGACTTACCGGAACCTTCTGATATCGCCTTCAGGCGCTTACGAAACCCATCTTCAGATTAGACATCGTTGTTGGAGCAGACATATCACGCTGCTCTGGTCTTCAAGAATCAACTTGAACAAACAGATCCGTCGGGCATCTTCAAGAATCGTCCTGAACTGATAACCTTTCTGGAGACTTTATTCTGTTGGGAATTCCAGGATTCTTCCTGGGCAACTCTTGCTGGAGGTGCTATTGGGGAGCTCAAGTATCACACTAAGCAAACAACTCGGGAAGCTGTACTGAGGTCTTACGAATCGTCTTAAGCAAACGGCCCTGCTGAGGAATTCAAGCATCATCTTGCACTGAAGACTTCGCTGGGGATCTCAAAAATCATCTTGAGCGAGCGACTGCGGGGATCACACCGGGGTCTTTAGAATCATCTAAGAAAACAACCTTGCTGGGGAGAACTTCAAGAATCGTCCTGAGCAACCGGTCTTTCGGTAGTACACCTGTACAATAAGGATGATGATGCCTTAGGTCATGCTTATGATGCGTATGCTTCAGCGCTACGCCCCACACAGTGGACATGCTATGCGTTTATGCTAAATGCCATGCAATCATGCACAATGCCATGCAGTCATGCACAATGATGCGATCCCATCAGCAAAATAAATGCCGAGGGGGAATTCTCCTGTCAAGGAGAAAGAACCACTCAGGTAGAGGAATCATCCTGCTGAGGAGAACGTGAACACGCCAATATCAATCAGGCTCTGTCTGGGGAATTGATCCTCCGCGAACTGCTACAGGGAAAACAACTTCAGCTGACTGCGGCAGGGGACGAAGCTCTACGAGAACTTGGATCTGCTGATATCAATCGCGAGAATGAATTGCGCGGCCGTCTCGGCTACTCTTCTGGGGATGACCACTGTGGGGAACCAACTTCAGCTGCTCGTCACTCCACTGGGGAAAAACCAATCATGATCTGATCAACTTCCAAGGATTCGGGCCTCTTGGGCATCTGCAAACTCGGCTGAGGAAGGAGAAGTCATTCTGCTTCACTGGAGAGAGTACGACTCTGGGGGAAGTACAGCATCTGCTATTTAATGTTCTGCTGGGGAAAATTGATCATGATCTGATCAACTTCCAAGGATTCTGCTTTTCTGCGGACTCAGCCGGGGATAGAAATCATTCTACTTCATTGGAGAGTACGACTCTGGTGGGGAATTCGATTCCACTAGGGAAGAAAGAATCATCTGCCTTCGGGGGAGAGTACAACTCTGCAAGGGAATACAACATCAGCTGTTCCAACACTCTACTGGGGAAGAGGGAATCATCGATCTTCAGGAGAGAATACAGCTCTGGTGGGGAATTTCAATTCCGCTGGAGACTTCAGTCTGGCATCATCAGTTACTGCACATTCTTCGGCATACGAACAGCCTTCTGCGAACCTTGCACTTGTGACCCGGTGCGGGGGAGAATCCTGCTTCAGCGACTTTACTGGGGAAACACGAGCTTCGGCTCCCGAACATTTCTATGAACTCCGCACTTGTGACCCGGTGCTGGGGAAGACGACGTCATTCTTCGGTGCTTGACTCAGCCGATGGGGTGGCGTTCCTTCAGGATGCGCTTGCTTGGGGAAGAGAATCACCTCTACCTGGGGAAGACATATCAACGCTCACTATTCTGATTCTGATTCTGCAGAGGAGAGACTACTGAACTCTGCCGGAGAAGGAGGACTCGCTCTGCTTCGGGGATATCAATCCTAGTCTGCTGAGGGTAATCTTGACCCTAATCTGATAAGGGATAAACGCCATCTCAATCTGCTGCAGTCTCCAACTGTACGGGGGAACAACCTCGAACCGTACGTCTCTGCGGAGAAGCAATCCTGATTCAACAACGCCAACACAGGGAATACAGGCTACCAATCATGGAATCAAGTAACAGGTTATGCTGTAGGATAGCAACCCAATGACCGCAAGGCTTCTTCAGAAGGTTCGGGTTTTGACGGGGTAATGACACGATTCCCCGATACTCAATTCTTGCTAGGGTGAACAAATTCATTTGAACAACTTGCCCCAGTGCATTTCAACTTGCCCCAATCCGACCTTTGGGAATAATTCATTCTGAGCCGAAGACAACTGGCAACAAGACAATCTTCAGAGGGCTTGCCCCAGCATCTGCACAACGGGAGGATTCATCCTCAACTAATCGACTTTCAGCATGGTCGGCTTCAACATCTCTGAAGTAGTTTGCCCCTGAACGAGCGATGAGCGACTCAACATGCTCTGATCGAACACTGGAGGGATCTTCCCTTAAATCGCAAGGATTCCGGATAACTGCCCCAGATTGGGTCTCGAGAAGATTCACTTCCGCTCAACCGCTTCTTGCATGAGCTGCCCCATAATCAACTGATGCTCCGGGACTTGTCCTCAGACAAACCAATTCCAAACTCACTGGAAGTCATTGCCCCAGATTCACAGGGTTTCAAAGCATACCATTCTGATCCAGACCTCTGGCGATTCAGTCCTGATTGACTATTCCTTGCTGAAGTTCCTTCGTATCAGCTACTAACCTGCAACTAAAATTGTTTATTCACGAATAGTAATTTTAATGCAGTGTTCATGCAAATTTCCAAAAAATGTTGTACTGTCACTCATTTACGTGTCATGCTAGTGAGTGACGAATGAACCAAAGAGTTCAAACGTAGTGCTGATGCAATCAGTGAAAAATGCAATAAGGATATGATTAGCAAATCATGAAGGAGTCAGGTTACTCAACCTTATCGTAATGCGCTCTCAGAATAAACCCTGCCTCAATTAGGTCTTTTAAGGGTTGTATCGTGGTCGGGTTCACGGTTAGTGAAACAAAGGATATTTGGCTCAAATTATGATTTGTACCCATCCCTTCTACGTGATGTTCTCCGATCCTAAAGTCCAGTTAACTTGGCTCGAGCGCTCGCCTCTTCGAGAGGTATGTTTGAACATCGGGAACAACTGGTTAAAGAATTCTCAAGGTGTTTCGGAGTGACAGTTACTCCTTTTCGTTTTCGGCGTCTGTGTCTACACGACTTCGTCCTTGTTCGAGGATTTTTCTTTTTTTATATCCTTTCTTTTCATTCTTTTGATTCCCTAACTTTTGCCTGGACTGACTCCTTTTGAGTTCTTTTCAACTCTTCTTTTTGAAGTCCAGCGGGATGCCCTGATTTTTGCCTAAGTATTTGCTTTCTAGCTTTTCTTTTTTACTTAGCGGGCTTTCTTATTTCTCTTTTTTCTTGGAACAAAGTCGTGCGACACTGGTTGTCTTGATTGCTCCGAAAGGATTGTAACTGCCTCACTCCTGATTGGTGAGGTTTAACCATTGTGGTTGATGAGGTACGACCTCTGGAGAGGAATATGATGTGATTGGTCCTCGAAGGACAACACTCCTCTATAAGACTTGGACGCTCGATCGAGCCAACTGACAACTACCCTGCCCCGGGTTAAGATGCGAGGGTTTAAAAACTCCGAAAGAAACTCCTACTTCTCGGCTCGAAGTGGTTAACAAGGGATTCTCTTCCTTATCTCTCCGGTGTTTAGGGGATTTGAAACAATGCCTTGTACGTCATCGGCAAAGTTTTATCTGAAAACAATACGATCATCAGTTATGAGTGTTCAGTTTCATCATCCTCCCTCCGCTCATTGCTAATCATAGTAATAAAGTGGAGTAAATAAAATGCAAGTGTCAGTGCAATGCAGTAAATGAGTGACAACGACATAACTAATTCAGAAAAATGCATCGTCACTTTATTATTATTACCATTCGAAACATACAATGTTTTAACAGCAAGTAGTAACTAACAGAAAAGAAACTACAAATGCAAATGGTAAAAAGTCCGAGGACTGCCAATGTTGAGGACGTCTGCCCGTCTGGATCACTGGCTTCCGGAAATAACCCTCTGATTCTACGAGCTCACACAACTGAGAGGTTGTCACGCACAACCAAGACTCCATCTGGAAAGGAAATACACCCTTGGTCGATCAATTGTTGCACTTTCGCCTGGAAAGCCTTGCAATCTTCAGTTGAATGCCCCAGAGATCCATCATGGTAGCCACACTGAGCATGAGGATCGTACCCTGGAGTGTAAGGCTCTAGCACGGGCTTGAGAGCTTTCGGTTCCACCAAGGAATTCTGAACCAACAGCGGAAGAATCTGGCTATACGGCACAGGCACTGGATGGGGAGAAGCGTTCCTTTGTTCCACGTGGTTGCGAGGTCTCTTGTGATCCTGGGGCTGGTATTCTTTCCGCCCAGGAGCAAGAGGTCGTCGTTTCTGAATGGCGACGGTCTCTCGTTTAGGCGCTTGCGTCCTTGAACTTGATCCAGGTAGGAACTGCGAGCGAGGCGATTCAGTCACCAAAGGTCGCGGGACATATTCCAGATCTTCCTCAGCTTCAGGCAAAGGAGTGGAATCATCCACCTTTTCCGCAGGGTAAGGGATGAACTTTCCCGATGCTCTTATGCCGCCCGACACAAGCCTAATCGCCCTTGAGTCGATCAGGTCCTGAATCTTATTCCGGAGAGCCTTACATGTTTCAACATGGTGCCCCGGCGCTCCAGAGTGGAAATCACAATGCATGCTTAGATCAACGTCTGATGACCCCTCATCTGGTGGATTTGAGGTCCGAAGCTTGAGAACACGGTTCTGAACCAACAGCGGCAGCAGCTGGGCATAACTCACAGGTAGTGGGTCCACAGCTCTATCAAGTAGCTTCTTCTTTTGACCATAACCTTCAGGATTATTCTGAGATGCTCGGCGCGGCTGATGACGAGACAGGCCTCGAGCTTCATGCTGTGTAGAGGGTACATGAGGTCCACTTGGCTTCAGCACAGGTGGCAATGACGGCAATGGGGGAAGCACTTTGGTCTCCTCCTTGGGGGCTTGACCACTCTCCTTATTTAGCATACTTCTCACCACTCCCATGAGAAAACTCAACTGATTCTGCAGCTGCTGATTCTCCTCTCTGAGCACTTGCTGGTCCAGACGCACTGCCTGTATGTCATTCATGACCTGCCCCAGCTGGCCTTGGATTTTCCCTAGTTCAGCTTGTATCTGCTCCATTAGTCTGAGCTGCTTGATTCCGAGTCAAACCTGCAAACACAAGGGTTAGAAGACAAGTCCCGGCTTCTGCCATGCAAGATGAATTATGGGTGTCTGTACGTTCAGGAGATCACCCCTGATTTTGGTGTCAACGTGCCAACATAGTGTCAATGCAATGATAAGACTGGATCCATTCATGGAAGAAAATATCTCATATTGCTCGGGACACCAAGATCAGGGTACAAAACGCGCCTGCAGCACAGACACATGCTAATGGAATGCAAACATGAATATGCGAGCTAATGCAAAATGCAGGCATGCAATAGTATATCCAGGCGGCTGCTGTGGAGATTCGGTATCAACAGTCACTGATGAGAAGGAAACCCCGGTGTAAACCTACTGATCTGATCTGCTGTGAATAACCATCTGGTAGGATCGAGATCAAAATTCTGCCCTGACAAGAACGAAGGCCTGATAATAAAGACCCCGGATGTAAGATCAAGGAATATCTGTTGATGAAGCCTTCAGACCCCAAATCATAAATCTGCCCTCTCAAGAACAAAAATACAGCTGCTGATGAGATCTTCAAACCCCACTCAAAAATCTGCCCTGTCAAGAACAAAATAACAACTGCTGACGAGATCCTCAGACCCCATTCAAAAATCTGCTCCATCCAGAACAACTTCTGATAATGATACTCTGATCGAGGCCTGCTCTATCAAGAACAGACAAACACCCGATGATAAGATCCTCTGATCAAACCCTTGCTCTGTCAAGAACATATCTGCAACTGAGAACCCAACATAACTGATTCACTGTCAAGAAAACCAGGTAGTCTGGAAGTCAAAGTTTCCTGCAATATCCCAACCCCACTCACAGGTATGATGGACCTAATCCACGGACAAAGGTACGGCATCCTATGCGGTCGTCAGCGTCACAGACATTCATGAGTGACAATACGATTCCCAGAAGGAGTGGCATCGTCAAGTCATGAAGAGGCCTCTCTTAGCTGACTTCCAAATGATCGGTCCCCAGAGTCGACAATCCTCACGTCTGGACTCCCCTCAGATCCTCAGGACCGGAAAGGAGCACCTCTGCAAGAATCTCGTCTGAGCGCAGATTTTCGTAGGGAACTGTGCCTGCTCAGCAGACAGGTTCGTCTACTACTTCTCCACAACTATATCTAGGTGTGTACTCAAGCCCAGGTCCGGCTTCTCACTCATGTTAACATCCCTCTCCCACAGCAGCACAGATAATCATATCAAACTGGAAATGAAATGCGGGAAATAAAATGCGGGAAGTAAAAATGCGATAAATAAACGCAACCCAACAAGCAAACACACAAACGATAGGATTGACTCTCATAGGGAACCGGAGAACCAGAGATTCTGGGTTCGATCCCCAGCAGAGTCGCCAGCTGTCGCTTGCGCGAAAATAAGGTGCCGGCATGACAGAAGAGTCGCCACCTTTCGTTATTTATCCCTCAGAGCGGGCAAGGAAACGATCGGAAAAACCTGACGAAAAAGGGTAAGACAGGGTCATCGCAACCATTGTCTGGGTTCGGGAGTCGGTTACGCAAGGGGAAGGTATTAGCACCCCTCACGTCCGTCGTACTCGACGGGATCCTCGCTTGTTTGTTTACTTGGACGGGTTGGTTATAATCTATCTACCTATCAAGGCTGGCTGAAAAAGAAAAGAAAAATGACTCGGCAAAGCGTCGCACTTTATGCCTACGTATTCCCGTCTGGAACGAGAAATCAGAGTCAACGTAGTTCGGCTAACTACAGGTTAAGGTTGGGAAGGTTGCTCGCTAGGACGTCGCATCCTATGCCTACGTACTTTCATCTGGTATGAAAGATCAGAGCAAACGTAGTTCGGGAAACTACAAAAAAAATGGCTTAACTAGGAGGGAGACTATCAAGTCCTACTGTTATCATGCCATGGATTCATCCTATGGTTGAGGTTTGAACAGGGAACTCCTAGATGTTGTCATGCATAGGTTTCAACCTAAAAGCCTATCATCAAATCCTCATCAAAGGAAATGAGAGTCCTAAGGGATCATGTCAGTGATACACAGAAACAGACAAAAACATCAGCTTTAACGGTAAAATGCATGCAATGCAAGTGAGGGAGGAAATGTGTGTGGGGTTTCAGCCTCCACAAGCTCGTCTCGACCTCAAGCCAATCATGAAATAACAGTAATCATACTGAAGATAATCAACATGCTATCAAGCAATAACCAGATAAAAGAAATGAACTGCCATCAGGCAAACAAAACACAAACTTGAGAAAGAATCAATCTACTCTCTAATCCTAACCCTAACACAGAATCTGAATCAAATCTAAGCAAAGCTCTCAAGCAAAACTCTAACAAGAGAATTCAATCCCAGTCTTCAAGCTTCAGAACAAGCTTACCAAAGAAAGGGAGCTAAGCAAGCAGACTCATAGTGTCTTCCTCAGGAAAGCACTAGGAGGTGTATACTCAGGAGTCATACCCTATGTGGCTCAACCACTGTGATCAGTTTACATTCCTCCTCAGGAGAAATTAAACTCACAAGCAGGCTCCAACATCACTGGATATTTAGGAAATCCTATCTGAACTAGTGGAACTAAATGAACAGACTCATAGGACCTTCCTCGGGAAAGTACTAGGAGGCTTCCACTTAGGAGTTGTATCCCATGTGGCTCATCAACATGTGATCAGTTTACATTCCTCCTCAGGAGAAATTAAACTCACAAGTTGGCTCCAACATCATTGGATACTTAAGAAATCCTAGACAAACTAATGGAACTAAGTGAATAGACTCATAGGACCTTCCTCAGGAAAGTACTAGGAGGCTTCCACTTAGGAGTTGTATCCCATGTGGCTCAACAACAAGTGATCAGTTTACATTCCTCCTCAGGAGAAATTAAACTCACAAGTTGGCTCCAACATCATTGGATACTTAAGAAGGAGGTGAGAAGGAAGGATGAAAGTCATTCATAGTGCCTTCCTCAGGAAAGTACCATGAAATTCCTTCAAACTTCAGGATCTCAAACCTCACAGACAGGGGATAGGCCAAGCTCTGGGTCTCTGAATCTTGATCTACAATCTTCTCTCCATGATGCTCTCCATCAATATCCTCAAGGCAACACAAGCCCCTCAGCAAATTCCTCAGAATGAACCCCACAGATGAACAGATAACCCACTGAACAGATCAAATCATCAGGCAACTTCAGAAAATACCTAAAAATACTAAACTAATGGGGAAAAATCTAACAAATATTCACAAGGGTCCTCAACACCTACTCATAACATCTACAAAGGTCTCTACCTAAAAATCAAGATAAAACTCAATCAAAGAAAGTGATTCATCACCTAAACACAATTTAAACCCTAATCAGGATACCCTAAATCAATCCTAACTAAACTAATCCAAATTTAATTCTAAAATTCTAGAAAAAATCCTATAGGGAACTATGACTCATCATCTAATTGCACAAAAAGGAATGGATACAAAACCCTAAGGGAATGTCCTAAAATAATTCCTACAAAATCATGCTACAAAATTAAACAATTAAAAAGCTATTTAATTGGAAAATCTATTAAAAACATTAAACCTAAAAATAAAATCTCAATTTTATTTTTATAATTTTCTATACATTTTAATCTACTCATAGAAAAAAGAAGGATTAAAAAATCATTTATTATCATTTTTTAATGAATTATTCAAATCAGAACAAATAAAGGAAGAAAATAAAATAATAAAATGAATTAAATTGGACTGGGAGGTGCATTAAGAAATACGCGCCAGGGTTATTCCAGTTGGGCTTCAAGGGGGGGGGGGGGGGGGTGCGCGTAGCATACGCGTTAAGCCCAGGTACTATCAGAAATTCAATTTAAAAAAATAAAAGAAAAAGGTAAAACCCTGGTGCGAATAGGAAAGGATCTCAGTGTGTTTTGAAGTGGGCTGGCTTTGGGGGGTGTCATTAGCGAAGTTACTTAAGCCCAAGACACCACATAAACTAAACTCTGCGTTTTGCTTGTGTTAAACTTCCCTCCATTTTCGTGAATCAATCTGGACCGTGGGATGCGATTTCCAGTCAATTAAAACGCATGGATCCGACGGACAGCATATCGTCTTCAAGCTTGGACACAAGCTAGGGTTTCAAACTTCCATTGATGCACCATACGTGAATACCTTTCTCCCATCGGTTCTCTCTCACTACTCAATGAAATCCCAAAGTGTAAACGTCAATATTGCTCCATTTTTCAAGCTCTACACAGCTGGACCGATAGTTTCCATTAAAACACTTCCTACTGACTAACCCGATAGCACCAACTTGAGTAAACACTCCATTTTCGACCTCCTTGTTTCTTGCGTTTCTTGACACTAACTTACTCTACTCATGGCCCTCATTATTCTGATATAATTATCTAATCTTAACACTCAACATACAAGTAGTTCTTGGTGATTCAAGATTCGAGTCAAAAACTCAAACTCCATGAAATGCTCTTAATCTTTCAGGAATTGGTCCTCTAGTTGTTTCTAACAGTTCTATGCTAGCAAATCAACCTATCAATGCATAATTAAGGGTGTAAAGAAGAAAATGGCAGACCTGGTTTCTTGATGAACAGATGAGGAATTTGCTCAAACCAAGCCTCAATCTCTTGTGGAATCACTCAGGGAATCACCTCCTTGCTTCTGTTTGCAAGAGTAGAGGTTGAATCTTCCTTAATTCCACGATTTGATTCTTGATGCAAGCTTGAAAATCCAAGTGCTATCCTTCAATTCTGACTCCTTCTTCTCTAACCAATGCCCTGCACCAGCTATAATCCTTATATGGAGAGGTTTAGACTCATCTAGAAGGTTCTGGAATGATCCTATGGGATGTTCAATTTATCATGTCATGACATCTTGATTCCAACTCATCTCATATGCCAATCCTTGTTTCCCTTGGTACAGCCCTTCAATTTCACTTGAACTTCTCCTTAAATGAGTTTTAGGAAGTATTTAGATGCATTGCAAGTTTGTATGTTCATTTCCTTTGAGTTTCACCTTGGTGCCTTATTATGCAAGTGATGCATTTCCAAAGGAAGTCCATTTTTGGAGCCTCAAATGAAAAATCTATTTAAACCAAAGTTCTTAAAATGGTTTTTCCAATCAAAATGATATATTGGATGACCTATTTTGGATTTGTGGATCTCCCAAATCACTTTTCAATTTCAACTTTTCAAAGTTATAAGTCATTTTTTAGTTCATTTTTGACCAATCATGGAATCTTGTGCTATGAGCTTTTTCAACAATTTGTGACCTTCTTTCTAGACTTAAAATCACATTTTGAGCAACTTTCATGTTTTGAGTTTTTCCATTTGAGGCTTGGAAATAGGAGTTTTAGGTATTGGCCAAAATGACCTATAACTGACAAATGACCAAAATACCCCTGCCTTGTTCAAACCATAAGTTGAGTTCCACAAATCCAATCAAGGACTTCCACCACTCGAATTAAAGCTTAGAACAAGCTCTACAACATTCATGTTGTGGGGAAGATGAGGTATCAATCACATCTAGAGCTAAAACTGCCTGGAAGATAGGGATCAAATTAGGGTTTTTTCACTAACAATCCTCAGAAACCCTAACTTGAAACTTCTCAAACTCCTCAATCATGATGAGTTGGTCTAGGAACCATCTTTATAACATCTCTATGCATCATTCCATGATCTCATGGCCCTTGGATTAAGTCACAACCTCCTCCAAATCTTCAGCTGATCTAGGGTTGACCCAGTCAAAACCCTAATTCTACCATTCATGGTTGCATCTCCTGAATTCTTGCACAATGACCTCTCTGGGCTTCATGATGGCTTTCAAGACATCTCATAAGCTTTCTCAAGACATCAAGTTCATTCTCAAAGTCTCAGAATCATCTGAGGAGCACCCACAACTTTCAAACTGTGAAGCACACAACCCTGGTTTCAACCCTTTCCTCTGAGGATCTCTTGAACTTTCTGATGAAGGTATCAACCTGCAAACACTCAATGAATGAATAATTGTTGGTCAAATTTTGGGGTGCAACAGTGTTGGGTGAGAATATGGAAATAATGATGTCTAGAAGGTGGGTTGAATAGACCCAAAAACCTTTTAGACAACTTGAAAAAGAAATAGATCTCATAGAATGAAATTAAAGATTTAAAAAAAAACGCGGAAGAAAAACATAAAACGAAAGCTTGCAATCATCTCAATGAATCAATGCCATATGAAATGGTACACGAGGTTAACATGATATTGATTGCTTCTAGTGAAAACCACTTACAGGACAACCAAATCCCCTTTAAAACGAAGCGATTTAAAAACAAATTACTTAAATATTCTTTAAAATGCATAATTAAATTCATGATGATTCCTTAAGATTGATACACCAGAGACCTAAGCTTATACATTAAACTGCTATGAGCATGGTCTAACCTATATGGTAAACAATCAATGCAATCTTGCAAATATGAATAAATGAATGCTTGTAAAATAAAAGGATAAGGAAAGGGAAATATACACAGAGATATATAGTGATTCGACATTCGTCATTGCTTTGCCATCGGAACATAATCACAGTCTTCCGATATGATGATAAAATGAGTACAACATTTTGATTACAAAGAACTATCACATGGTAGTTCCTATGATGAACCAAACATTAAACTCCTAACACAATACAAGATCCCTCAAGATCTTAATCCAATAACGTTAATATCCACGATAACCTGTTCCAAGTGTTCGTGTGTGGCGATCCCCCTGATCCCACTGATTTTTTGTCTGAGTAATTTCCATTAATTGCTTATACTAGATAACTCCCAAATTTGTCTGCGGGAAATATTTCTCCAACACCGCCAAAGGACAACTTCTAACTCTGCCTTACGGATCGTTGATACTTGATTCTTCCATAGTCTTCCTTGGAGTATAATAGAAACTCTTATCTTGTTAGATAACCCCTCAATACCAAATTGCACCCAAGAAATGATATATACACCTTTTACAAAAATAACCAGCTACACACAAAAACACTAGATACCCTAATGTATCACTAGTATCCCTTACACTCAATCTTTAGAAGAGGGTCCATAAACTTGGAAAAATACTAAGGATGAAGATGGTGAACAGTGTCAGGAAATCTTAACAACAACTAATATTACAAGCGATTAGTCAAGTAATTCAGTGTTGATGAATGAAGAACACACACACACACACAGGGTTCAAACAAGTTTCTAGATGAGCGGGTCTTGGTTCTTAATTGTTATCAAGAGCTTGATCAAATCTTCAACAAGATTGATCAACTCATTCTCAAATTCACAGAAGAACAACAACCAAATTGCACAAAACAAGACGCAGCAAAAAAGATATAGAATTGACATAGGTTAAATATCAAAAGGTTGGTGTTTTGAAAAGAAGAGAGAAGAATTATGTAACAATGAACACACTAATTAGAGACGACAAAAATCACAATTTTTGTTTCTATGGATCATCATAGGTTTCTCACAATTGTTACTTTCACCAAAAGAAATAATCATTTAAATAAGTGATGGAAAATGAATTTTTTGAGATTTGATTCGAATCAAGAAGGATTTTTTATTCGAATCAATCTTGACAATGTCAAAAGGAGGCACTTTTTAAAGCTAATTATTTGAATCATTATTTGCACTTGATTCAAATCAAATGAAATTATGATTCGAATCGTGTTCAATTTTTTATTCGAATCATTTGATCCAGATTTTTTTTCCAACTTTTAATAACTAATTGATGAGAATCAAATATAGCACATGATTCAAATCAAATACCAAATCATCAAAATTCAAATGTTCTAACTTGTGATTCAAGCTACTCGTGTGGAAATGATAAAATAGTAACTTTCATATGCTTTAAAAGAGAAACACTAACAAGGATCAAATTAATATGATTATCAAATGTAAATGATTCTCAGTGGTACAATTAAGCAGCTGAAGCAATTACAATAGAAAGAAAATAATATTACGATCACATAGATGAATTGAAAGAACATACAAATTACAAATACGGGATGAAACATTAATCGAATTGTAAAACATAAAAGCATGGTAGATACTTAAAACATGTAAATGATATGAAATGATACTATGTGCTTTCATATGGAATTAGCTACAAGAGTTTCCCCTTCTTTATTTTTTGTTGAAGATGAAGCATAATCCATATTTTGCTTTTGACGGTTGCAGTATTCAACATCAAAAGTAAGTATTTATTTATCGCATCCACAGAGACTGATGTAATATTATTGTAGTTCAACAGTTAATACATTTTTAATGAAGAAATGCCGAGTTGTTTGTTTTTGAAAAACACGTAATGTAAAAATGTTAATTGATAAATGAACGTTCGTAGATATGATAGCTTGGTGGGATTGAGTTTCAACCACCAAATGTGTATGTAGTTTGCCAATCACTTATACATAACATATATATCAGTCACTACCGTCGCATATCACTCACAACAACGTTTATGTCTAAAATCCTGCCAGGATTTCTACTGGATTGTTTAATCGATGATGTCTCAATTTATTAAACAATCTAGTAGCATTAAGATCTGATACTCGATGTGAATGCTTAACCCTAAGTCTATGTCTAGCATTTAGGGTGTGTTTGGTTTGGGGTAGATGGAGGGGAGGGGATGGGAAATTTTTAATTAAATATGTTTGGTTCAAATTTTAGGAGGGGATGGGAGGGGAGGGGAGGGGAGCAAAATCCCTCCAAAACACACTTTTTGGTTCCCTCCGAATTGGGGGGATTTGGAGGGGAGGGGAGGGAATATTAGTTTTGATATTTAAAAATTATTATATTTACTAAAATATACTCGGTTTATTATAATTGTTCTTCACCTTCAAATTATTTGTTTTTATCAATTTATTATAATTGTTCTTCACCTTCAAATTATTTTATAATTTTTATGATTAATATAAATCATAATCATTGTCTTTTTTTTTATAAAAAAAATTATGTTTCGTTATATTCGTTTTTTCTTTTAATTTTGTTATGTACTCTATCATATTTTCTTTTATATCAAATTGTAAACCATATCATTTTATTTATTTTTGTTTATTCATTTTATTAAATATTTTGAACTATTAATATTTAGTAATAAGTTATTTTATATATTTGTTTTGTTATATGATTCATCACAATTTAAACGATGTTATTGGCATATAGTTTAATTTATGTTGGAAAGTTATAAGTCGAATCGATTGTACTCAATTTTTTAACTTTAGTGACAAATAAATATTTTTTTAATCACTCAATATTAGAAATTTTATTATCAACAAAAATACGCACGAATTTTTCACATTTTAATATCATATGACTTATATAAGATCATAAGGATAAAAATGTAAATTATTAATAAAACCCCTCTCCTCCCCTTCTGAACCAAACACATTTTTAATTAAAATCCCTCCCCTCCCCTCCCCTCCTCTCTTTTGAACCAAACACTTATTTGATTAAAAAATTCCTTCACCTCCCCTCCCCTCCCCTCCCCTTCATTAAAATCCCTCCCCTCCCCTCCCCCTCATTTGAACCAAACAGACCCTTAGAGTTTAACAAATTGTTATCTTAGATCAAGATTCGAATTATATTTTTCAATAACAATTCTAATCTATGAAATTAAACAGTAAAACAAATATAACAATGATAAGTGATGAATAACTATATTTTTTGATGTAATCAACAAACATACATATGGTATCAATGGATTACATCTAATCCCAACAAGAAAGAAGATTTAGCAACTCATTTTCAAGGTAGCTTTGATTACAAATGAGAAGTGTAACACCTCTAATTTATTTTAATATTTTAATTAAATATTCAGATATTTGATTTTGTACGCCGTAGGATTTATTTTGATTAATGGTGTTATTTTTGGTGATTTGGATGTTATAAGAGTATTTTAATAATTTAATAATGACTGAAATAGTTGAGTTTGAGAGCGTGGGGTTTAAAAATTAGAATTATTTGAATTATTTGTGATAATTAGTTAATTTTAAGATACTTAGTAATAATAGAAATAATTAGAGTTTTAGGAATTAATTATAATATTTTAATTAAATATTTATTTAATAGAAATATTTATTTAATTAGAATGTTTGAAAATAATTATTTAGAAATAACATGTACGGCAACATTTTATTTAATTTAGAATAATTATTTAATTGAAATTATTTTATTAATAATAAAAATGAAACATATATTAACGTTAATATTTGAATTACAGAACGTAGAGAGGAAGAAACGTGAAGAACGGAAAGTTTCGTTAAAGTAAGGGGAATTTACTTATTGTAAGGTGATTATTATGCAGCAGGATGGTGAGAGTTCCTTTAACCTCCCATAACCTCATATTGTTTCTCTGTAATTTTCTTTTATGTGTTTTGTTGAGCCAAATATGGTTTAGGAAAACCGTTTTGATATCGATTGATGAATAAACATATTTGCTTGATGTTTTATTTATAGAATTATTGTTTAATTATAAAAGATAAGATTTAGTTGAATTAAAGTTACGCCCTTTTGAGAAATTTCTTTTTATAATATATCTGTAATGTATAAATGATAGTACCGTGTTGCTCACTATTTTATTATTATTATTATTATTTTTGAATTGTTGTAATGATGCTCTTACCTAAGGGAATTTGCTATAATTCCTTAAGGTAGTCCTACCTATTGCGTGTGAGGGGTTGGGTTGAAATGCGGATAAGGGCTTCTGTTAATAATAAAATAATATCTTTTAATAAACTAAGTACCTTTTCTCAAATTAGGCAAAAAAATTTATTTTTATGAAAAATGGTTACTGTTAATAATAATATAATATCTTTTAATAAAATAAGTACTTTTTTCAAAATTAAACAGAAAAACTCATTTTTATGAAAAGGGTTACTGTTAATAATAAAATAATATATTTTGATAAAATAAGTTTTTTTTTCTTTCAAATTAGGCAGAAAAAACTCATTTTTATGAAAAACATTTTTTTCTTCAAATTGGCAGAAAACTAAACTTTTCAAAACTCAAAGAAAATCGACTTTTTCAAAAAAAATCAGATGAATAGTGTTTTTCGAATGAATAATGTTTTTTTTGGATGAATAGTGCTTTTCGAATAAAAAGTGTTTTTGGGTGAATAGTATTTTCGGGTGAATTTTGTTGTTTCAGGTGAATAAGCAGTGTTACAGATGAATGGTGAATTTTGAGTTGTCGAATTTTAGGGTAATGACATAATATTACTCAATTATATGAGAAGTCTTTTGCTGTGGTTATTAACCCCGAAGGTTACAGTGATGATCTGGATTGGTGAAAATGAGGTTCGGATGAGGAACCATTTTGATGATGATTTTGATGGTGGTTTCTGATTAGTACTTTTGATGTTTGAGATGAATAATATGAATCGTTAAGTTATTTGCATATTACATCATTCATACATATAGTTGGATATAGGTAAGACTTCGGTCCAGTGACGACCTCAAATTCATTGATGGAATCGTTGGTTCAGTGAGGAACTAGGGGCGAGTCTCAGATTCATCAGTGGAATAGTTGGTTTAGATGAGGGACCAGAGATCGTGGATTAAGTAGCAACAAACCTCTGATATCCAAAAGTCGGTATCTCATTTATTTTGGGTGATGGAGTTAGAGCATTGGCATTACATTATTATATTATGGATGTTTATAATTAAATGTAATGAATATGAATTGAATTTCTTATTTCATTTTTATCATCCGACTGTTAATTTTCATCGTTATTATTTGTAAGTGTATTCTCACCATTTTTTATTTCTTGGATGCCTTTGAAAAATGGTTGTACAGGTAACCTGCATGAGTGATAGCTCATGACGGTTGGGAGATGGTGTCAACGCCCTCTTCATATTTATCATTTTTATTTTAGTCGAATGATGCTCTGATTCTGTAACAATGGCGAATAGGGCGCTTATATTTTATTGAGCTGTAAACAAAATTTTATTTTCTTTGATTTATTCGAATAATGTTTTTCAAAGTATGTTATGATGATTGATGTTCCGCTACAAATTAACTGATATTGCACAAATAATGTTCAATTATTTTGTTGAAGTGACATGATAATTATGAATTTTCTTTAAAAAATGAGTTTAAGGTTTTAGGGTGTTACAAGAAGAAATAAACAAGGATGAGCATGAACAGTGATATCCCGATGATTGATGTGTATCCAAATCCTATTCATCAAATTTCAATATTCTCTCTGTCTCACTTTCTCTAATGGTATATTCTCTCTAAAATTTCCAAAATTCTTCCAAGTCTGAATGTTTTTGAACTATTTACAGTAGTTGTGCCTTGTTTCTCTCTCTTGGAAAGTTGTTCCCTCACCTGGAGAGAAACGTTTCTTCACCCTGAAGTATCTGCCACATTAGTATCTCAAACCGCCTTGTCTCGCCTGGCAAGCAAAAGGCTCGCATGGCGAGCTTTCTCGCTGAACCTTCGCATCGAGAGAATGACACTTTTTATTTTGGAAAGTCTCTGACTCTTGTCGCCTGGTGCTCACTGGAACTTCGCCGAGCGAGATGGCTTGCTTAAGGCTCTCATGGCGAGAAAGAGGATTTTTGCTTCTGTTTCTCCGCGACTGAGCTTCGCTGTTGGCTTGTTGGGCGAGCTTTCGACTGAGTCTCGCTGGATGCACGCTTGGCGAACTTTCTTTCTTGCTTTGTATTCTAATATTGATTTAATTGTGGAATTCATGTATAATAGCAAAGAATCAAAAAGCACAATAATATTTTGTTCAAACTTAATCCTATTAACACATTTTAGGTTTTAACAATAGAAAACAGTAAATCTAACCAATAAGTGCCAAGATCTAATATGGTCAAATACCATATTTTGGCACTCATAAAAATCTCCCCAACTTGAATCTTTGTTTTTCCTCAATCAAAGTCTTAAAAACTTTTCTAATGCAAGAATTTTTCATCAAGTTTCATAATTAACAATACTTTTCAAAACAAAAGAAGAAAATGTATGGTTCAAGTGTAGAATTCACACATGAAAGTTATGCTTATTACCATTCTAGAATCAAAACATGACAATGAATAAAATTCTAAACACAAGTTTCATGTCATACATTATAAAGTAATAGCATAATCCTACTTTAACCACTCTAACACACTTTTTATAAAATGGATGAAGAATTTAAATTCAATCACGTAGAAAGTGATCTCTCATCCAATAACCTTGCTAACATCTTGATCAATTCATGCATTCATCTAAACAATTCACTTTGAAATTACGAAAGCATATATCACTAAGGACTTTTCAAAGGTTGTAACTTGGCCGAGTTTCAAATAGAAGGGTCATTTCTAAGGATATTGAAACAATAATGTCCTAAATTAATGAAGAGCATCACAAAAATTCACATTTTCCACACTTTCATTTTCTTAAGTTCTTACCGCCCCTCAAGATCTTTTGATGCAACAATTTCATCATTCATTTTCTTTTCTTTCCTTTCATTTCTTTCTTTCTTTTTCATTATCTTTTCATTGCATCTTTCTTTTCCTTTTTTCATTTTTATTCTTTTTCTTGTCCATGAAGCAACCTCTCCCTAACTTAAACAATTCTCACTTTCGTTTTAAAAACACTCTTCATTCTTGGCAAAGAGCATTAATAATGATTGGTTTAAGGTTTTGCTTTCAGAGAAAAACTAGAATGGATCAATTATAAACTTTTTTATTTTTGGATGAAAGACAACACATTCACCAAGTAGTTTGCTTAGTTATTTTTTTGAGTTCATAATTAATTCATTCATGACTTTTGGCTCAAAAGGGTTTACAAATTCTCACTCATTCACCAATTAGAATGAGGTTAATTTTTGCTCAGTAGTTTTTCTCAACATAAACAATTGCCTTAATCCTTCATATGCTTCCACAAATTTCAAAACAAATGCAAGATTTAACATGAATCAAACAAGTTCAAACAATAATTATGAATCATCTTGAGCATATAAGTAAACAATGGAGGGTTTTCCTCACAATTTCTAGTTTAGACCTAAGTGATTCAACCATGATACATGTTTTTGCAAAATGATGCATGAAATGATTTTGTATGAAGCACAAAGTTCAAATTCATGATAACATTCTAGAAAGCAATAAACATGTACCTTATTTGTGTATAATTCATCCAAAGTTCTTATCATCGCCACTACATTTTTTTTATTTGCTTGAAACTTGATTGGTTCTTCTTTGTTTCTCCAAGAAAATTAGACCAATCTTGAAAAAAAACACACAAAATCTTTTTTGTGCAATTTGGAAATTATACTACTTGTAATATTTAAACAAACTAATTATAAAAAACCAACATCCAAAAGTCATGGTGAAAACACCAACAAAATATCCCACATTAAAACAAACAGTGTGATAATTACAAGATAAAATGAATCAGAAAGCAATCAGAGATATAATGTAAATGACTGAAAGCATTTTTAAAATATCACTTAGTTATGGCAGGATTTCTTTTCGGTCATCCACATCCTAACCATCCGTATTATTATCTGATCATGTCTTTGTTTCCTCTAATTCTTCTTCTTCATTACCAACAATTGCTGCCTCTCCTTGGTTGAATTGTTTGTCCTTATGCCAGTTAATATATGCAGGGAAAGCTTCTAGGTCCATCACCTGATGGTTTACCTCTTCAAGTCTCCCCATCTGTAACTGAGGTCTTTACATATATTATTTCATATAGATAAAAGGTCTATAGATGGACTCATTTTGGTTCTGAGCATGAGAAAAAGCAGTTGTCATCCTTAGGTCTTAATCACTAAAAACACGGTCAGTTGTGGCTGGAGGGGTTGCAAGTGCCTGCTTGGTTCCTCTGCTTCTCCTACAGATACAATAACAAGATATGTAAGCATCATCAATAGGTCTTGTGATAGTCTCGTAAACATGCAGTAGTAAAACCATGTGTGTGCTCATGCACAATCCCATGATTAAACCATGATATACCAGAGAACATAAAGGTTTTGCTCCTAGTTGGTAGTCACTTTCCACTATCATTTTGAGTTCATTAGCTATAATAAGAGCCATGTCCACATGCCTTCCCCTGACAAGGTAAAATAGAAGGTTTGCGGTATCCAACGTGAAGGTAGAAAAATGACTTCTAGGTCTAATGTTATGCAGGACCTGGAGAAGAAAAACTTGGGCAACTGTAGATAAGTCATCTCTCTGATATCTAATGGGAATTCCTAAAGCATTTAGATGGACATTTCAACCTTTGAGAAATATGGCTACAAAGATTTATTCAATATAAATGTCCTTTGGAGAGATTTACCATACGGACATAAACCGCCTTCCTTTACAATCGGCGGATTCCTGAAATATTCACTAATTGCGTCTTTGTTGAAGTTAATGGTTCTGCCTCTCACCATTGATGTAAACGAGAAGGCTTCATCCTCAGATGGTAAATCATTAGTGATTCGTTGTCGTGCAAGAATAAAAAAACGATTAATTTTAAGAAAATAGTTAGCGGTAACGACAACTCTAGTATTGTTCTCAAGGATTCTTGTACTATTATTAACCAACAATTGGAAAAATGGGGGGTTTTAAGTTTCAATTAAGAAAATAAGGGAAAATAAAGGATTATAAAAAGTGATTATGAAATAAGTTGATCTACTGTTTTAGTCTCCTAACTTATCATTGATCCAAATAATTCTCAATCCTTAAGCGGACTTTATTCCCTTTTATATTACAATTTCAATCAACAAGCAAACGGATAAACACAATCGCGAATTAAGCAAACATGATATAGAAACACGATTAACGACAAAGCGACATAAACAACGATTAAAATTTATAGGAACATACAATCATCGAAATCAATCAATCAACTCTAAGAAAAATCGAATTAAGAAAAAAACATATCAAAGAGAAGAATTGAAAGGAAATCATATTTAATTGAGAAACATAAGAACCTCAAAGTATGATGGAGGCGCGATTATAGTAGATCAACCTTAAGGATTAGTTCTCCATAGGTTTTTGTACAAAACTCTAGAATATTTCGTGAAAGGTGTGTAAGGAATCTTCCCGATGAATAGTGCGCAACTGCTAGGTATAGGAAAGCATCACAAATTCCCGTTCTAACCCAACAGGGTCGAAAAACATAAAAACAAAACCCGACAGAAAACTAAATATTCCATAAGGCAGAATTTGGGTCCTAACTTCAACGAATTATTGGACCATCTTTCACTGTGAATCATCTCTTTCTTTAAACATGAAATTTGTAGCTCTCTGTTTTAGCTTTGCAATGCCTACTAGAACACATCAATCTGATTTTTGTAGCTCCAGTTATGATCTGAACAGTGGACAGATACTAAATAACCGCTAAAGTTGAAAATAAGTTGCGAAAATAGATTAAAGGAAAACAAATACTTATTTCTAAAAACATATTTGTTCTAGTCTAGGGCGAGACTTGCCCCTCAGTCTGGCAGGCCCAACTCAATACTATGTTATGGAGGCCCGACAAGGCTCAATCTCCATATGTCGGACACATGTAACTTTGTCGTCGGGCATACCGCTATCTAGCACGGGGGAGCTAACGCGTCTTCCCCACGTTCTCCATGTGTCCCCCACGTGGGGACACGTCATCAGGAAACTACACACTTCCGAAAGAGATGGTCCGTCCACCTTCCGAAGATCACAAGACAGTTGATCCAGGGTGAAGACCATGTGCTGGTCTTCCCTACGCCACATAAGCCTTGGCAGTTATTTGTGTTGGGCTTGGCAATCCAACCTAATGTAATGTAATCGTTGGTCTTGCGTTGGGGACACATTACAAATACCCTCTTTCACTAGAGGGTCAGGTATTCTATTCTCAACACCTATTCTTTCTATACTTATTTTCTCTAACTCCGTTACTCACTTAGGCATCGGATTACCTTGCAGGTACACCCCTTCCTCTTCTTCAACATTGGTGAATGCAGGAGCTCACGACGCATGGCAGGCTGCTGATTCCTTTCTTATTGGGTAAGATCAGTGGCATCATCTGTGAGAACCCTTTTCTCTAGTTTTCTTTCTCCTATCCAAGCATAGAAGCTCAAGAACCAAAGCAAATTTCAACTTCCGTTTGATCATGGCTAGCCCACGCAATGATAACATTTTAAAAACCGCCTTCATTCCATTCCCTAACGGTGATGGTCACCCCCAATATGATCGTTCACGTCGAAGAAGGCGATTACAGGGACAGGCACACCGCCTCTCCCTTTTCGAAAGACACGGCCTTAAACGCCGCCCGATGCTTCGGTAGCCTGGATGTCTACCAGCCAATTCCGGTGCCACACAGCGCCAACCCTACTAGAATGAGCATATAGGTATGCTCAAGAAGGAGCGACAATCACGTTCTCCCTCGCGAAGACATTTTTTCCCAGTTTCCAGCAGCCTTTCTCCTCCCCCGCGAAGGACATAACACGACGACTCTCAGAGTCCTTCTCCTCGACTGACTGGATGTCTCCCTTGCTTGGAGCGTCCGTAGCCAATGGCCTCCCAGAAGTGCGACCGATCACCTCCCCAGAAGGAGCAACGTGCCCCCACTTAGAAGAGGAACAAAGCTGAATGGGGCATCGAGAAGCCAAAAGGTCGTCCGAGGAGTCCTCCTCGACGAAACAGAAATAAACGGGGATCAGTCTCCCCTTCACGGTCACCTGTCAGGAGCGACGAGGACGACCAATGCTCACCACTGTCTAGGGCCATCAGGGAGACTCCACTACCCGTCGGGATGGAAAAACCCCTGCCCTTGGCAATATAGGGTGGCACGACCGACCCAAACGACCATATAGAAAACATCGATGCAATGCTCGAATATCGGAATGTACAGGGAGCCATAAAGTGCAGGCATTTCCCCACTACCCCGAGGAAGGGTGTCATGACGTGGCACAAGCGCCTTGTGCCCGAGTCCATCACCTCCTCGGGAGAACTGAAGAGGCAGTTCTCCCGACACTTTACAGCTTCTCGGCGCCATCCAAAGATAGAGACAGCCCTGGAAGCCATCATCCAGAGAAAGAACGAACCTCTTCGGGATTACAGAGAGAGGTTCAACTGAGAAGCTGTCCAAGTTTCCACCTCGGACAACATGAACAAATTTCTGATCGAGTGAGGACTACGTCCTCGCACCGACTTCGCTAAGGCCGTCGGGATTGAGCAGCCCCGCACCTTGAATTCTCTCCTCCTCAAGGCCCAATCATACATCCAGTATGAGGAAATAGAGGTCGTCCACGACGCCCGCGATACGCTGAATCAAGAAGGCATCAGGGGCGTCAGACATGAGAATGCAGCTGCTCCTCAAAGAGGCAGAGAAAGAAGAAGAGAGGACCGACCCCGTGAACAGAGGGGGCCGGCATGCCGGTTCACTGAGTACAGCTAATTACAGCTCCCCGCGGGTGCATCTTGTCCGAGTGTATCAATTCATAGTTTCAGAGAGGCGGTGTCCGTTTCCCGAAACCGACGCCCCCAAAGCCCAATGTCGACAAATCCAAATACTATAGGTTCCACCGGAGTCATGGACACGTCACGAAAGATTGCATCCACCTCAAGGATGCAATTGAGATCCTAATCAAGGATAGGCACTTGAAACAATACACTCGGAGAGGAGAGACTCCTCAACAGGAGACCTGCAAAGCGAATAGGGTCGAGGAAGTGTCACCGTCCTCCAAAGAAGTCGGACTGCAGGTCGTCCTGTGTGTCTCCCGACCAGAGGATTTTCTCCTCCTTAGTGAGCCCGCCACACCACTGTCCGCCTGCAGTCCATAGGAGGACTTCTTCGCCGCCTTGGTCATATATGGCGGGGCCCTAGCAAGTTCTCATTCGGGTTGGTCAAGAGGAAGTTCAAGGAGCTGATCGACAAGAGCTCGAAGAAGAATGCTACCATCGACAAGTTCAAAGGTCAATCGAACCCGATTCCCTTCTACCTCGAGAAGCTTCCCGGAGGCGCATCCAACTCTAGCATTCCCCTCTTAATCAGGGCTCAGATGGCAAACTTTGATGTGCACCAGATCCTAGTAGACCAAGGGAGCTTGGTGGACATAATGTATGCCCATTTGTTTACTACCCTCCAGCTCGACGAGAGCCACCTGACCTCGTATGCCGACTACGACCTACAGGGCTTCAACGACAGCACCATAAAGCCTTGGGGATACGTGGAGCTTCTCATCACATTCGGAGCTGAGGAGACCACCTGACAGATGAAGCTCCATTTCTTGGTGATCAAGTGTCCCTCTCTGTACCAATGCATCTTGGGAAGACCGGCCTTGGCTGAACTGACCATGGTACCATTTACAATACACCTGAATATGAAGTACTACACAGCTAGAGGTCGAGTTGTCACCCTCCATAGGGACATCGAGGCGGCCAGGAGATGTTTCGAGGCGGTGATCAAAGTCCTCAACTCGATAAACATCACTCCCAAGACGACCGGGAAGACCAGCCCAGTCTAAAGAGTAGAGGCCACTCCCCCGTGTTAACTCTGTCGACCTCAACAGCCGCTTCCCCAACAAGCAGGAACAGAGTGCGGAGTCTGAAGATGCACCTCCAGCAGACAACGGGCAGCCATCCCACCTAACGCGACCCATTCCATATGGATACTTTGAGTTCATCACGCTCGAAGATGACTCTGGAAGAAGCGTAAAGATTGGCACATGACTCACCGACTTGGAGAGGAAGCAACTAAAAGCCTGCCTCCGGGAGAATATTAACTTGTTTGCGTGGAGTGCTGCTGAGATGCCCAGCCTCGACCCCAACGTAGCATGCCACCCCCTCACCATATATCCGGCTGCTAGGGCCATAGTTTAACGTAGGTGTAGCCAGTCTCTCAAGAAAGCAGAGACTGCTGAAAAAGCTGTAAAAGACCTCCTAGAGGCAAATTTTATATCAGAAGCCCAATACGCACCCTGGTTGTCCAACGTTGTACTAGTTAAAAAACATAATGGAAAATGGAGGATATGTGTTGACTATACTGATATCAACCGGGCATGTCCCAAAGATGTTTAACCATTACCTAACATCGACAAACTCGTCGACAATTCTGCAGGTTTTAAACTGCTGTCATTCATGGATGCGTACTTGGGGTACAATTAAATCCCCATGGTGAAGGCCGACAAACAATACATGGCCTTCATGTATGAGTTGGGAAATTATTACTAGAACGTGATGCCCTTCGGTTTGAAGAATGCTGACGCGAACTACCAGCGGATGATGAACAAAATCTTCTGGGGAGAAATCAGGGACATGCTCGAAGTCTACATAGACGACATGATCGTGAAGTCACGAGAAGAAATCGACCACACCATCCATCTCAAGAAGGTCTTCGAGACGGCGAGGAAGTGCAAAATAAGGTTCAATCTGGAGAAGTGCACCTTCGGCGTACGGGCAGGAAAATTCCTCAGGTTCTACCTAACGGAATGCATAATAGAGGCAAATTCAGACAAATGCAGGGCTTTCTCCGAGTTCGCCATGCCGAACACAAAGAATTCCTTCCAGTCCCTAAACGGGATGCTCACGTCACTATCCCGTTTCATCGCCAAGTCTGCCTAACACGCCCTCCCTTTCTTCAAGCTTCTGCGCAAGGAGGCCGTGTTCAAGTGGACCGAGGAGTGTGAACGGACCCTCCTCCACCTCAAACAAGTCCTCTCAGAGCCACCGGTACTGTCGAGGCCTAAGGTCGAGGAAACCTTGTACCTGTACCTTGTCGTCCCGACCGAGGCCTTCAGCGCAACGCTGATACATGAAATCTCCGAAGGGAAGAAGCTGATATACTTCATGAGAAAAGCCCTTCAAGGCCCCAAACTCAGGTACCAGCAGATCGAGAAGGTCGCTCTGGCCCTCATCAACACGTCAGGAGGCTACGAAATTAATTCTTGGCCCACAAGATCATGGTCAAAATTGACCATCCCATCAAGTAGCTACTCGGACGGCCAGACATGTCAGGAAGAATGCTCAAATGGTCGCTCGAACTCTCAGAATTCAACGTTCAATACAAGAGCAAAAAATCCCTTAAGGCTCAAGTCCTATCCGAATTCGTCATGGAAATGACCTTCATAGAGTCCCCGACCCCCGGGGAACACAAGTGGACCATCTTCGTTGACGACACCTCTAGCTCGACGGGAAGTGGAGAGGGCATCATCTTGGAGAATGAGGAGGGCATCTTAATAGAAGTCTCCCTCGTCTTAGCATTCTCAATATCGAACAACCAAGCCGAGTACAAGGTGTTCCTCGCGGGACTCTGCCTGGCCGAAGACCTTGGCGCGAAGGAGGTAAAGATCTTTACCGACTCCCAGCTCGTGGCCTCCCATGTGCGGGAAGAGTACCAAGCCAAAAATAAAAACCTCGCCGAGTACCTCGCCTTGGTAAAAGAAAAAATGAAGAGCTTCAATTCCACGGAAGTACGACATGTTCCTCGCGAACACAACACCAGGGTAGACATCATGTTGAAACTTGCGAGCCTGAAGAAGAAAGGTGGAAATAAGTTCGTAATACAAGAGGTTCTACCTCGCTCGAGCATCGAGAAGGACATAGTGATTGTCGAGGTTAGCTCTATCGGCGACAATATCTACTGGATGACCCCTGTATACATTTACCTCAGCACAGGGCGAATACCCTGTTAGAACACAGATTGGTGTTTAATTTTATCTCTATGTTTTGATGATAACTCTAATGAAATTTTGTATTAAGAAAATATATACTCTAATTTTGTTCAAGTGTTTTTGTTTCAGATATTAAATTAAATATTCTTATGGAAGCAAAAATGCATCTGAACAGTAGTCTACGCAAAGCTCTGAAGCATCAGAAGCAAGCCATCAGAAGACTCTGAGCGCTACCAGAAGAGACTCTGAAGCAGAAGTTGCAGAAGACTCTGAAGCAGAAGTTGCAGAAGCATCTGAAGCGTAGCTGAAGATTTTGTATGAAGAGTTTAAAGCATTGTTTCAGAAGACTCTAAATGTACTTTTCGCTGCAAGTACAGAGGCTCTAATAAACCAGTATGCTCTGATCAGATCACTCACGCTGAAGCACTATTGCTGCAACTCTGATATCATTGAATCTGATCTGAAGAACAAGAAGCACATCAGTGGATCTGATGTTGTTTACGTTTGAAAAGATGTCAGCACGTGAATAGACTTGGTACTATTCTCAACGTCCTCTCAAACGGAACTATTCCTTATTTGTGATAGACACAAGGATTCAGGAAAAAGGCATTTCTCTGAACATTCTACTTCTGAGAAAGGAAAAGTCATGTGAAGACAAAAGGCTACAACTACTCTACTTGCACAGTCTTTAAGCATTGAACTTTCAGCACTATAAAAGGACGTCTTCAACATCTCTTCAAGGTTAACGAAGCTTTAACGAATCTTGAACAAATTATTCAACAACTCTCATACAATCTTTCTTACTCAAAGCTGAATAATTTTTATTCGTTCTTAATCTAAGTGTAAAAATCACAGTTTGTGATATAGCTTTTTAGAAGCATCTTAAACACTTGTTTAGTTTACATTAATTTGTAAAAGGTTCCTTAAAAAGACCAAGTTGTGGTCACAATTTCTTGAGAAGACTAAGACAGTTGTTCTTAGTGGTTGACACTGTAATATGTTTGAATATAGTGGATTAAGTCCTTGTGGAGAAAGGCAAATCACCTTGATAGGGTGGACTGGATTAGTTGAGTTCAACGAACCAGGATAAAAATCTTGTGTTGTTTTTATTGCCATACTTTTTCTAAACCCTTATTCAACCCCCCCCCCCCCCCCCCCCTTCTAAGTGTTTTTCTCACCTTCAGTTGGCATCAGAGCTCTGGTTCTGTTAGTGCTATCACTTCACCATGAACAGAAAAGATCCAGTTGAGAAAACTCTTGATATATTTTGGTTGATACATTATGGCTGAAGCTTCAACATCCAACAACAACAGATATGAGGACAGAGATAGAATCAGCACTAAACCCCCTATGTTTGATGGGGAGAAGTTTGACTACTGGAAAGACAGAATTGAAAGCTTCTTTCTAGGGTATGATGCTGACCTTTGGGATTTAGTCATTGATGGCTATGTTCACCCCACTGATGGGGATGGCAAAAAGATAGACAAAAAATCCATGACTGAAGCTCAGAAGAAAGAATTCAGGAATCATCATAAAGCAAGAACCATACTACTAAATGCTATATCTCATACTGAGTATGAGAAAATTACTAACAGAGAAACATCATTTGGTATGTTTGAATCTTTGAAGATGACTCATGAAGGGAATTCTCAAGTCAAGGAGACCAAGGCTCTGGCGCTGATCCAGAAATATGAAGCCTTCAAAATGGAGGAATCTGAATCTGTAGAAGTTATGTTCTCTAGATTCCAGATTCTCACAGCTGGCTTGAAAGTTATGGACAAGGGTTACTCCACTGCTGATCATGTTAAGAAGATCATCAGAAGTTTGCCAATCAGATGGAGACCAATGGTCACTGCTTTGAAGCTAGCAAAGGATCTGAACAAGATCACGCTGGAGGAACTGATCATCTCTCTGAGGAGTCATGATATTGAACTAGAGGAAGACGAGCCTCAAAAGAAAGGTAAGTCAGTTGCTTTAAAGTTTAACAAATCTGTTAAAGCGTTGCAGGTTATAGAAGAAAGTTCTGAAGAATCTTCTTCTGAAGAAGAAGATGAATTGTCCATGTTGTCCAGAAGGATCAACAAAAGCATAAAAGAGGAAGTTCAAGAACTTCAAGAAACCAGATCAACGTAAAGAGTCTTCTGGACACAGAAGATCTGGAAAGAAAGAGGTTGTCTGTTATGAATGCAAGGAACCTGGGCACTACAAGAATGAATGCCCAAAGCTTCAGAAGGAGAAGCCAAGAAGGAAGTCTGATCATAAAAAGAAAGTTCTGATGGCAACCTGGGATGATTCAGATGCATCTGAATCTTCATCAGACTCAGATGAGGAATGTGCAAACATGGCACTCATGGCTGACATAGAAGACCATGCAGAAACATCTGGATCAGAATCAGATTCTGAGGAGGTATTTTCTGAACTTTCTAGAGCAGAGCTTATTGAGAGTTTATCAGAATTGTTAGAAAACCATAGTAAGATTAAGCTCAAGTACAAGAAGCTTGAAAGCAATCTTGTATCTGAGAATGATCTTCTGAAATCAGAAGTTGCTGAGCTCAAAGCAAACAATTTGAAAATTAAAAATGAATTAGAAAAAGCTCAACAAGATTCTGAAGTTGAAACTAAGTCAAAATCTAAAAACATTTTAGAAGAATATGACTATAGTTTTCAGAGATTTCTGGCAAAAAGCCTAGAGAGAAGCAAGATGGCTTCAATGATCTATGGTGTAAGCAGAAATAACAGGAAGGGTATTGGATATGAATCTTCTTCTGAGAAAGATTTAAATCCAACATCTGTTGATAAACTAATCATTAAGCATACTCCTCTGTATTCTACTTTTAAGTTTGATCATCTTAATGATACTAAACACACACGTTCTGGTCAGAACATTCCTGTGTTTAAACCTAAAGTTAGTCAGAACAAACCTGCTGTCAGAAGACAGAAGTTCAGACAAAACTTTAAGGCAACTAACCCTAAAGGACCCAAAAAGATCTGGGTACCTAAAGACAAAATAATATTTGTTGCAAACATCTTTAGCAGCAAAGTCAAAACACCAATCTTGGTACCTGGACTCTGGCTGCTCGCGTCACATGATGGGAAGAAGGTCTATGTTCCAAAGCCTGGAACTTAGATCTGGAGGAGACGTCAAGTTTGGAGGGAACCAGAGGGGCAAGATAGTTGGCTCTAGAACTATTGGCAATAGTAATCTTCCTTCCATTTCTAATGTCTTACTTGTTAAAGGATTAACACATAACTTATTGTCCATAAGTCAATTAAGTGACAATGATTATGACATAATCTTCAATAAAAAATGTTGCAAGGCTGTCAGTCAAAAGGATGGCTCAATCCTATTTAATGGAAAGAGGAAGAACAACATTTATAAAATCAATCTTTTAGAACTTAAGGTTCAGAATGTAAAATGCCTTTTGTCTGTTAATGATGAGCAATGGGTATGGCACAAAAGATTGGGGCATATTAGTATGAGACGTATATCTCAGATTAATAAACTCAATCTGGTCAGAGGACTTCCTCAGTTGAAGTTCAACTCAGATGCTCTTTGTGAAGCATGTCAAAAAGGAAAATTTTCAAATTCTTCTTTTAAAACTAAAAATGTTGTTTCAACCTCAAGACCATTAGAGTTACTTCATATTAATCTATTTGGACCAGTGAAAATTGCTTCCATCAGAGGCAAGAAGTATGGATTAGTCATTGTTGATGTCTACAGCAGATGGACATGGGTGAAATTCCTAAAACACAAGGATAAGTCACATTCTGTGTTCTTTGACTTCTGCAAACAAGTCCAGAATGAAAAAGATTTTAAAATTGTTAAAGTCAGAAGTGATCATGGAGGTGAATTTGAAAACAAATATTTTGAAAAATATTTTAAAGAAAATGGCATTGCACATGATTTCTCCTGCCCTAGAACTCCACAACTAAATGGATTTGTAGAGAGGAAAAATAGAACATTGCAAGAAATGGCCAGAACCATGATCAATGAGACTAATCTGGAAAAACATTTTTGGGTAGAAGCAATAAACACAGCTTGCTATATTTAGAACAGAGTGTCTGTAAGACCTCTTCTGGAGAAGACTCCCTATGAATTGTGGAGGAATGGAAAGCCCAACATTTCTTATTTCCATCCTTTTGGATGTGTATGTTTTATGTTGAATACTAAAGAGAATCTGAACAAGTTTGATTCTAAAGCACAAAAGTGTTTCATGCTTGGGTATTCTGAACGCTCTAAAGGCTACAGAGTATACAATACTGAGACACAGATGGTGAAAGAATCAATTCATGTTAGATTTGATGATAAGCTTGGCAATCAAAAGCCAAAGCAGCTTGTTAATTCTGCAGATAGAGAAGTAACTCTCACAGACTCTGAAGACTCAAAGGCAGAAAAGGCTCAAGTGAAAGAACTAGAAGCAACTCCAGATGCAACTCCATTGGCTGCTCAGATGAACAATTTGAATATTTCTGAAGAACCAAATGTTAAGGGATCATCATCCAGAATCAAAGCCTCTCACCTAGAGGATGTGATAATTGGGAAGAAGGATGACCCTATCAGAACAAGGTCTTTCCTCAGATCATCTGCAACGTCACTTTTTGGGTTGGTGTCTATCATTGAACCAACTTCTGTAGATGAAGCTCTGAATGATAATGAGTGGATACTTGCTATGCAAGAAGAGCTAAATTAATTCACCAGAAATGACGTTTGGGATCTGGTTCCAAGACCAAAAGGATTCAATATCATTGGAACCAAATGGGTCTTCAGAAACAAATTGAATGAGCAAGGAGAAGTTGTAAGGAAGAAAGCAAGGCTAGGGGTGCTAATACCTTCCCCTTGCATAACCGGATTCCGAACCCGTTCTTGGTTGCGAGACCATCTTATCCATTCCTTTCTTAAGGTTTTATCGATGTTTTCCCTTCCCCTCATGGGATACATAAAGTTCGGTGGAGACTCTTCTGTCTATCTTTTTCGCCTCCCCGTCGTTGCATTTTTTCGAGTAGCGACACTTGCTCGACCATGGAACGCTGAAAAACTCAAGCAATACTACAGTTAGACATTTCCCGTGACCCACTAGCGTCGCGACCACAAGGGGCGCGACACGGTACAGATGCAACTCCTAAGTTCAAAACAAAAAGCCAAGAGTCTGCCCTTTGTGTGTGCGAGCAGACTTTTGATCCGACGGGGACCCCTTAATTGAGCTCTACCGTTGTCGTATCGGTAAGGCATAACGCCTAGATTTCAATAGGAAGTTCACATTGCGAAGCAAAGACCTCGACCGAGGTCTTAGATCCGTTATCGATCGAATACCAACTCCGATCACACGACCAGTTCTCTGCACGGTCGATCTCAATATATGTCGAGCAAAAACCCGATAACTAACAGACAACGCACACTATTTCATACGCATAAAAAACAAGGAAAATAGAGCACACACAATATAAAAGTAGAATATTGCATTTCCAAAGTGCGAGCAGAGCCTATTGTTTGAAGGTTACAAAACATGGCACGCAGGCGAGAAACAACTACGTCAAAACATGACACGCATGCCAGAAACAACTACATCAAAATATGGCGCGCATGCCAGAAAATAGAAATACAATAAAAAATAACTAAATAACTACATTCTTCTCGGGTTGGTCGCCCACCACAACTTGGCCGTCATCTTCCTCTTCAAATTTTGGCACAACCACGCGACCCTGGACCACTTGATGATAAGGGCATGTCCCCTCGGTGACAAGCTGGATGTTAGGGTTCACGATCTGGAGCTGTTCCACAGCATAATTAAAACCACCTCGAGAGCCCCTCGACAATCATGCTCGAGCTCCCGGATCTTTGACACCAGATCAACCCGAGATGCCATGAGCTTTTCATCAACGAACTCATCCTGGGCATGCTTAGATTTGGCCTCCAACTCGACCACCTTGGTCTGTAGTCGACCCCGTTCCTCCTTTGTCTCCTTCAGCTCCTCCCTCATTTTGTTCATCTCATGAAGGAGGTGCACGTGGTTTTTATACCTCATCTGAACCTCCTGTAGGTCGCTTTCCTCCTTGTTTTTCTCTGCCTCAAGTATGACGTTCTCGTCTCGCAGCTTCTTCAGCTTAGAGGTAGGGCTAGTTTCATTGTTAAGGACCAAGGTCATCGCAAAGATCCTCATCATGGTGGCCATGTCCTCGGTCAGCGTTTTTCTTTGGGCTGCACGATCAATCTCCATGATCGCCATGGTTTCAGCCTCGGCCATCGTCGAGGAATGGTCCCCAGAGAAAAAGTTCCACTGGGTGTGGCAAGGAGGTAGCGCAAACTTCTCAGTGAGCGTTCTCTCCTCGAGGTCGACTAACAAAGGTCCCTTGGTGCGCCACCTTTTCGAATAAGTATCTTGCGTGGAAGGAGACTGGCTATATTGAGGAGAGGAAGAACCACCAGCCCCCTGGTCGGGCCTCACCATCTGCTGGACTTGGGAGACTATGCTCTTTCCTTTCTTCCTTCCCTTTGTTGCCGCGAGCTTCAGTATGCATTCCTGCACGTTCGAAATCTGGCTTACAATAATGAACAAGGAAAGCCAAGTCAATAACAAGAGAAAAAGGGCAAGCACCTCACCAAAGAAAAGATTTGTTACCTAAACACCTCAAGGCCTCCTCGCGAGATCCACACTCGTAGAGAGCCTTGGTGTTAATCAGTCGGGCCTCGTGACAAACCTCCTTGTGCTCGTCGAGGATGAAACTCCCGTTCTTTTGGACACACTTGGTAGGAGTGAATCCAGAAACAAAATCGACCATCTTTTGATAAGACAATCAGTCGTCAGCATCCAGGTTGACATGCTTCACGATATAGTTGTCCATGCCCTAGTTGAAGTGGTCCTCGACCTACTCGAGCAGAAATTTTGACACCAAGGTCTCCTCGGGCTCCCCATTTTCCTCTGTGACCATAAGGTTGTACAGAGAGTCAATGGCCATGTGCGACACGGGCCTCATAGTGTAAAACATGTCCTTAAAGGTGCGGACAAAATCTTGGTACGCCTGGAACAACTTCCTCGGCTGCTTCAAGGATACCCAATTGTGCCTACCTTTGAAGGATTGACGCTGAAGGTGGAAGGTGCAGAAGAGCAGGGGAAGTGTGGCCCAAATCCGAAGGTACTCGCAGAAGAGCTCAAATGCCGGCACAAACGCTATGGCATTTGGGTGCAGTTGCGAAAGTGCTAGGCGGAGCCACCGAATTACTCCCCCTGAAAATTGCTGAAGTGGAGGCGGATCCCCGCTTCACGAAACGCAAATTCATACATAGAGAACCTCATCTCCCTGAAACTCGAGCAGATGCGGTATTTTTCCTTGGGTTTATAGACCATCCGGCTCGCGGAGGAACCTTCTAAACAGTCCTCGACAGTGGCAAAAGCGTTTGTGTCATCAAAGGCGAAGCGCGACGCTATAGTAAGAGGTTCCTGCCCGACCCTGTCCGCGAGCATACGAACTAGTTCAGCTCTTTCGACCTTGACGGGAGTGTCGGGCTTAAACCCGTCGTCAATGTGGATGACGCCCTGAATCCTTAAAGCCATTTTACCTTAAAAGTAGAGGAAATGGTGAATTCGACTTCAAAGATCAAATCCACCCTTCCACCGCAAATCAAGTGAAAGGGAGAAGGGAGGGACGAGGAAACATAGAACAATGGGCCCCCTCATCGATGGAGGTTCATCCAAGAAGAAACTCCGACAACGACGAGCCTACCCGACAACGAATCTCCCCAATTGGGAGGACCCCGACACGCGCGGGAAGACCCTGAGTGAAACCTCCTCGCGATAGCCACACACTTACAAGGAGCAAGGCTCCCCGGGGCGTTCGTCCTAGCTCCCCGAGACCTTCATCGTAGGTCCCCGGGGCAACTTCATGAAGATCCCAAAATCTTCATGAACTTCCCGGCGTCCTCGTCGAAAACTTCATACTTTTCCCGGAAACTTCATAAGACAGGCCTGAAAATTCATAGCTTTCTTGGAAACTTCATGAGAGTTGCCGGAAAACTCATAACGCTACAGAAAGGAAACGAAAACTTACTTGTAGGAAGAGGATCTGGACGACGGAGAGTGGTGACGGTAAAGGAGATGGCGACGACGACAAGAAAAATTTGGAGAGGATTCCGGTAGATATGGAGGGGAAGTGTGCAAATGAGAGGAACTTTCCCTCTATTTATAAGCCTGGCACAGGAAGCGAGACAGCACTAGGCACTCAAGTGCCTCTACGCGTAGCCGCCCTAGGCATTAATTACACATGACACGTGGCGCTAGAGGACACCACGTGCGTCCCCTCGGCTTCCCCTCATGCTCGAAGATCAAACACACCCGTTCACTTTCCATCTCCCAATAGCCTACTATCTTGTCGAGCATCTATCACTCCTGGCCGCGCATACAGCCCCTGACTCTATATGCCGGACAAGTTTCCCATCCTCTAAACTAGTCCTCGACACTCTGACTAGCTCTTAAGTCATTACTCCTCAACTTAGGAGCAACGACTTAGGGGGCTCCTGTTCTGGACTGGGCCGAGATCTGCCACTCAGTCGGGCAGACCCAACCCAATACTACGTTAGGGAGGCCCAACAAGGCCCAATACCCCCATGTCGGGCACGCATAACTCTATCGTCGGGAAGACCACTACCTAGCACGGGGGAGCTAACGTGTCTTCCCTATGTTTCCCATGTGTCCCCTATGCGGGGACACATCATCAGATAACTAACCACTTCCGAAAGAGATGGTCAACCCACCTTTCAAAGATCATGATGCAGTTGATCCAGGGCGAAGACCACGTGCTAGTCTTCCCTACGCCACGTAAGCCCTGACAGTTACTTGTGTTGGGCTTGGCAGTCCGGCCAATTTCAATGTAACCGTTGGCCCTGCACTAGGGGCACATTATAAATACCTTCTTTCACTAGAGGGTCAGGTATTCTATTCTCAACACATATTCTTTTTGTACTTGTTTTCTCTAACTCTGTTACTCACTTAGGCATCGAAGTACCTTGCAGGTACACCCCCCTCCTCTTCAACATCGGTGAACAAAAAAGCTCACGACGCGTGGCAGGCTGCTGATTCCTTTTTGGTCGGGTAAGATCAATAATAAAACAGTAAAATAAACAAAACAAACTAAGTAAATACCTAAGTACAAACATAAGAGAATGTGCATTAAAATTCACTAATCAAATTCCCCCACACTTGAACTTTTGCACTCTGAGCAAAATGATAACTTTAAAAGTTCAAAACAAAACAAAACAGAGCATGCATTTCCAAAAGTATTCAAGATACAAGGTACAAGTAGAGTTCTAAGTCTAAGATTCAAGAATATGATGTTAGTGAGCAACTCTTTGTGACATTCAGAGCAAATAGGACAAACAGATTACCAAAAAGTATATGAGTTCCCCCACATATTCATACAAAATCTTAAGGTGATAGGTGTATAAGGTTCCCCACTTATAAATGTTCAACTCTACACATTTATAACCACTGTGGGACTCTAACTCACACTTGTAATATTATTCTCAACACACCCCCTTAAGTGTGAGTCTACAATGCCCTCCCTCAAGTGGAAACTCTTGTCCACATACACTTGTATCGCCGTTGACACCTCTTTCCTTAGCAATTCGATACACCTCTTCCTGGGCATTTCAATTTCAACAGGACACCACTTCCTGAGAATTTTGATACATGTAAGTCGGTCCCTTTACTCGAACCAAAGGCTCTGATACCAATTGTTAGAGGAGTTTATCACTAGGGAGCATTGAACATTGGGTTAAAAGTAACACAAGTGAGAGAGACACCACATATTCACCCAAAACCTTAAGGTGATAGGTGTATGATTTCTCCTACTTATAAATGCTTAACTCTCCATATTTATAACCAATGTGGGACTCCAAATCACACTTGTAATATTATTCTCATCAAGTTCAACCATATACTATAAAATCGCTAATGAGTCATGAGGGGGGTATTTACATAAGGTTAAGAACAACCACATAAGTGAGAGAGACAACACATATTCATCCAAAACCTTAAGACGTTAGGTACATGGATCATCTAACTTATAAAGTGTCCAACCTTCTTTTTTCTTAACAATGTGAGACTTCCAACTCACAATTATGTCACAATAACATGTTAGGTTATAATGCAATTTGACACGAAATATGGTCGTTCACAATTTGATTTGGTAAAAAAATTAAGAATTGAGATTTTTTATTTTTTATAATATTTTGGAGGTTAAAAATATAAAATTAGGAAGAAGAAAAATCGTGTTAGCTATATATGAATACTTATTGGCAATGGCGAATGTAAAAGTAAATAAATTTAATATATGTTGAGTTAATGGTGAGATTTTTTTTTAATTATGAATATAATTTATGTCTTTAATTCTCTTTGTACTAGTAAAAATGTACATATGTGTGTGTGGTATCTTTACGAGAGTACGAGATACTCATAGGCTTTAGTATGTGCATAGTACGAGATACTCATAGGCTTTAGTATGTGCATAATGATTGTAGGGTGATTATGGTTTGTCCACGGCGGTGAGAAGACCTGTATGGTGATGTTACAATGATTTTAAAGGACATGCTCACGTGAAATGAGAGATTATGTATATAAGCGTTGTGTTTTGGATGTTATGAGTAAGTTATGATATATTTATTCTTTTATTAAAGGAGAAGTATTTATAGAGAGGCCTTGAGCCTAGGGGTATTTGGGAAGGATTGTTGCCCACTTATTCAATAGTGAACTGTTGAATCCTTATTTTTTAGAGAGACGTGGATGAACTACTGACCCTAACTTTGCTCCGCTCAATAAACGTCTTTTCTTTCATTTTTCCATGTATGAGCGACATGAAAGGACTTGGGGCGTGATAATAATTCCTTGGAGGCAACATATGATCATCACCCTTCTTGAGGAGTTGTATAGCTCTTACCCTTACTAGATCTTTTTACAAATATAGCACTACACTCTTGAATTGCTATCTTCTTTTAATTTTAAAAAATTATATAAAAATATATGCATACTTTTCTAAAATTCAAGAAATTATTCATAAAAATTTTTTGAATAATAATCGTCAAAAAAAAAAACTTTTGAAAAGTGGTCAAATATTTTTATATATATATTAATGCAGTGAATGAATTAAAAATCGCCCTTAAAATATTACTTTATTTTAACTTGTAAAAGAAGTATTTTTTAAAAATCTAACAAAAAATTGATAAAAACTATATTAAAAAGACAAAAATATAGTTTGACCGACATAGTGGGTGAGTCAGCTGATATGCGTGGATAAGAAGTTTGGTCTAACGTTGGAAGTTACATGGATGTTACCTCCCAAAAGATTTATCTCGACAGGTAGGGACACTCATTATTATGGCTGCCCATTGTATGGATTAGGATTCTGATTTTCTTAATTCCTCTAGTCAAATTGCTGTCTTTTTCTTTATATTTCGTCAAGCCTGAAGCGAATATTCACTCTCCTTTTGAAATCCTTTGACTAGTACTACTACTATTTTGATATTTATTTTCTAACTTTGTATTCTAAGGGCACATGTTAAAAAATATATAAATAAAAAATTTGTATAAAAAAACAATTAACTCATTAATATAATCTTGTATTAATGTTAATATATAATTTCTAATAAATATTACTATATTTATCTCTTAACTTGTGTTTTTGAGACACAAGTTAGTACTCTCTTTTTCTTATTCATAATGTCAAACAAATATTTATAAAATGATGAAGTATTTATGACATTTCTTTTTTTCTTTAATTTTATTTTAAATATGTTTTGTGGTTTTATACTAGTATTAGATATATATATGTATTATAGTTAAACACTAACTTTTATTTATGTTTATTAAAGTGTTTTATGATATTCTCTTTTTCTTTAAGTCTACCTTTTGACATGAATCATCTAGAGTTTTAGTTAAGCAAATTCGCATCATTCTTTCAAAAGAGTGATTATACGAATTCAAGTTCTAGTGGTAAGAAACTGAAGTTGAGATTGTTAATTTGAAAGAAAAAAATGTGGATAAGGATGAGAAAAATAAATAGAGAAATGATATAATGACACAAGATTTTGACATATTCACCATATATGTATACCATATAATCTACCTCTTTGATTTTTTATTATATTTTGATGCACTGAGATTTGTGTCACACTTGCAATAAAATTTATTAGTTACGGTGTAAAGGATATGGTGTTATAACTTTGGTGTCAATGTAGCACATCTCAAATAAATATGTGTATTGTGGATACACGAAAATAAATCTATGTACTCTCATTGACACTTTTTAACATGACACTCAATCCATTACATATGAGGATATTTTGATACAAGTGAGTCGATCTTTCACTCGAACTAAAAACTCATGAAACCACTCTTGGGAAAGATTTTTTTTAACTATGGAGCATTGAATATTATGTGACTTCCTTTTTAGAGCAACACACCTTTGTGAGAGACACATCATATATTCACCCAAAATCTTAAGGTGATAGGTGCATGAGTTCTCCCACTTATAAATACTCAACTCTCCATATTTATAGTCAATGTAGGACTATTACTCATACTACTCACACTTGTTATACTCAACATGATAGAGCAATATCAAATATACCAATAAGATTTGCATTTAATTTTCATTTATTTGGAGAAGGCGTATAATAGTGTCTAGAGACATTTTATGGGAAGTTCTAAAGAAAAAAGAGGTTTTGATTGTCTATAATTGAGTTATCCAAGATATGTACGAAGAAGTATCAACTAGTATGGAGATAAAATATGGAGAGACAAACTATTTCCATATTACAATATGATTGCACAAAGATTCAACCTTATGCCCATACTTTTCTATTTTAATTTTGGATGTACTTACAAAAACATCCAAGAGTTAGCACAAAGATGTATAATTTGTACATATGATATAAGTCTACTTAAAAGTCGAAAGGAAAATTTAAATGAGAGTTTGGAAACTTGAATGTAAGTCTTAGATGTTAGAAGAGTTAATTCAGTGTTTTAGTAGGAAAGTTGTATTTGACATAGTTGTGATAGACAACATAGTCGAAAAGGCAATATAGTTGAAGTAAGGTAAGTAGAAGTAAGTTGTGTTTCGACGATGCCAAATACATCATGTAAGTGTCTAAATGTATAAAAAAATAATTCACAGAGTCGAATACTGCAATTTGTAAATTGTATGTTTTGGTTATATATATATATATATATATATATATATATATATATATATATATATATATATATATATATATATATATATATATATATATATATATATATATATATATATATATATATATATATATATATATATATATATATATATATATATATATATATATATATATATAAAACGTTGTAAATCAATGTACAATAATACACATCAATTTTACTTCAATAAATTCCGCTTTCACAATATAGGTTTTCTTCTTCTTTTTCTTCATGAAAACCCAAATTGTTCCAAAAAAATTGGTATCAAATAGCCCAATTGCAATTTAGAGAGAATATGTAATGACAAATGGAAACACAATATCAACATAATTTTCACCAAATCTACCGATTTTCAAAGGAGAGAACTATGAATGGTGGATTGCATAAATGAAGGTCATCTTCTCATTTTAAGAGGTGACTGAAATTATGATTGACGAAGTACCTGTATTAGAAGAGAATGTGAATGATGTTAAGAAGGTTGCACACAAGGAACAAAGGAAGAAAAATGGAAAAACTCTTTTTCTTGATTCATCAATGTGTGGATTCTAACATATTCGAGAAGATCATTGAATAAGAAATGTCCATAAAAGCATGGGACATGTTAAATAAATTGTACGGCGGTGATGAAAAATTGAAGATGGTGAAGTTGCAGATGCTGAGAAAGTAGTTTAAGATAACACAGATGAAAGAAGATGAATCAGTTGCTGATTTTTTCTCAAGATTAGTGTTACTCACAAACCAGATGAAGGCGTATGGTGAATGATCAATGATTTACAAAAGATTGAGAAAGTGTTGAGATCTCTGACTGCAAATTTTGATTTCATTCTAGTGTTTATTAAAGAGTTCAAGAACCTAGCTGAGATGAAGTTAGAAGAACATCGAGCTTCATTAGAGGCTCGTGAGATGAGGATGAAGCTGCGGAACTTAGAAAATGAGAAGGTGGATGAACATGAATTTCAAGCAAGATTCATCAAGAAGTCTAGAAAAGAAAAGGCGAAGCAGAGAAAGAATTTTGCAAATCACGATAAGTCAATCAAGAATTCAAAGAATCACTCTGATTCAACCAAGAAAGTCATGAGAAATAAGTAATCGGGGAAAAAAGTTAACATGGAGGAGGTGCAGTGCTACAACTCTCAAGGATTTGGTCATTATGCTGAGATTGTCGAATAAAGAAAGAGTCAAGAGAAAAAGATAATGACGAAGCCCAATATGCACATGCTAGAGGAAGCGACTCTAATGATATGCTACTCTTGGAAAATGCTCATTCAAAAAATAAACGAACCAATATGTGATACCTAGATTCAGGATGTAGTAACCACATGACTAGTAACAAAAACTGGTTCACCAAGTTAGATGAATCAGTCAAGAAAGTGATCAGGTTTGTAAATGGCAATCATGTCACATCAAGTGTAAATGGAAACATATTAGTGGGGATAAAAGATGGTATGAGAGTCAGTATTATTGATATATTGCATGTACCTTTGATGACAAGTAATTTGATAAGCATATGTCAATAACTTGCCGAAGGGTATAACATGAAGTTCGAAGAAAATCTAATGAAGATGTATAATGATGATGGAAGGATGATCCTGGAGGCAACATTGTCAAATAAAAAACCTTCAAAGTAAATATTAACATGGTTGATCATCAATGTCTTGCTCTGACTACTGTTGAAGACAAAACTTGGCTATGACATCACAAGTATGGACACCTAAATTTCAGAGGTCTAGATATGATCAATCAGAAGAAGATGATGTATGGCTTACCTCAAGTGAAGGAACCAATTCAAGTGTGTGAGGAATGCTGCAAAGCAAGGCATTTCCTAACTTCAGGTATGTGAGGCATCACTCTGATGCGTGTGGACCTCTTAACGTAAAGTGGAATGGAGGAAATTTATATTTCTTAATATTCATAGATGAATTCACCAGATATGTGGATTTATATTATTGAAAGGAAGAGTGAGGTATTCATACAGTTCAAGAAGTTTAAGTTACATGTCGAGAAACAAAGTGGATACAAGTTAAAGAAACTAAGAACTGATGGTGGAGGAGAATACACCTCTAGAGAATTTGCAAAATTTTACAACGAGAAAGGTATAAAGTATGATGTCATTGAAACCTATACACATCAGCACAATGGTATAGCTGAGAGAAGAAATACAAGTATTTTGAACATGACCAAAAGTATGTTGAAAGTTAAAGAAATGTTAATCATATTTTGGGGTGAATCAGCTTCAACATCAGTATATATTCTAAACAAATGTTTAACCAAGAAGATAGTCGAGACGACACCTTATGAGGCTTTGACAGGATTGAAGACAAATGCTAGTAATCTTAGAGTATTTGCATCAATGTGTTTCAGGCATGTACCTGAAAAATTAAGGAAGAAGCTAGATAATCAAAGTCAGGTTATGGTGCTCATAATTTATCATTCGACTGGTTCATACAAGTTGTATTCACCAGATAATGATAAGCTAGTGATTAATATGTATGTTCTTATGGACCAAAGCAAAGGGTAGAATTAGACTCAGGGGTTAGTTCAACATGAGCAAGATAAAGTCAAAACTATGCTTGAAGAATACCAACAAACTGAAGACACAACCAATCGAAATGAAGAACCCCCTGAGCAGAATGTTAGAAGATCTACTAGAATAATAACTGAGTCGACAATGCTAGCTGGATATTAGATATTTCCATATCAAGAAATCAATGCAGATGGTGACTTCATTAATGATTTAAATTGGTTGATAACCATGCAATAAGAACCCATGGAAATCGAGAAGAACAAGATCTATGATATAGAAAATTCAATCAATAAGCCGATTGATGTAAAGTGGGCCTACAAATTGAAACTGAGGCCAAATGGTGAAATTGTCGAGCATTAGGCCAGACTAGTGTCAAGAGGTTTCTTGCAAAAATCCGATATCTACTTTGATGAAGTATATGCACCTGTTGCAATGTCAGAAACCATTAGAATTGTTGGAACGACTGCAACATATAAAGGATGGAAGATACATCAATTAGATGTAAATTCAACATTTCTGAATGAACCATTGGAAGAGAAGGTCTATGTCAGGGAATTACCATGAATAAAAGGTTTCTCAAAGGGAAGGAATAAAAGGTGTACAGATTGAGGAAGGCTCTATATGGTTTGAAGCAAGACCCAAGGGCTTGGAATAAGATAATAGATAGCTTCTTGATCAAGGCAGGTTTCTCAAAATGCATCTAAAAACATGGTGTGTATGTCAACAATACAAGCATTATCCGTCGAGTTATTATATGCTTGTATGTGGATTATTTTCTAATTACAGATGCATATGAAGCAGAAATAAAAGGGGTAAAGTCAAAACTAATGCATGAATTTGAAATGTCCGACCTTGGGAACTTGTCTTATTTCTTAGGAACATATTTTAAAGACACAAGTGAATGAGTGTTTCTGCACCAGAAGAAGTATACCTAAGATGTATTGAAAAGGTTCAAGATGAATAACTATAATGCAACTGTCACACCATTGGTGACTGGAGAAAAATTGAGAAAGGATACAAATTATGAGTTTGTAAGTGTAACATTATAAAAGAAAATCATTGGATCCTTAAGATATTTATGCAACACTAGGTCAAATATTTGTCAAAGAGTTGGGTTGTTAAATAGGTTCATGGTAAAGCCATAAGAATTTCATCTCACTATTGTCAAGAGAGTGTTGAGATACCTAAAAGTCTTCGACTTTAGTGGAGATCAATACGAGACGAAGAGTACTGCAGGCTACATATTCATCATCGGAGATGCTCCAATCTCTTGGAGCTCAAGAAAATAAAGCATTATGGCTTTGTCATCTTGTGAAGTTGAATACTACATAATATGCATCATGTCAATTAATATGGATATAGATGCTACTCAAAGAGATCAAGATCATGAAGTTTAAGGAAATGAAGTTGTTTGTAGATAACAAGTCAGCCATCGACCTGGAAAATCATCTTATGTGTCAAGGTCAAAGTAAGCATATAGAAAGAATGTATTATTTCCTTAGGGATCAAGTAAATAAAAGAAAGTTTGAACTTGAACATTGCAAGTCAGGATGTCGACTAACTGATATACTCACCATGTCCTTAAAGAAAGTCAGGTTTAATGAGTTGAAGAGAAACATTGGGATAATAAGCCTAAAAAAACATGAATTAGAAGGTGTTATAGAAGATGCAATTCAATGTTTTAGTAGGAAAGTTGTATATGACATATTTGTAATAGATAACATCGTCGAAGTAAGGTAAGTAGAAGTATGATGTGATTCGACGAAGTCAAATACATCATGTAAGTGAAGAAGTGTGTAAGTAAGTATTGATAGAGTGGAATACTGCAGTTTGTAAATTGTATGTTATGGCTGCCTTTATATACAGGTAACAATGTAATTCAATGTACAACAATACACAACGATTTTACTTTAATAAATTCCCTTTTCACAGTATAGTTTCTCTCTCTCTTCTTCTGCTTCTTCTTCTTGAAAACCCAAATTGTTTCAACATTAGAAACACATGGATTTCACTTAAAGAAGAAGTAAGACGAAGTATATGAATTGTAAATCCATGAAGAAGCATTTCTAACCTAGAAGAGAAAGTTGGAGATCTATCATCACACAAATGCAGTTCAAAAACATGGAGAAATGAAATGGGATGTAAATCATAAAATTTAAGTTGGGTGGATGAAAGGGAGGAGGGCTTTTGAAGTTTTATGTGAAACAAAAGTACGGTTCTAGATAAAGGGAAATTCTTATTAAATTGCAGTAATACTTCCGATGTTATACATGAGAAAATATTGGACGATTAAAAGTCAATATAAAAATTATTGTGAATTAATGTTGTCAATAACAAAACAAAGTTATAATATTTGTGTTTCTTGAACAAACACAAGAAACCGTATTAGGTTTTACAAAAGGGATAGAATAAGGAAGAAGACGAATAGAGAATTGGTTAAAACTGCTTTACTATTTACTCTCTCAATAAGAGTTCAAATGTTACAACTGAATACCAACAATTAACCTCTCTCATCAACCTGAGAGAACTAATCTATTTATAGACTTATAAACTAATATTATTTACTTTCTCTTTGATACAAGATTACAAGTGTTACAGAATAGCAAATAACCTCTCTCACCCTAATTAGGATTTGCACCATACCCCAAAGATGAGAGACTAACGTGTTATTTATAAGAAAACTAACATACTAACCTAATGGGCTTTTACACATAAGCCCATTACAGAAGCTAACTTAGGGAACAAGCTAACTTAAGCATCAGGGCTTACAACCAAGGCCCAATCTGACATGCTAACACTTCTAGCATACTTTGACAACAACATGTGAAAAGACTTCGACGACATGCTAAGATTCTTTTGAATTTTCGAACCAAGAAGCTACCCTTCGATCATACTAGAGTCTGATCCAATATCTCACAAATCTCCACCTTGGAACAAACTCTAGAACATCAAGGGAACAAACTAGCTTCTTCATGCAGCTTTATCAACACTTCTAACAAACCCTGTTGAACAAGAAGGACTTGTTCTTCAAGTACCATAAACCAAAATCGACCACACTGGTGAATTTCTTAATCTCATACTTTATTGACGACATATTCTCCTCCACGCTCACCACACCAGTTTGTTGTGAAACGATGTCGTTAATAACAAACCAAAATATGAGAAAAAATTTAAGTTTCTTGAACAAACACAAGAAGCCTTATTAGGTTTTACAAAAGGGAGATAAGAATGAAGAGGAAGAATACATAATTGCTTAAAATTGTTTTAATATTCACTTTCTCAATAAGGGTTCAAAGATTACAATTGAATACCAATAATTAACCTCTCTCAACAACCTGAGAGAACTAGTCTATTTATAAACTTATAAACTGTTATTCTTTACTTTCTCTTTAAAACAAAGATTACAAGTGTTACAGAATAGCAAATAACCTCTCTAACCCTAATTAGGATTTGTATTACACCCCAAAAATGAGAGATTACCATGCTATTTATAAGAAAACTAACATACTATCATACCTCAAATTTGTCCTACTTGTATAATTTTCATCTGTACATCCATCCATTAGCTGTCATTCAGAAAATCAAAAGAAAAAATATATGCTTCCATCATGAGGATGAATTGAATCAAGTTTTGTTTGAGGTTCATCAAGTCATGGATAAGTGCAGTATTGATTGAGGTTCAAGGGTTTTGACCTAATTTTGGTCAGACAAGGTTTTCGTTTCAAGATCAAGGCCAGGATATGCATAACTTAAAAAGTGTGTGTCTGAGGTTTCAGTTAGGGTTTCTGTGAATTTAGGCCATCTGTGTGGGTCAGGTTATCAAGTTGTATTAAGTCAAGTGCTTCATGATTAAGAATCATCAGAGATCAAGGCACCTTCAAATTAGGGTTTTGTGCAGTAGAGTTTATATTTCAAGTCCTGATCTTCTGATTTTCAAGGCATGGTCCAAGAGGGTTCACAATGAAGTTCATCAGAATTGACTTGTGATTCAACAGCTGAGGTTGATTCACAGCTTCCCCAGAACAGTCCATTCATTTCCACTTTCATCCAATCCAATTATCATTATCTATTTACTCATTTCTAAATCCATCATGTTCATCCATACCCTTTTTATGATCCATATCCATCTCAAAACCTTTTATTTTATTTTATTTTTTCCACCTGCCAATATCCATATCCAATTTCATTTTTTAATATCATCCTATTCTAATTCTTTTATATTTTAATTAGAACCTTTAGTCATATTACCCTTTTTCATTTTAAAATATATGTCTTCTCCTTTTTTAAATAAATAGTCCATTTTTAAAATAAAAATAATAATTTTTTTATCCCATATGCTCTCTCTTATTATAAAATAAATATTTGATTATTCTTATTAGTACTTTCATTTTGGTCATTCCATAGTATTTATTTTAACAAAATTGCATCTAAAGAGAAATGGAGATTTGTTTTCATTTTATATATCAGTTGAGGGATTGGTTAGTAAAAAGTTGCAACTCCACTGCATCAGTAATTACAGAAAGTTCAAATAAGCTGCATAAATCAATTGCCAGCATTACATTACTATAAGCCAAAAGACCTGCACCTGCAGTCATAACAAAACCAAAGTGTCTTTTCTCACAAACTAAAATCTCAGCCATGTTAAGCCTTTCCAAGCCTTCCTTGTTCCAAAACAAACCTGCACATCCTATACGCATACCCCACCCTGTTCAGCAAAACAAGAGAAAATCACAACTTGGACACAATTCTACAACCTGTACCTACAACATACACACTGTTACAAACCATTCCACTACCTATACACAGCGCCACATTTTGCCCTGAGCAACACAAAACTTACAAATTGCAGCAACACACCTGTGACCCCATATTCAGCATCAAGCCACACAACATCAATTCACCTTTAGTAGTCATCACACGACTGTAGCCAACACATTATGAATCCATAACCGAGTCAATATCCACATCAACACAACAATTACACGTTGCACCTACTACATGATAAACCATGACCAAAAGAAACTCGTGTGACGTCACCACAATAACAACCTCCAGCTAGCCATGATTCCCGTACGCACACAATATACACCACAACACAATCCCGTGTGTAACAACCCAATTTTCATTAATTAATTATTTATGTTAATTAATTGATTTATTGAAATTATTGGATGATTATTTAAGTGATTTGGTAGATAATTGGGGAGGAGAAAATATAATGGAAAGAAAAGAAATAGAAGAGAAAGGGATATAAGAGAAAGTGGAAAGGAAAGAGATAAAAAGAAAAGATAGAAAGAAAATAAGGAAAAGAGTAGAGAAAGAAAGAGGAAGAAGAGAAAAGAGGGGAAAGCTTGTAAAGCTCAAAAACGGCTTCTACCTTCTGATTAATCAAGGTAAGGGTGTGAAATCTTATTATTCTATCAATGTGTATGATTATGTATGTGTTTGTTGAAGTTGTTTGGATTGTTGGAGAGTTTTTGCTCATTTTCCATTTTAGGGCAGAAATGAGTGTAATCGATAGAAACCAATGTTTTCGTGGATGAAACTCGAAATAAATTGTGTAGTTTAGTCGGATAATGTCTAGCCGTGATTATTGGTTTTCGTTTGATTGAATTTGGTTGAATTTGTGAGTTTTGACATTTTTAGGCAATTGGAGGTTAAGATTTTGGATGAAAATCGGAAGTCGTAGAATTTGCATTTTATGATCCTAAATTGTTATTATATGATTGGTAATGATGAGTAGGTATTTAATCGGGAGAAAATAATTAAATCGGTCGGGTTTTTGGATACAAACCCGTAGCTTGTTTTTCTAAATTTTTCAGGTGTTAACTGGTTAACACTATGGGTTAACCGATTAACGGTTCATAAAAATGGCCAAAAACTGAATTTTGGAGCCGTTAACCGGTTAACGGAATGCGCTAACCTGTTAATGCTGTAAGTGTGAGAAAAAATTATTTTTTTTCGAAACTTTGAAAATTCATAACTTCTCCACCGTTTATCGGATTTTGTCGTTCTTTATATCAAACTGAAGCTAATAATATGTTCTATAACTTGGTGAAAAGAAATATTATTTTTACCCGATTTTACCGATTAATCGAGATTAGTTATTTTAAGTAAGTGCGGCTTAAATAATTAGAGCGTTCGGTTACCGTTTGGCATGATGATGTGAATGCATAATGATTTCTATGCGATTGTGTGTGAAGAATGCATGAGAACATATTATGAATATGTGTGCATTGTTTGATAAATATGGTCTTTTGACAAATATATGCATTGTTTAAATTGATTAAAAATGCATGGTGATTTATGATGAGGTTCGTTGTCGTTCGGCACGATATTGTGAATAATGCATGAGAACATATTGTGAATATATATGCATTAATTGAAAAATAGTGCTGGTGGTATTGAATTGTGAATGCATATGGATTGTATGCAATATTGTGAATAATGCAGGAGAACATATTGTGAATATGTGTGCATTGCTTGATAAATGTGATGATGTTGAAAGTATGAATACTTTGATTAATATGGAATATGTGTTGTGTATGCAATCATGATATAATTCTTGTATGATGAATTATTTGAGTATGCATGAGATTAAGATGCGAAAACGGTCTTAAGTGCATATGATTGTTTTATGAAAATATGTTTATGTGTAAAACTCGTACTCACTGGGGTAGAATGACAAGATGTTGTTCCTAGTAGAGTAATCACTGGGGTAGAATGACAAATGTTGTTTCTAGTGAGGTATAGTGACATGGTCGTATACACTGGGGTAGAATGACTAAGATGTCGTTCCTAGTGGAATAATCACCGGGGTAGAATAACTAAGATGTTGTTCCTGGTGGGGTGCTCCCTGGGGTAGAATAACTGAGATGTTGTTCCTAGTGGAGTATACGTGATATAGTCGTACGCACTGGGGTAGAATGACTATGATGTTGTTCCTAGTGTTGGTGTTCACTGGGGTAGAATGACTATGTGTCGTTCCTAGTGAAATGATCACCGGGTAGAATGACCGAGATGTTGTTCCTGGTGGGGTACAAGCGATGTACCCAAAATATCAAATGGAGATTGGTGAGAATTGATGAGTTTTATAAGAGTCACATGGCATAGATATCATTGCTATATTTAATTATGCTTGTGTGTGAATTGTTGAATTGAGAACTTTGTATATATGCATGATAAATATGTTTGACGTTATATATATATATATATATATATATATATATATATATATATATATATATATATATATATATATATATATATATATATATATATATATATATATATATATATATATATATATATATATATATATATATATATATATATATATATATATATATATATATATATATATATATATATATCTGTGTGTGTGTGTGTGTGTGTGTGTGTGTGTGTGTGTGTGTGTATTTTATGATGAATTGTGATGAATAAACATAATTATAAATGTTTATGTGCAATAATGTGAATTATGAATGTGTAATTGTGAATGATATTGACTGAGGAGTTAATGAATAAACATGATTGTATATGTTTATATGAATTATGGTGAATTAAACATAATGTGTATGTTTAGGTAAATTGATCGAAATTGTGGATGTATGTATGAGGAAATATGTTTGGTGATTATCCATATATTTGTATATACATTGTGACGTATATGGATGACTTGTGGTGAGAATGATGATTATGCATATTCTAAGATTGTAGATATATAATTATGTGCATTGATTATTATGATAATATTTCTCACCCTTCTGCTGAAATGATGTCCTATCTGGCATCGTGCAGGTATCAATAGTAGAGCTGCTTGTAGTTGCGAAGTCGCTATTGGTGTAGTTGTTTAGTAATTTAATTATATTGGGTCGAGTCATGCTGTGGTCATGTAACACTAGGATCATTTGGGTTATATTTTAGAGATACATTATGTATTCTATGATATGTTTTTATATTCATTGGAATATTATGATGTTGGCCTTCGTGCCTAAGAAATGTTGAACTATATGATGAGCATGGTTATTCAGTTAAGAGAATTATGATATAAATAGAATCCGTTGCTACATGCAACATGAAACTTTGAAAAGCATGATTATTTATTGAAGTGTTAATGAGCATGACAGGTGGTTTTTGATGTTTGAAAGTTATGTGTGACGCCTTTTTGTGAATGCATGATTATTTACTCTGATTATTCATATATTTTCCGTGGGGTTTAGAAGGGTGTTACATTAGTGGTATCAGAGCAGGTCGGCCGGTCCGGCCAAGTTGTCTAATGTTGTTTGTTCCCTTGTATGCGACATGTGTGTGAAAACAATGTCGGTGCGTGTTTGTTGCCTAACCTTTGTCTGCAAAAGTGGGAATGATTCAAGTGGGGGAGAAGCTGGTGTTTCACCAGGATGCTGCAAGTGTGGAGTGGAGCTTTGTATGTTGAGGCCGACCATTGGCATTCTCGATGAGATTAGAGGAGGTCGGAATTCTAATTTGAGTTAATAGACTGGTTGAATTTTATGAATTAAGTCGAAGAGCTTATTTTCGGATTGATGGGAATGACACCATGAGATGTCGTGGTAGAGGTTGTATTCCAAATTGTGTGGTTTGGATGAGAGTACTCGGGAAGAAGGGCATTGAGGTAGATGGAATATCCATCCAGGTGCTATGAAGATGTGACCGAATTTAAGGAATTATTTTGGTGGCCATAGATAGAGAGAGAAGTGGTTGAGTTTGTATATGCTGGTTAGACTTGTTGGAAGTCGAAGAATAAACGTCAGAGACCGTTGGGTCCGATGCAACCGTTGAATATTCCAGAGTGGAGATCGGATAGTATTCCCATGGATTTTGTGTTGGGTTTTTCGGAGAATTTGAGGGATATGATTTTACTTGGGTGATTTTGAATAGAATGACTAAATTGGCTCTTTTCCTAACCAGGAAGATTAATCATTCTATTTTAAAGCTAGCTGAGATTTTGCAAGAGACGACTGAAAAGATCAAAAGGATCCAAGAAAGACGTGTTTTGAGAGTTACGATAGTAACTGGTGTTGGTCGAGCTTGAGGTCTCGGAAGCACACTGTGTTTTGTTTATCTGTATCAAAGTGGCGCAGCAGAAGCGTGGGAAAATAGCAGGTTAGACTGCTTTACCGCTGTCACTTGTGGGAATTGCATGATATGTTCATGTGTCTAAGCTGAGGAGGTACATTGATTCAGATGGATAGAGTACAAGTGAGAGATGATTTGACTGTTGAGGCTTTGCTAGTTCAGGTTGATGAACGAGAAGCAACTTCAAGGTGAAGGGATTCCTTTGGTGGAGGTAGTTTGGGAGAAAGTTGGATTTAGGAGATTGGGATGCGAGAGTCGTATCCAGAGTTGTTTGAATCAGGTAACATTTTCGAGGACGAAATTTCCTAAAGTGGGGGAGGGTTGTAACAACCCAATTTTCATTAATTAATTATTTATGTTAATTAATTGATTTATTAAAATTATTGGATGATTATTTAAGTGATTTGGTAGATAATTGGAAAGAAGAAAATATAATGGAAAGAAAAGAAATAGAAGAGAAAGGGATATAAGAGAAAGTGGAAAGAAAAGATAGAAAGAAAATAAGGAAAAGAGTAGAGAAATAAAGAGGAAGAAGAGAAAAGAGGGGAAAGCTTGGAAAGCTCAAGAACTGCTTCTAGCTTCTGATTAATCAAGGTAAGGGTGTAAAATCTTATTATTCTATCAATGTGTATGATTATGTATGTGTTTGTTGAAGTTGTTTGAATTGTTGGAGAGTTTTTGCTCATTTTCCATTTTAGGGCAGAAATGAGTGTAATCGATAGAAACCAATGTTTTCGCGGATGAAACTCGAAATAAATTGCGTAGTTTAGTCGGGTAATGTCTAGCCGTGATTATTGGTTTTCGTTTGATTGAATTTGGTTGAATTTGTGAGTTTTGACATTTTTGGGCAATTGGAGGTTAAGATTTTGGATGAAAATCGGAAGTCGTAGAATTTGCGTTTTATGATCCTAAATTGTTATTATATGATTGGTAATGATGAGTAGGTATTTAATCGGGAGAAAATAATTAAATCGGTCGGGTTTTTGGGTGTTTTGGGCACAAACCCGTAGCTTGTTTTTCTAAATTTTTCAGGTGTTAACTGGTTAACACTATGGGTTAACCGATTAACGGTTCATAAAAATGGCCAAAAACTGAATTTTGGAGCCGTTAACCGGTTAACAGAATGCGTTAACCTATTAACGATGTAAGTGTGAGAAAATATTATTTTTTTCGAAACTTTGAAAATTTATAACTTTTTCACCGTTTATCGGATTTTGTCGTTCTTTATATCAAATTGAAGCTAATAATATGTTCTATAACTTAGTGAAAATAAATACTATTTTTAGCCGATTTTACCAATTAATCGAGATTAATTATTTTAAGTAAGTGAGGCTTAAATAATTAGAGTGTTCGGTTGCCGTTTGGCATGATGATGTGAATGCATAATGGTTTCTATGGGATTGTGTATGAAGAATGCATGAGAACATATTGTGAATATGTGTGCATTGTTTGATAAATATGGTCTATTGACAAATATATGCATTGTTTAAATTGATTAAAAATGCATGGTGATTTATGATGAGGTTCGTTGCTGTTCGGCACGATATTATGTATAATGCATGAGAACATATTGTGAATATGTGTGCATTGCTTTAAAAATAGTGGTGGTGGTATTGAATTGTGAATGCATATGGATTGTATGCAATATTGTGAATAATGCAGGAGAACATATTGTGAATATGTGTGCATTGCTTGATAAATGCGATGATGTTGAAAGTATGAATACTTTGATTAATATGGAATATGTGTTGTGTGTGCAATCATGATATAATTCTTGTGTGATGAATTATTTGAGTATGCATGAGATTAAGATGCGAGAACAGTCTTAAGTGCATATGATTGTTTTATGAAAATATGTTTATGTGTAAAACTCGTACCCACTGGGGTAGACTGACAAGATGTTGTTCCTAGTGGAGTAATCACTGGGGTAGAATGACAGATGTTGTTCCTAGTGAGGTATAGTGACATGGTCGTATACACTGGGGTAGAATGACTAAGATGTCGTTCCAAGTGGAATAATCACCGGGGTAGAATAACTGAGATGTTGTTCCTAGTGGGGTGCTCTCTGGGGTAGAATAATTGAGATGTTGTTCCTAGTGGAGTATACGTGATAAAGTCGTACGCACTGGGGTAAAATGACTATGATGTTGTTCCTAGTGTTGGTGTTCACTGGGGTAGAATGACTATGTGTCGTTCCTAGTGAAATGATCACCGGGGTAGAATGACCGAGATGTTGTTCTTGGTGGGGTACATGCGATGTACCCAAAATCTCAAATGGAGATTAGTGAGAATTGATGAGTTTTATATGAGTCACATGACATAGATATCATTGCTATATGAAAGTATGCTTGTGTGTGAATTGTTGAATTGAGAACTTTGGATATATGCATGATAAATATGCTTGGCGTTATATATATATATATATATATATATATATATATATATATATATATATATATATATATATATATATATATATATATATATATATATATATATATATATATATATATATATATATATATATATATATATATATATATATATATATATATATATATATATATATATATATATATATATATATATATATATATATATATATATATTATGATGAATTGTGATGAATAAACATAATTGTAAATGTTTATGTGCAATAATGTGAATTGTGAATGTGTAATTGTGAATGATATTGACTGAGGAGTTAATGAATAAACATGATTGTATATTTTTATATGAATTATGGTGAATTAAACATAATGTGTATGTTTAGGTAAATTGATCGAAATTGTGGATGTATGTATGAGAAAATATGCTTGGTGATTATCCATATATTTGTATATACATTGTGACGTATATGGATGACTTGTGGTGAGAATGATGATTATGCGTATTCTAAGATTTTAGATATATAACTATGTGCATTGATTATTATGATAATATTTCTCACCCTTCTGCTGAAATGATGTCCTATCTGGCATCGTGCAGGTATCAAGAGTAGAGCTGCTTGTAGTTGCGAAGTCGCTATTGGTGTAGCTGTTTAGTAATTTAATTATATTAGGTCGAGTCATGCTTTGGTCATGTAACATTGGGATAGTTTGGGTTTAGAGATACATTATGTACTCTACGATATGTTTTTATATTCATTGGAATATTATGATGTTGGCCTTAGTGCCTAAGAAATGTTGAATTATATGATGAGCATGGTTATTCTGTTAAGAGAATTATGATATAAATTGAATCCGCTGCTACATGCAACATGAAACTTTGAAAAGCATGATTATTTATTGAAGTGTTAATGAGCATGACAGATGGTTTTTGATGTTTGAAAGTTATGTGTGACGCCCTTTTGTGAATGCATGATTATTTACTCTGATTATTCATATATTTTCCGTGGGGTTTAGAAGGGTGTTACATTAGTGGTATCAGAGTAGGTCGGTCCGTCCGGCCAAGTTGTCTAATGTTGTTTGTTCCCTTGTATGCGACATGTGTGTAAAAACATTGTCGGTGCGTGTTTGTTTCCTAACCTTTGTCTGCAGAAGTGGGAATGATTCAAGTGGGGGAGAAGCTGGTGCTTCACGAGGATGCTGCAAGTATGGAGTTGAGCTTTGTATGTTGAGGCCGACCATTGGTATTCTCGATGAGAGTCTAGGAGGTCGGAATTCTAATTTGAGTTAATAGATTGATTAAATTTTATGAATTTAGTCGAAGAACTTATTTTCGGATTGATGGGAATGACACCATGAGATGTCGTGGTAGAGGTTGTGTTCCAAATAATGTGGGTTGGATGAGAGTACTCGGGAAGAAGAGCATTGAGGTAGATGGAATATCCATCCAGGTGCTATGAAGATGTGACCGAATTTAAGGAATTATTTTGGTGGCCATAGATAGAGAGAGAAGTGGTTGAGTTTGTATATGCTAGTTAGACTTGTTGGAAGTCGAAGAATAAATGTCAGAGACCGTTGGGTCCGATGCAACCGTTGAATATTCCAGAGTGGAGATCGGATAGTATTCCCATGGATTTTGTGTTGTGTTTTTCGGAGAATTTGAGGGATATGATTTTACTTGGGTGATTTTCGATAGAATGACTAAATTGGATCTTTTCCTAACAAGGAAGATTAATCATTTTATGTTGAAGCTAGCTGAGATTTTGCAAGAGACGAATGAAAAGATCAAAAGGATCCAAGAAAGACGTGTTTTGAGAGTTACGATAGTAACTGGTGTTGGTCGAGCTTGAGGTCTTGGAAGCACACTGTGTTTTGTTGATCTGTATCAGAGTGGCGCAGCGGAAGCGTGGGGAAAATAGCAAGTTAGACTGTTTTACCGCTGTCACTTGTGGGAATTGCATGATATGTTCATGTGTCTAAGCTGAGGAGGTACATTGATTCAGATGGATAGAGTACAAGTGAGAGATGATTTGACTATTGAGGCATTGCTAGTTCAGGTTGATAAACGAGAAGCAACTTCTAGGTGAAGGGATTCCTTTGGTGGAGGTAGTTTGGGAGAAAGTTGGATTTAGGAGATTGGGATGCGAGAGTCGTATCCAGAGTTGTTTGAATCAGGTAACATTTTCGAGGACGAAATTTCCTAAAGTGGGGGAGGGTTGTAACAACCCAATTTTCATTAATTAATTATTTATGTTAATTAATTGATTTATTAAAATTATTGGATGATTATTTAAGTGATTTGGTAGATTATTGGGAAGAAGAAAATATAATGGAAAGAAAAGAAATAGAAGAGAAAGGGATATAAGAGAAAGTGGAAAGAAAAGATAGAAAGAAAATAAGGAAAAGAGTAGAGAAACAAAGAGGAAGAAGAGAAAAGAGGGGAAAGCTTGGAAAGCTCAAGAACTGCTTCTAGCTTCTGATTAATCAAGGTAAGGGTGTAAAATCTTATTATTCTATCAATGTGTATGATTATGTATGTGTTTGTTGAAGTTGTTTGAATTGTTGGAGAGTTTTTGCTCATTTTCCATTTTAGGGCAGAAATGAGTGTAATCGATAGAAACCAATGTTTTCGCGGATGAAACTCGAAATAAATTGTGTAGTTTAGTCGAGTAATGTCTAGCCGTGATTATTGGTTTTCGTTTGATTGAATTTGGTTGAATTTGTGAGTTTTGACATTTTTGGGCAATTGGAGGTTAAGATTTTGGATGAAAATCGGAAGTCGTAGAATTTGCGTTTTATGATCCTAAATTGTTATTATATGATTGGTAATGATGAGTAGGTATTTAATCGGGAGAAAATAATTAAATCGGTCGGGTTTTTGGGTGTTTTGGGTACAAACCCGTAGCTTGTTTTTCTAAATTTTTCAGGTGTTAACTGGTTAACACTATGGGTTAACCGATTAACGGTTCATAAAAATGGCCAAAAACTGAATTTTGGAGTCGTTAACCGGTTAACGGAATGCGTTAACCTATTAACGATGTAAGTGTGAGAAAATATTATTTTTTTCGAAACTTTGAAAATTTATAACTTCTTCACCGTTTATCGGATTTTGTCGTTCTTTATATCAAATTGAAGCTAATAATATGTTCTATAACTTAGTGAAAATAAATAATATTTTTAGACGATTTTACCAATTAATCGAGATTAATTATTTTAAGTAAGTGAGGCTTAAATAATTAGAGTGTTCGGTTGCCGTTTGGCATGATGATGTGAATGCATAATGGTTTCTATGGGATTGTGTATGAAGAATGCATGAGAACATATTGTGAATATGTGTACATTGTTTGATAGATATGGTCTTTTGACAAATATATGCATTATTTAAATTGATTAAAAATGCATGGTGATTTATGATGAGGTTCGTTGTTGTTCGGCACGATATTATGTATAATGCATGAGAACATATTGTGAATATGTGTGCATTGCTTGAAAAATAGTGGTGGTGGTATTGAATTGTGAATGCATATGGATTGTATGCAATATTGTGAATAATGCAGGAGAACATATTGTGAATATGTGTGCATTGCTTGATAAATGCGATGATGTTGAAAGTATGAATACTTTGATTAATATGGAATATGTGTTGTGTGTGCAATCTTGATATAATTCTTGTGTGATGAATTATTTGAGTATGCATGAGATTAAGATGCGAGAACAGTCTTAAGTGCATATGATTGTTTTATGAAAATATGTTTATGTGTAAAACTCGTACCCACTGGGGTAGACTGACAAGATGTTGTTCCTAGTGGAGTAATCACTGGGGTAGAATGACAGATGTTGTTTCTAGTGAGGTATAGTGACATGGTCGTATACACTGGGGTAGAATGACTAAGATGTCGTTCCTAGTGGAATAATCACCGGGGTAGAATAAATGAGATGTTGTTCCTAGTGGGGTGCTCTCTGGGGTAGAATAATTGAGATGTTGTTCCTAGTGGAGTATACGTGATACAGTCGTACGCACTGGGGTAGAATGACTATGATGTTGTTCCTAGTGTTGGTGTTCACTGGGGTAGAATGATTATGTGTCGTTCCTAGTGAAATGATCACCGGGGTAGAATGACCGAGATGTTGTTCTTGGTGGGGTACAAGCGATGTATCCAAAATCTCAAATGGAGATTAGTGAGAATTGATGAGTTTTATATGAGTCACATGGCATAGATATCATTGCTATATGAAAGTATGCTTGTGTGTGAATTGTTGAATTGAGAACTTTGGATATATGCATGATAAATATGCTTGGCGTTATATATATATATATATATATATATATATTTTATGATGAATTGTGATGAATAAACATAATTGTAAATGTTTATGTGCAATAATGTGAATTGTGAATGTGTAATTGTGAATGATATTGACTGAGGAGTTAATGAATAAACATGATTTTATATGTTTATATGAATTATGGTGAATTAAACATAATGTGTATGTTTAGGTAAATTGATCGAAATTGTGGATGTATGTATGAGAAAGTATGCTTGGTGATTATCCATATATTTGTATATATATTGTGACGTATATGGATGACTTGTGGTGAGAATGATGATTATGCGTATTCTAAGATTTTAGATATATAACTATGTGCATTGATTATTATGATAATATTTCTCACCCTTCTGCTGAAATGATGTCCTATCTGGCATCGTGCAGGTATCAAGAGTAGAGCTGCTTGTAGTTGCGAAGTCGCTATTGGTGTAGCTGTTTAGTAATTTAATTATATTAGGTCGAGTCATGCTTTGGTCATGTAACATTGGGATAGTTTGGGTTTAGAGATACATTATGTACTCTACGATATGTTTTTATATTCATTGGAATATTATGATGTTGGCCTTAGTGCCTAAGAAATGTTGAATTATATGATGAGCATGGTTATTCTGTTAAGAGAATTATGATATAAATTGAATCCGCTGCTACATGCAACATGAAACTTTGAAAAGCATGATTATTTATTGAAGTGTTAATGAGCATGACAGATGGTTTTTGATGTTTGAAAGTTATGTGTGACGCCCTTTTGTGAATGCATGATTATTTACTCTGATTATTCATATATTTTCCGTGGGGTTTAGAAGGGTGTTACATTAGTGGTATCAGAGTAGGTCGGTCCGTCCGGCCAAGTTGTCTAATGTTGTTTGTTCCCTTGTATGCGACATGTGTGTAAAAACATTGTCGGTGCGTGTTTGTTTCCTAACCTTTGTCTGCAGAAGTGGGAATGATTCAAGTGGGGGAGAAGCTGGTGCTTCACGAGGATGCTGCAAGTATGGAGTTGAGCTTTGTATGTTGAGGCCGACCATTGGTATTCTCGATGAGAGTCTAGGAGGTCGGAATTCTAATTTGAGTTAATAGATTGATTAAATTTTATGAATTTAGTCGAAGAACTTATTTTCGGATTGATGGGAATGACACCATGAGATGTCGTGGTAGAGGTTGTGTTCCAAATAATGTGGGTTGGATGAGAGTACTCGGGAAGAAGAGCATTGAGGTAGATGGAATATCCATCCAGGTGCTATGAAGATGTGACCGAATTTAAGGAATTATTTTGGTGGCCATAGATAGAGAGAGAAGTGGTTGAGTTTGTATATGCTAGTTAGACTTGTTGGAAGTCGAAGAATAAATGTCAGAGACCGTTGGGTCCGATGCAACCGTTGAATATTCCAGAGTGGAGATCGGATAGTATTCCCATGGATTTTGTGTTGTGTTTTTCGGAGAATTTGAGGGATATGATTTTACTTGGGTGATTTTCGATAGAATGACTAAATTGGATCTTTTCCTAACAAGGAAGATTAATCATTTTATGTTGAAGCTAGCTGAGATTTTGCAAGAGACGAATGAAAAGATCAAAAGGATCCAAGAAAGACGTGTTTTGAGAGTTACGATAGTAACTGGTGTTGGTCGAGCTTGAGGTCTTGGAAGCACACTGTGTTTTGTTGATCTGTATCAGAGTGGCGCAGCGGAAGCGTGGGGAAAATAGCAAGTTAGACTGTTTTACCGCTGTCACTTGTGGGAATTGCATGATATGTTCATGTGTCTAAGCTGAGGAGGTACATTGATTCAGATGGATAGAGTACAAGTGAGAGATGATTTGACTATTGAGGCATTGCTAGTTCAGGTTGATAAACGAGAAGCAACTTCTAGGTGAAGGGATTCCTTTGGTGGAGGTAGTTTGGGAGAAAGTTGGATTTAGGAGATTGGGATGCGAGAGTCGTATCCAGAGTTGTTTGAATCAGGTAACATTTTCGAGGACGAAATTTCCTAAAGTGGGGGAGGGTTGTAACAACCCAATTTTCATTAATTAATTATTTATGTTAATTAATTGATTTATTAAAATTATTGGATGATTATTTAAGTGATTTGGTAGATTATTGGGAAGAAGAAAATATAATGGAAAGAAAAGAAATAGAAGAGAAAGGGATATAAGAGAAAGTGGAAAGAAAAGATAGAAAGAAAATAAGGAAAAGAGTAGAGAAACAAAGAGGAAGAAGAGAAAAGAGGGGAAAGCTTGGAAAGCTCAAGAACTGCTTCTAGCTTCTGATTAATCAAGGTAAGGGTGTAAAATCTTATTATTCTATCAATGTGTATGATTATGTATGTGTTTGTTGAAGTTGTTTGAATTGTTGGAGAGTTTTTGCTCATTTTCCATTTTAGGGCAGAAATGAGTGTAATCGATAGAAACCAATGTTTTCGCGGATGAAACTCGAAATAAATTGTGTAGTTTAGTCGAGTAATGTCTAGCCGTGATTATTGGTTTTCGTTTGATTGAATTTGGTTGAATTTGTGAGTTTTGACATTTTTGGGCAATTGGAGGTTAAGATTTTGGATGAAAATCGGAAGTCGTAGAATTTGCGTTTTATGATCCTAAATTGTTATTATATGATTGGTAATGATGAGTAGGTATTTAATCGGGAGAAAATAATTAAATCGGTCGGGTTTTTGGGTGTTTTGGGTACAAACCCGTAGCTTGTTTTTCTAAATTTTTCAGGTGTTAACTGGTTAACACTATGGGTTAACCGATTAACGGTTCATAAAAATGGCCAAAAACTGAATTTTGGAGTCGTTAACCGGTTAACGGAATGCGTTAACCTATTAACGATGTAAGTGTGAGAAAATATTATTTTTTTCGAAACTTTGAAAATTTATAACTTCTTCACCGTTTATCGGATTTTGTCGTTCTTTATATCAAATTGAAGCTAATAATATGTTCTATAACTTAGTGAAAATAAATAATATTTTTAGACGATTTTACCAATTAATCGAGATTAATTATTTTAAGTAAGTGAGGCTTAAATAATTAGAGTGTTCGGTTGCCGTTTGGCATGATGATGTGAATGCATAATGGTTTCTATGGGATTGTGTATGAAGAATGCATGAGAACATATTGTGAATATGTGTACATTGTTTGATAGATATGGTCTTTTGACAAATATATGCATTATTTAAATTGATTAAAAATGCATGGTGATTTATGATGAGGTTCGTTGTTGTTCGGCACGATATTATGTATAATGCATGAGAACATATTGTGAATATGTGTGCATTGCTTGAAAAATAGTGGTGGTGGTATTGAATTGTGAATGCATATGGATTGTATGCAATATTGTGAATAATGCAGGAGAACATATTGTGAATATGTGTGCATTGCTTGATAAATGCGATGATGTTGAAAGTATGAATACTTTGATTAATATGGAATATGTGTTGTGTGTGCAATCTTGATATAATTCTTGTGTGATGAATTATTTGAGTATGCATGAGATTAAGATGCGAGAACAGTCTTAAGTGCATATGATTGTTTTATGAAAATATGTTTATGTGTAAAACTCGTACCCACTGGGGTAGACTGACAAGATGTTGTTCCTAGTGGAGTAATCACTGGGGTAGAATGACAGATGTTGTTTCTAGTGAGGTATAGTGACATGGTCGTATACACTGGGGTAGAATGACTAAGATGTCGTTCCTAGTGGAATAATCACCGGGGTAGAATAAATGAGATGTTGTTCCTAGTGGGGTGCTCTCTGGGGTAGAATAATTGAGATGTTGTTCCTAGTGGAGTATACGTGATACAGTCGTACGCACTGGGGTAGAATGACTATGATGTTGTTCCTAGTGTTGGTGTTCACTGGGGTAGAATGATTATGTGTCGTTCCTAGTGAAATGATCACCGGGGTAGAATGACCGAGATGTTGTTCTTGGTGGGGTACAAGCGATGTATCCAAAATCTCAAATGGAGATTAGTGAGAATTGATGAGTTTTATATGAGTCACATGGCATAGATATCATTGCTATATGAAAGTATGCTTGTGTGTGAATTGTTGAATTGAGAACTTTGGATATATGCATGATAAATATGCTTGGCGTTATATATATATATATATATATATATATATATATATATATATATATATATATATATATATATATATATATATATATATATATATATATATATATATATATATATATATATATATATATATATATATATATATATATATATATATATATATATATATATATATATATATATATATATATATATATATATATATATATATATATATATATATATATATATATATATATATATATATATATATATATATATATATATATATATATATATTTTATGATGAATTGTGATGAATAAACATAATTGTAAATGTTTATGTGCAATAATGTGAATTGTGAATGTGTAATTGTGAATGATATTGACTGAGGAGTTAATGAATAAACATGATTTTATATGTTTATATGAATTATGGTGAATTAAACATAATGTGTATGTTTAGGTAAATTGATCGAAATTGTGGATGTATGTATGAGAAAGTATGCTTGGTGATTATCCATATATTTGTATATATATTGTGACGTATATGGATGACTTGTGGTGAGAATGATGATTATGCGTATTCTAAGATTTTAGATATATAATTATGTGCATTGATTATTATGATAATATTTCTCACCCTTCTGCTGAAATAATGTCATATCTGACATCGTGCAGGAATCAAGAGTAGAGCTGCTTGTAGTTGCGAAGTCGCTATTGGTGTAGCTGTTTAGTAATTTAATTATATTAGGTCGAGTCATGCTTTGGTCATGTAACACTGGGATCGTTTGGGTTTAGAGATACATTATGTACTCTACGATATGTTTTTATATTCATTGGAATATTATGATGTTGGCCTTAGTGCCTAAGAAATGTTGAATTATATGATGAGCATGGTTATTCTGTTAAGAGAATTATGATATAAATTGAATCCGCTGCTACATGCAACATGAAACTTTGAAAAGCATGATTATTTATTGAAGTGTTAATGAGCATGACAGGTGGTTTTTGATGTTTGAAAGTTATGTGTGACGCCCTTTTGTAAATGCATGATTATTTACTCTGATTATTCATATATTTTCCGTGGGGTTTAGAAGGGTGTTACATTAGTGGTATCAGAGTAGGTCGGTCCGTCCGGCCAAGTTGTCTAATGTTGTTTGTTCCCTTGTATGCGACATGTGTGTGAAAACATTGTCGGTGCGTGTTTGTTGCCTAACCTTTGTCTGCAGAAGTGGGAATGATTCAAGTGGGGGAGAAGCTGGTGCTTCAAGAGGATGCTGCAAGTATGAAGTTGAGCTTTGTATGTTGAGGCCGACCATTGGTATTCTCAATGAGAGTCGAGGAGGTCGGAATTCTAATTTGAGTTAATAGATTGATTAAATTTTATGAATTTAGTCGAAGAACTTATTTTCGAATTGATGGGAATGACACCATGAGATGTCGTGGTAGAGGTTGTGTTCCAAATAGTGTGGGTTGGATGAGAGTACTCGGGAAGAAGGGCATTGAGGTAGATGGAATATCCATCCAGGTGCTATGAAGATGTGACCGAATTTAAGGAATTATTTTGGTGGCCATAGATAGAGAGAGAAGTGGTTGAGTTTGTATATGCTGGTTAGACTTGTTGGAAGTCGAAGAATAAATGTCAGAGACCATTGGGTCCGATGCAACCGTTGAATATTCCAGAGTGGAAATCGGATAGTATTCCCATGGATTTTGTGTTGTGTTTTTCGGAGAATTTGAGGGATATGATTTTACTTGGGTGATTTTCGATAGAATGACTAAATTGGCTCTTTTCCTAACAAGGAAGATTAATCATTCTATGTTGAAGCTAGCTGAGATTTTGCAAGAGACGAATGAAAAGATCAAAAGGATCCAAGAAAGACGTGTTTTGAGAGTTACGATAGTAACTGGTGTTGCTCGAGCTTGAGGTCTCGGAAGTACACTGTGTTTTGTTGATCTGTATCAGAGTGGCGCAGCGGAAGCGTGGGGAAAATAGCAGGTTAGACTGTTTTACCGCTGTCACTTGTGGGAATTACATGATATGTTCATGTGTCTAAGCTGAGGAGGTACATTGATTCAGATGGATAGAGTACAAGTGAGAGATGATTTGACTGTTGAGGCATTGCTAGTTCAGGTTGATGAACGAGAAGCAACTTCTAGGTGAAGGGATTCCTTTGGTGGAGGTAGTTTGGGAGAAAGTTGGATTTGGGAGATTGGGATGCGAGAGTCGTATCCAGAGTTGTTTGAATCAGGTAACATTTTCGAGGACGAAATTTCCTAAAATGGGGGAGGGTTGTAACAGCCCAATTTTCATTAATTAATTATTTATGTTAATTAATTGATTTATTGAAATTATTGAATGATTATTTAAGTGATTTGGGAGATAATTGGGGAGAAGAAAATATAATGGAAAGAAAAGAAATAGAAGAGAAAGGGATATAAGAGAAAGTGGAAAGAAAAGAGATAAAAAGAAAAGATAGAAAGAAAAGAAGGAAAAGAGTAGAGAAAGAAAGAGGAAGAAGAGAAACGAGGGGAAAGCTTGGAAAGCTCAAGAACGGATTCTAGCGTTCGATTAATCAAGGTAAGGGTGTGAAATCTTATTATTCTATCAATGTGTATGATTATGTATGTGTTTGTTGAAGTTGTTTGGATTGTTATAGAGTTTTTGCTCATTTTCCATTTTAGGGCAGAAATGAGTGTAATTGATAGAAACTGATGTTTTCGCGAATGAAACTCGAAATACATTGTGTAGTTTAGTCGGGTAATGTCTAGCCGTGATTATTGGTTTTCGTTTGATTGAATTTGGTTGAATTTGTGAGTTTTGACATTTTTGGGCAATTGGAGGTTAAGATTTTGGATGAAAATCGGAAGTCGTAGAATTTGCGTTTTATGATTCTAAATTGTTACTATATGATTGGTAATGATGAGTAGGTATTTAATCGGGAGAAAATAATTAAATCGGTCGGGTTTTTGTGGGGTTTTGGGCATAAACTTGTAGCTTGTTTTTCCAAATTTTTCAGGTGTTAACTGGTTAACACTATGGGTTAACCGATTAACGGTTCATAAAAATGGCCAAAAACTGAATTTTGGAACCGTAACCGGTTAACGGAATGCGTTAACCCGTTAACGATGTAAGTGTGAGAAAATATTATTTTTTTCGAAACTTTGAAAACTCATAACTTCTTCGCCGTTTATCGGATTTTGTCGTTCTTTATATCAAACTGAAGCTAATAATATGTTTTATAACTTGGTGAAAAGATATATTATTTTTAGTCGATTTTACCGATTAATCGAGATTAATTATTTAAAGTAAGTGAGGCTTAAATAATTAGAGTGTTCTGTTGCCATTTGGCATGATGATGTGAATGCATAATGATTTCTATGCGATTGTGTGTGAAGAATGCATGAGAACATATTGTGAATATGTGTGCATTGTTTGATAAATGTGGTCTTTTGACAAATATATTCATTGTTTAAATTGATTAAAAATGCATGGTGATTTATGATGAGGTTCGTTGCCGTTCGGTACGATATTGTGAATAATTCATGAGAACATATTGTGAATATGTGTGCATTACTTGAAAAATAGTGGTGGTGGTATTGAATTATGAATGCATATGGATTGTATGCAATATTGTGAATAATGCATGAGAACATATTGTGAATATGTGTGCATTGCTTGATAAATGTGATGATGTTGATAGTATGAATACTTTGATTAATATGGAATATGTGTTGTGTGTGCAATCATGATATAATTCTTGTGTGATAATTTAATTGAGTATGCATGAGATTAAGATGCGAGAACAGTCTTAAGTGCATATGATTGATTTATGAAAATATGTTTATGTGTAAAACTCGTACTCACTAGGGTAGAATGACAAGATGTTGTTCCTAGTGGAGTAATCACTGGGGTAGAATGACAGATGTTGTTCCTAGTGAGGTATAGTGACATGGTCGTATACACTGGGGTAGAAAGACTAAGATGTCATTCCTAGTTGAATAATCACCGGGGTAGAATAACTGAGATGTTGTTCCTGGTGGGGTGCTCTTTGGGGTAGAATAACTGAGATGTTGTTCCTAGTAGAGTATACGTGATACAGTCGTACGCACTAGGGTAGAATGACTATGCTGTTGTTCCTAGTGTTGGTGTTCACTGGGGTAGAATGACTATGTGTCGTTCCTAGTGTTGGTGTTCACTGGGGTAGAATGACTATGTGTCGTTCCTAGTAAAATGATCACTGGGGTAGAATGACCGAGATGTTGTTCCTTGTGGGGTACAAGCGATGTACCCAAAATCTCAAATGGAGATTGGTGAGAATTGATGAGTTTTATATGAGTCACATGGCATAGATATCATTGTTATATGAAAGTATGCTTGTGTGTAAATTGTTGAATTGAGAACTTTGGATATATGCATGATAAATATGCTTGGCGTTATATATATATATATATATATATATATATATATATATATATATATATATATATATATATATATATATATATATATATATATATATATATATATATATATATATATATATATATATATATATATATATATATATATATATATATATATATATATATATATATATATATATATATATATATATATATATATATATATATATATATATATATATATATATATATATATATATATATATATATATATATATATATATATATATATATATATATGTATATATGTGTGTGTGTGTGTGTGTGTGTGTGTGTGTGTGTGTGTGTATATTTTATGATGAATTGTGATGAATAAACATAATTGTAAATGTTTATGTGCAATAATGTGAATTGTGAATGATATATACTGAGGAATTAATGAATAAACATGATTGTATATGTTTATATGAATTATGGTGAATTAAACATAATGTGTATGTTTAGGTAAATTGATTGAAATTGTGGATGTATGTATGAGGAAATATGCTTGGTGATTATCCATATATTTGTATATACATTGTGACGTATATGGATGACTTGTAGTGAGAATGATGATTATGCATATTCTAAGATTGTAGATATATAATTATGTGCATTGAATATTATGATAATATTTCTCACCCTTCTGCTGAAATGATGTCCTATCTGGCATTGTGCAGGTATCAAGAGTAGAGCTGCTTGTAGTTGCGAAGTCGCTATTGGTGTAATTGTTTAGTAATTTAATTATATTGGGTCGAGTCATGCTCTTGTCATGTAACACTGGGATTGTTTGGGTTATATTTTAGAGATACATTATGTACTCTATGATATGTTTTTATATTCATTGGAATATTATGATGTTGGCCTTAGTGCCTAAGAAATGTTGAATTATATGATGAGCATGGTTATTCTGTTAAGAGAATTATGATATAAATTGAATCCGCTGCTACATGCGACATGAAACTTTGAAAAACATGATTATTTATTGAAGTGTTAATGAGCATGACAGGTGGTTTTTGATGTTTGAAAGTTATGTGTGATGCTCTTTTGTGAATGCATGATTATTTACTCTGATTATTCATATATTTTCCGTGGGGTTTAGAAGGGTATTACACCGTGCAAAAAATATTCTTCCCATTTCACCCTCGTACTCATTCTATAAGTACAACCTCTTTACCCTTCATTCGGGGGTGGAGAAGAACCAACAAATTGCTGCCCTTTTTATTCTGCAAATCCTCTCAACCATCAAATCTATCCTCCCTCAACCGTTACATTTGCTAAACCTTTTTTATTGAACCAACCAAAATCAGCCTTCATACTACCTTTAGCAATTTCTCTCAACCTCAAATCGTAAAACCCTTCTTAAACCTCACTCAAACCTCACAACCCAGCAACACCACTCAAACTCCTTTTCAACATAACACATTCTCAAACCAGATCGCAAACTAGAATAGAAGTAGAAGAAGAGAAGTTGAATAAAATCTATGATTGAAATCAAAACAGGGGAAAATATACAAACATGAGAATCAAATAAAAGATGAAAAGGAGTGAGAGAACGAGAAATAGAAGTGGAGAATCAGACGCGAGGATGGTTGATAATTGATTGAAGATTTTTCTCTTTTCGTCACTTTGTTTCTTCGATGATTTTGTTGATACTGTTTAATCTTGGTTTGCTGATGATGTTGTTGGGTTTTGTTTTAAAACATTTGGGCTAACAGATTTTGTTGTAAACAAAACTTTGTTTTGTGTGAAAATTATTTTGGTTTTGAGGTACTATGATGAAGTTTATGTTTTGTGGACCACGCCTAGTTGGTAGGATCTCGTGGTCCATTTGATTTCCATATTACTTTTTGTTATTTTTTACCTGCGTGTCCACCACCCTTTTTGTGGTAGCCGTGTGGAGGTGATGGGCCTTTGGAGCCCATATGATCCTCCTTAGACCCATTTCTCACACTCACCCTTTATTCAATTTCAAAACCCTCCTCTTCTTTTATATTAATTAGTTTTTTCTTAAATTTTTTTAAAAACTTTTTTTTTACTATTTTCTACTATAATAATTCTTTGTATTTTAATATTAATTCTTTGTTTAACCTTTTCTTTGTGATTTTAATTTTATTCATATTCCTTATTGATCCATTTATCTTATTGTTTCATCTCGTTTCGATTTTATTTTTTCGGTCCATGAAGTCTTTTTATTCGCGAATGTTGGTTACTTGAGGTTGTTTAACCTTCATGATTTTAAATCTGTAGTGAGTGATCATCGAGATCACTTTCTATACTTTGGGATCGTGATACGTTACCTTAGATTAATCAACGAAAGTTTGTGATTAAGATGAGACCGTCACCTTTTCTTTTCGTGTGACACGATTTCTTTGGAGAATGATTCACAATGTCATTTCTCTATCGTGTTTTAGTACAAAGATGATCTTGCACGATCTCCTATAGTATGATCTTCGTCATAGATGGTGCTATGAAGGTTTAGCGTTAAAGTCGACCCGGTTATTCGATTAATTACTAACTACTAACTTTAATTTCAGTCAATATACTCCTGCTTTAATTTCTGTCAATATACCCTTGTTTTATTTTTATCAATATATCAGTGTTCATATACTATTGTTAATATTATCTTGATTATATTATTGTTGATATCATCTTGATTATATTATTCATCTGTTCATATTATTCACCTGTTCATATTCATTATATTGTTCATACTTTATTCACTAATAAAAAACACACTAAAAATATTGAAACCATAAAAGCCTAAATTGGTGGACTGTTGGTTACTTTTATGAGCAATGGAACTTGGACTTTGTACAGAAATCCTAACTTGAAGCTTTTGTTTGACTCTCACTCAAGGCTTAGTTTAGGACACCTCGCGCACACACGACTTCCTCTTGGGCTACCTGATAATGAGACCCATTTATTTTGTGCAATCTCGTGTAACTTTCATGTACCCGGCTCCTATTCCAATGTACGCATTCATATTGCTTTGATTATGGTTTGTTTACTAGGAGCACCCCTAGGGAGTAGCATAGACTAAACCATTTTCAAACTAATTCTCGATTCATCGCCGAGCCACTTTTCAAAACACCCTCTGTAAGTCGATTGCTATTTAGCATTTACCATCAACCTAATGCATACATACTTGCATATTTTCTCGTGAATTCGTTACTAGGAGCGTCTCTAGGGACTAGGATCAATTCGCACTTCAACCAAACCCTCGATTCTTCGTCGAGCCATTTTCTAATCAAACTCTTATCAACTTCTTCACATGCAAATATAATCAAACCCTTGATCCAACGTCAAACGGGTTTTCACAGTCAAACTTCAAAACGATTAACAATTATCTAAACTCTTTTCAAGGTGAAAAAGAGGGGGATTGAGCCTTTAATCTCTCTTCATTTTTTTAGGTACAAGTTATCTTACTCGTGTGTGAGCAATTGACGCCTCTAAAACATTTCCAACTCGACAACATTCAAACTATCTTCCAACCATTCGTTATTCAAAACACTTCTCAAACATAACCTCTTTTCAAGATGAAAAAGAGAGAGAGTCAGGTCTTTGACTCATTCTCCTGATTACTTGGGCCCGAGGAGCCTTTCTTAAGCTTCGAGTAATCATCATCCAAACCAAACTTCAACATGTTAACCCCCTTTTATTCATGGTCGTATCTACGAACTACAGACGCTCTGATTCTTCATTCTTTTTTTAATGTAAGATACGTAGGCACAAGATTGCGATGATCTTGGAGAGCCACCTTTTTTATTTTTCCTCCATTTTTTGCGTCTACCTTCCCTCCATCTTCCGTTTTGCCCTCTAACCTTTTTACGTAGTCGAACTACAAAATCTCTGATTTCTCATTCTCGTCCGAATGAGCATACATAGGCACAATGGTCCCATTCCTTGGAGAGCTCCTTTTCCTAAAACCACCCATTTTCCCTCAGCATCAAATCCTTTTATCTTACCATTTCACATTTATCATTGAGAAGAAAACAAATAAGCTTAGCTAACATTCATCACAATTCGAACTAAGAGGTTCCCGTTGAGTACAACAGACATGTGGGATGCTAATACCTTTCCTTTACGTAACCGACTCCCGAACCCAGAATGCGGTTGTGACGACCATGTTCTTATCTCTTTAAAGGTTTTCTCGATATTTTCCTTTCCCTCTTTTTGGGAAAAATAAAGTTCGGTGGCGACTCTGTCGAACCGCATTATGCGCCTTTTGCGTGAGGGTCGTGTCTCTCGATTTTATATTTTTTCGAGGTGCGACACATACTAACTTAATGGGCTTTTACACAAAGGTCCATTACACAAGATAAGAAAGTGTTAAAGTAACACCTAAAATAAAAATATTTTAAAAAATAGGAAGTAAATTTTATTAAACTCTTCATTTCATCCATTCATTACTTGAATGAAAAATATAGTGTGAATGTGAATAAATGAATATTTATACGATGATGATGTCAGATGTTTATCTAATCATCTAAAGTTGAAACTTTTATTTTATTCTGATGTTGGATAACCTTCTGGCATCAATCTCCCTGCAAGATGGCTAAGGAGTGAATATTTGAATTTAGGAGACAAACTGCTAAAGTTTTTCCTAAGAAGTTGTTTTTTTCTCTTAATATCCATTTCACTTTTCACAAACTCTAAGCAGATGAATCAACGAAAGCATGGTTGATTCACCAATGTCTCAAAATTCATTTTATTCTTTCCATTTACATGTTTTTGTGTTTGAGCAAAGTTTGGTGTGTCTATTTCGTTTTCTATGGCATATATGTTAAATCATTCAGATTTATGGATGTAATGAGATTTACTAGAGGGAAATAAATAATGTGAATGTAGAGAGAAACAACTAGATCCATAGAAAGATATAAATGTGATAAACTTAATTGAAATTTTACTATACAGGTTACAAAATAAATCGTTTTCTTTTAAATTCATTTAAGATAATATTTAAAAATGTTAATTTAACACACTGAAAATTCAGAGTTGTGAAAGAGAGAAAATGTGAAACCTTATTTGGTTGTGTCAGTTTAAGTGACCAGAGTCTTGAAAGAGTAGGAGAATAACTCATAAGATACTAAGACAACTCACACACATACTTACAACTATGAGGAGTCTCTCTTTATTTGGTGAAATGACCTAAAAAAATTTTAAGGCCTAACTAATTGATTATAGATATGTCTAATCAATAAAGAGTTGTTTTACAGCTGAATAATCAATAATTTCATTTTGTAACGACTATAATCGATTGAATTAGTCTCTTAATGATTGACAATAATTAAATATAAAAATAGTCCATTTGTGACTTGAATAACCAATTATTCTCTTGTAATAATCAATTATTACATTAAAACAACACATGAATTGTTTTATTTTTAAGACACATTTTCTCTTATGTAAAAGAGAACTCTCCTTATTTAAAACCACACAAGAATTTGAATTTTTCTATCCCGTTCAATCTTATTACTCTCCTACTCTCTCTGGTAATTTTCTTTCAACAAAAAGTTGCTCTAGTGTCTTGTGATTAAAAACTATTTGTGAGGAAAGTTGTGTATTGGTGTCGTGTTTGATTGGTTAATTCAAGAGTGTGATTCTCGTTAAAGTTATCGGTTTGGTTCTAGAGATAAACTAGTAAAAAAATTGTTTGGTTCTACAATCACTTCGATCAAAGTTATGTTTAGTTAATGAAATTAATTGGTAAAATCTCTACTCGGTTCATGAGCTTAACCCATGGAAAAACTCTTATTTGGTTGGGGGACAAGTTAATGTAAAATATCTCAATTCGCTTGTAACAAAGGTTCGTGGGCATAACTTGAAAAAACTCAAGTCATTATTAAAACTCTTGAAAAGATTTTTTGGGGCGAGGATTAGGCCAAGATTCAGTCGAACCTCGACAAATCTCGGTGTCGTCTCTCTAATCTTATTTTTTTTATATTATGTCATTTATTTTCTCAATTTCATTTCTTTCTGTTTTTTTTCCTGTGCTATCTCAATACTAACACAAACAAACTATTTTAAATAAACAAATATTTAAATACCACAAATTTCTAATATCATAATTCACTCATTTTTGTGTTTGAAGTCACTTATTCAATAACTTTCACTTTCACATCAATTTTAAGGAACATGTAGTGTTTTAACCATAATTGTAAATTCACAAATATATATATATATATATATATATATATATATATATATATATATATATATATATATATATTATATATATATATATATATATATATATATATATATATATATATATATATATATATATATATATATATATATATATTTATCTCACACACACGCACACACACATAGAGCGAGTAGAATATTAAATATTATTTTAACTCATATGAGAAAAGATATTTATCTTATTTTTATAAATTTGTCTTAAAATATAAGATAATTTTCAGTTTTATTTATTAGTCTCACTCTTTTTTCAAATATAATACTCATTAATAATATCAATTTACATTAAAATATATTAAAAATTCAATTAAAAATATATTTATACACGCAATTTAGTCATAGTCATATGCAAATATACAAATTATACACATTAATATAATCTTGTTAAATCAACTCAATTAATAGTTGTATAGAAACAATTATTTAAAGAGACTTGAGTTTCAACAAGCGATATCTTCATTATTTATTTAAAAAAAAGTAAAATTTTAGTTATTAGAATAGTATATCAAAAAGAAATACATTGACTATATTATTAAAATTTATAGGTCTAAATAGTCTACTGATCATAATTCTATTATCTAATTTAATTGTAAATAAGTTGAATATCACAAATTCGAACTAAAATTTTACAATTAAGCAAAAGCGCATAAGCATTTGAGCAATTTTTGAATGAAAATATGTCACATAAATAATATTTTATTTATATAAAAATGAAATTAAAATTTTGTATTAATTTATCATCCAACAAATACCTTAAAAGTCCTAATTAAAAAAGTCAAAAATTAAAAAACTTATACTAAAAATAAAAAATTTCCAACTTAAGAAAAAGTTATTTATAAAATGACCATGGCAAAGAGTGTCTTAAAAACAATAAGTTTTCAACTTAATAAAAGTTGAATACAATATTCTCCAGCACAACATTATTATATTTGTTGCCCTAACCAATATTATAAAGATGGTCAATAAATTCTCTTCATAAAATAATTTGTCTTATCCAAGTGGCATTCAAATATTTATTTGATGCAGTAGGTGATATTTAGACTTAATATTATTTTAATTTAGCATGTTGTAAAGTGGTGTGATGATAAGCTAATTGATTGAGAATATAAAAATAAGAATAGGTTAAGAAAGATATATGTCAGCAGTGAATCATAAAATGTAGCGACTCGGAGCAGGTCCAAGTGAAATGAACATCTTGAATGTGTTGGTTTCTAGGAAGGTGCGGTTCTTCATACGCCTAACAAGATTGACTTTAGCTTATTTTTGTTTCTATTATTCACTCCCTATCTACTAGTAGACCAAATGTTTTTTTATTTCTTTTTTTCTAAAAAGTAAGATATCATTGAGCTAAAGTATAAGGGGGTATTCTTACTCTTCTACAAAGATATAAACATGATAGAGATTTCAAACCAATAAAGCCTAAGTTAAACAATCAAGAGGGTCCATCTTTAAATCTAGAAAGCTCCATTTGGAATAAAGAATTTCACTAATAGTAGACCATTCTCAAACTAACATTTTAATAGATCAAACCAAGTCATTAACATATCTATTAAAACAAAATTGTTTCTCTCATTTCAAATGCTCTAAATCACTGTCCACCAAATGCTATCGACTTTTCTATTTTTTGAGAAATTATTGGACAGACTGCACCAATCTAAATACCGCTTTTAAGAAGGGCCAATGAACCCCTTTGAGAAACCAATCCATTTTCCCACCATGTCCCAAACTCTCACCATAAAAGGACAGTAAAAAAAAAAGAGATTGTTCAATTCTTCCACCCCTTAAGAACAAAAAAACACACAATCATTCATTAATATTAAGACACAAACCTCTAAATTTCAACAGTTCTTTCGTCGGTAATCTGTCCCACAAAAACCTCTAACTGAACGCTTTAATCCTAGTCAGAATATGAGAAGACCAAAGTTTGGCAAAAGCGCTGTTGTGACCATCCTCTAACAGATCTTGAAATCTAGATTTCATGATGTTTTCGTACTCGAGTTTTGATGTATACGACAAACCTTCAGCTGAATCCCAAAGCAAAGAATCTGCCATACTTGTTGCCGGGCAGAATTGAAATAACAAAGACTTCAGCTGATGTAGTCTTTGAACTCAGATTGGTCCTGCGTCTGAATTCCCAACTCCTCCCAAGTCCAAAGGCCATTAACGCAAGATCCCATGTAGACCAAACATGTTTATGAAAACTTTATGGATTTTGTTAATTTGTGTCCTTAGGACACATGTTAAGAATATTTTTGTGTGGATAAACAGTGTAGGTTGGGTGGGTAAACATTTCAAAATAAAATTTTCATTTGTAAAATGTTTCTATTAGAGTTTAAAAAAAAAGTTTTGCGTGGCGGAAATAAAGTTTGCGTAAAAAGAGATTATACTTATCGATTGGAAGTTATGTAAGTATCCTTAAACAGTTTACGACAATCAAGTTGAACAATTAAATTACATAAAAAATTACAAACTATTTGGAAAAACAATATCCTCAATCAATCACGAATCTATGAATATGAGATTCAGATTCATGCAACAATGTAAAAAGAATGAGATAGAAGATGAAAAAAAAATTTGTTTGCAAGTGTTCAAGAAAGATTCAAAACCTTTTTGAAAAGTAAGAACAAGTGGTTTGTGAGTTTTCAAATCATCAATGAAATAATGTGCTCTCTAACATTATGAAAGGTTGAGATGAAAATGATTTATAGGTGCTGGAGATGAAGCACAAAAAGAAGTAAAAAAAATCATGTTTGATTCGAATCAAGAGCATTTGGTTATTTGAGTCAAGTGGCAAGGTCATGTGGAACAAGATCAACACATAAAGAGAGACCCATTTTCTGTTATTCGACTCAAGATTAATGCATGATTCGACTCACACATGTCATGATTAGATGCAGAGCATAGTCATGATTCGACTCAAACTTGAAAGTGGCTGATGAAGGATATATGATTTGACTGAAGTAAACATTGTGATTTGACTCACAACTGTATGATTTGAATCAATAACTAGTTGTGATTCAACTCACAAGCTCCAACAAATTCTTGTTCCTCTCAACCATGTTTGATTCGACTTATGGATATGTGTGATTCGATTCACGCATCCAAAATCTCAAAAGTCCAAGTTCTTAACTATGTTTTGAGATTCTACATTTGACGTGACTTTAATCAATCTCAATTATGTTCTTGTTTGAAAAAATCGACTAATTAACTTAAAGAATAATGTTCTAGCTCAAACACAAACACTTTGAATTATGCATGCTAAAAACGGATCCAAAACTCAATCCTAAAAGATAAGCAATTGAATAGGAGACTCGAATATAAACCAAATTCAAAGTAAAACTTAAAAGACAAGTAACAAAACTACAAGAGATTATCTCCCTTAATGTATCAGAGACATGCAACTTCAGTCTCCCCCTTTATGATGTTTGACAAGCTTTCACTTGAAATTGATTCGAATTTAAGCAAAAGAAAAATATGATCAATGCTTTCCTTTAACTGCTTGTGCCCCCCCTAAAACATTGCACAACGCACAACAACATAAAACCCATAAAACAAATCTAGACTCACATTACAACTTCTTCCTCTTTGACAAGATCAAAAAGAGATAGACATTAATAAGTTTAAACGCAAACAAAACCGACAACATGAACGATATTCCAGAGAAGCAAGTGAGCTAAACATAACTAAGAAGAATATACAACAACAAATATCAGATACAAAATATGAATATTGACATGTTAAATGCAACAAATAAGCAAATAGACATGCAATTATACAACAAAAACGTAATACATGGTCAAAACCATAAATGGAAGATTTAAATAATGCACAAACAAACGTAATAATGCTTAAATGCACATAATTAAAAACACATATTTAAAAAGATATTAAATGCAACATGTGAACAATCAAAACAACAACTTATGAATGAATCAATGAAATAAGAAATGTAAGAAGTAAGCAAATAAACATATAAGAACAAAATACAAAAAATGATATAAATAATGTTAGAGTTAAAGAAACAGACCAATAGCTTTGGTTAGAAAAAATTGCTACAAGAAAATGTTAGTGTACAACATAAACATATAGCAAATGAAATGAAATAGGAAACCAAATCTATTTAAAGCACGATGAATCTAGGATTTCCAATTCCCTGCGTATCTTCTGAAAAGGTTCAGATGATAGCAGTTTTGTAAAGATATCAACAAGATGATTTTTTTGTATCCACATATTCAAAAATAACATCTCCCTTTTTATCATGATCTGTAAGTAAACGGTGTCTGATTTTTATATGTTTAGTATGTGAATAAAGTACAAAATTCTTAGTTAGACTTATTGTGTTAATATTATTGCATTTGATTAGAATGCATTCGAGTTTTAAATTATAATCTAATAATTATTGCTTTAGCCATAAGACTTGTGTATAACAATTACCACCGACTACATATTCAGCCTAAACGGTAGAAAAAGAAACGTTATATTGCTTCTTATTATGCCAATAAACAAAATAGTTTCCAAATAGATGACAAGTCCCACTAGTGCTTTTCTTATCCAATTTGCATTTGAAAAAATCAAATTCAGAAAAATCTACTAAGTGACATTCGCTTCCTTTGGGAAACCAAAGTCTGTGATGCAAGGTTTCGTTAAGATTCTTTTTACGATCTTAAAGTGGAATTCCTTAGGAAACTACTTCAATGTAGTGCACTTACACAAACTAAACATAATATATAGTATACTCATAGTAAAATAGAGTAAGGATCCTGTTATACCTAAATATTTGGTAATGTCGATCTATACTTCACTTTCATCTTTGTGTATTAGCACATTTGATGCCATGGGGCTGAAATGCTCTTCGAATTTTGCATATCAAACTTTTTGAGAAGTTCCAAGCAATAATTTGTTTGGTTTATGAAAGTTCCATCTTTCACTTGCTTAATTTGTAATCCAGAAAAATATGTAAGCTCTCCCATTAGAGACATCTCAAATTCACCTTGCATCAAACTAGCAAAATCATTGCAAAGGGATTCATTAGTAGATCCAAATATAATATCATCAACGTAAATTTGAACTAAAAGAATATGATTTCTTTCCGTCTAACAAACAAAGTTGTGTATGTTTTACCATGATTAAATCCTTGTTTGATTAAAAATCCACTAAGGTGCTCATACCAAACTCGAGGAGTGTGTTTGAGACCATAAATGGATTTTTTTAGTTTAAAAACATAGTATTGATTTTCATGATCCTTAAAACTAGGAGGTTGAGAGACATATACTTCTTCGTTTATATAGTCGTTAAGAAAAGATGATTTAACATCCATTTGATATAATTTAAAATCTAGGAAACATGAAAATGATAAAGGAGTTTAACAACTTCGAGATGAGCTACATGAGTATAAGTCTCCTCATAGTATATTCCTTCATCTTGAATATACACTTTTGCCACTAACGTAGATTTATTTTATTTGTAATTATTCCATATTGATCTAGTTTGTTTCTAAACACCCATATAGTGCCAATGACAGTTTTATCAGATGGACACATGACAAGGTCTCAAATGTCGTTATGTTTAATTGGATAAGTTCTTCTTGCATAGAAAGTAACCATCCCTTGTCGAGTAAGGCATAAAATAGTCTTAGGTTCAATATGAGATATGAGAGCATCATAATTATAAAAATTGTGAACCCGTGATCTCATACTTACACCCTTCCTGATGTCTCTTAGCACTTGATTCAACAAGCGATCTTTTGCAAGTATCCATTATAAATGAGGTGAGGTATCTTATTTATATTCCTCTCGTTCGCTTTCCTATTTTTCATCACTAATATCCTCTTTTGTTATTTTTGGAGGAGGATCCTCTTTGTGAATGTTGTCATCGACCAAGTTTTTCATTATCACACCTGAAATATCAGAACAAATACCTTTCTCCATCTTGTGGGTTAGAGACTTATCAAAAGCAAGATGAATAGATTCTTCAAAAGAATATGTTTTATGATTGTAAACTCTATATTATTTACTTGAAGATGAGTACACTGAAATATCTCTTCTGTTAGACGATAGGCTTTGATCTAGAGGGGTCAATAGACCATAAATTTTACAACAAAAAACTTTGGCAAAAATTTGTTTTCAAAAACATGGCACAACGGAAAAATGACTCAGATCGAATCATCTAACTGAACCTACTATCGAAAAGCTATATACGTATCACAAACCAAACAAAATGATAATGAACATAAATGTTCAACAATGATAAAGCTACGAATCAATTAAATGCAAAAGTATTTGTAACTCGTATTTCCAATGAACCAAACTCGTATTTCCAATGAACCAAAAAAACCAATTAAAAATACGCACAAACAATTTATCGAACACTTGGTATGAAATCAATAGAAATTGGAAATTCAATTTGTTTTATTGATGTTAAAAGCCAATCACAATCAAAGTGATTATGATTATATCAAAAATAACAATTTTAAAAGATAATTGAAAAACAATTTCCAATCGAATTGATCAAAAAATGATGAACTGGATAAATCACAAAATTAACAATTAAAGCGATAAAGAGATGAGAGAGAGAGAGAGAGAGAGAGAGAGAGAGAGAGAGAGAGAGAGAGAGAGAGAGAGAGAGAGAGAGAGAGAGAGAGAGAGAGAGAGAGAGAGAGAGAGAGAGAAACCAATATTTATTTAGGCAGTTCCCCAATCGGCCTCGTTATGGGTACGTCTGCCCTCAATTTAAATCGAATTGAGATAATTGCAATTAACATTTTCTTTGCAAAATCATTTATACAAGAGATAAAGAATGAAAACCTAAAAAAATATATTGTTTTGTGTTGATTCTTCCACCTTTAAACCCTTGATCAAAGCTTGATTAAGTGACCAATAATGTGACTCCAATCCACCGATTTTCCCGAGCACACAACTTGTTGAAACCTAAGATTCTCGAACACAACTCACCATCTCGCGCTACTCCCTTTCAAGGAAACCACCTTGTCCCAAGGCCTTCACTCGGTCGAATTTATGTTGACGTGATCTTATCCAAAACCTAAAAATCACACTGATCTTGAAGGAAACCCCCACATTGGTTTTCTTATTCGAAACACACAAAGTTCCTGACCCAATATTCTCAGTTACACCAAACCTAATTGGACATTATCAACCCTAATCTAAATGGTCACCCAATCGAAAAATGATTATGTGTAGTTCAATTGTGTGTATGCATAGAAGAAAGGATGAAGATGATGGGTAACTTTGTAACTTTGCATCCTTTGTGTGGAAATAGGCAAAGAAGATGCAAGAATAAATTTTTAAGTTTGAAGTCGTATAGGTCGGCCTATGAAAGCAATAAGTCGACCTATGAAGGTGTTCAGGTTGGCCTATGAGGTGACCTGTGGGCAGAGCCTACAAACTTCATTCTTGGAGCGTGGGAGCCGACTTGAAACTTGGATGTGCCGACCTGTACTGAAGCAAAAGATTCCATAGGTCGACCTGATCACATATAAGTCAGCCTATGTAGTTATGTTGACAGACAAAACTTGGTTTTTAACGTGTATGACACGCCTAAGACCGATCAAACTTGTTCACATACGATTTGTATGCATCATAAGGTTAAAATGACAGATGCACATCTAAGTTTAGGTTGATAATAAACTCTTGAGAAACCACCATTCTTCGGACGCAAGACATGAGACATAATCCATAGCATAATTCGAGGCAACATCTTCAATTGTCCCATTGGGGATGTGATCATAATAGTTTGAAGGATGAGAAGCCTTAAGCATCTCGTTCAAGTGAACATTCCAATCAAAATATTCATGCTTATCAAAGTCAGTTACCACCTCATCGGTTACTTCTTCATCAAATTCCTCGTCAACATCTGGATCACTAACAACAATGCCAAATAAAGTACTCCGCAACTCATTTATGAAATGATACACTTTGTTGTCAATAGAAAATTTAAAGCTTGCACCCTCTTGGTCGTGTAGTCCTGAATAAAACATACAGATGAGATCCTCATTATAGTCTTAAGCTAATTGTAGGAAGTAATCAATGTTTTTATGCTTAACATGATTCATAACTTCGGGAAGAGCCAAACCTTCAATAGTCTTCTTCTTCCACATGTATTGCTAGACGACTAGGCAAGTCATATGCTTACGCTCAAAATACTTAGCATATTTCTTGGGAACCAACGAAAATGGATTCTCAGAGGCAGAAGTGGATGAAGAAGCATTGCCTTTCCCTTTGGATACACTCTTGGACGTAGAAGCCATTCGATTGGTGAGATATAATGTCCATACAAGGTGTTTGTGAAAATTCTTGAACAAAAAATATGAGAGAACGAGAGACTCAAGAGTACCCACACACTCCAACATAAGCAATAACAACAAATCAACACAAATATACAACAACAAACACAAGAAAAGATAGAATTTCAAATTTTTTTAATGACATGGGATGAGTTTTAGGAGTCTTGAGAAAAATGGAAAGTGATGGATTTGTGAAAGATAGGACAAAGATTTGAGGACCAATGAGGGATTTATGATGTTAGATTGAAATTAAACACAAATTTTAGTGAATTTGATGTATTTGAGTGGATTGGGAAAGATGTGTGTTGTTGAGCATGCAAGAACAAGGATAGAAATGAAGAGGAGTGTCCCAAAAGGAAGTTATGAGGCGATCTCAGAGCGTATGTGTCGGCCTGTCCAAGCTATAGGTCGGCACATACTGAAGTGAACACACAAGAAATTTAAAAATATTAATCATGAGCCGACCTGAAAAACATGTGTCGGCCTGTATTGGAACATTTCATACAAATGCAAAAATTAATTCACATAGGTCGACCTGTGCCGGATTTTGTCGACCTGAAGACGAGAAAATAAAAAGAATCTTGGCTCGAGTGAGTTTTTAGTGACCTTGAGAGACTTGTGGTGACTCGTGAACAACAAGTTGATGAGGTGCACATGCATATAATTATGTTTGATGGTTTGTTTGCTTGACTCATGTAACATAAAAGAATGCAAATATGACTTGGTTTGAAATAAGATGAAATATGATAGCATTTATGTATAGTTACTATAAACATGTAAAATGCAACACAAAACATTCACATTTGATATTTTTGGAAGTAAACACATATCACAAACATCATACACATAGTTCATCACATATCCATAAGCAATAAATAGGTAAAAGAAACACTTACGTACGTAACAAGAAATAGGGTTGAAACGATATTACCTCACAGTACACAAGACGGAGGATGCACTTGCACTCCATGAAGAACTTTCGAATGAAAGTTGAAATAAATGCAACATGTACCACAAAACACAAATAAGACCAAACGCTCTTACCACTGTTCTTCTTGTACAAGTATTTGCAAGTGAGATTAGTAATGTATCTAAGAAGATCATTTAATGAATATTGGGGGTTCTCCAACTCAAAAGACAATTGTCTACTGCAACTGGACTTTTCATCTAGTTCAATTATGATGTTAGTCTTGCTTCTCCTCAATTTTCATCATCTTAGGTTGATCACTCCTAGTTTGATTAATTGAACAAGTCTAGTCGAAGATAACCTGCATTATTGAACATAATACCTTTCTGATACTTCTCAAATATCATATTAGTAATCATTCGCACACTTTTACCACTTAAAAAAACACAGAGAGTTAACCTGATTGGTAACACAATCCGCCTTGTTAGTCACATAGATAAAAAAAATAAGGACATGTCACCGTGTTGTGCCTTGATTCTCCATAAATAAGATCCCATACTCTCTTCATAGAGTCAAGATATTTTTCTTGCATGATGTCGCTACTCGAAAAATCCAACGACGGGGAGGCGAAAAGAAAGGACAGAAGAGTCGCCACCGAACTTTATTTATCCCATGAGGGGAAATGAAAATATCGAGAAAACCTTAAGAAAAGAAAGGATAGATGGTCTCGCAACCAAGAACGGGTTCGGAAGCCGGTTATGTGAGGGGAAGGTATTAGCATCCCTCGCATCCATCGTACTCGATGGGAACCATTTGTTTGTCGAATGTGTGAATTTATTTGCTTAAATATTATGCTATAAAAGTGTGTTCTAAAGGGTAAAAAAAGAGGATTTAGAAACTAAGAAAGGAGGCATAACGGGGAAGAAAAGAGAAAGAACAGACTCGGTAGGACTTCGTAGTCCTATGCCTATGTATTCTCAATAGATGTGAGAAAGTCAGAGTCGACGTAGTTCGGGGAACTACAGATATGAGGGGAATGTGCTCGGCAAGGATTGTGGCCCTTGTGCCTACGTATCTTTACTTAAAAGAAGTAAAGAATCAGAGCAGCCGTAGTTCGACTTACGGTTTGTTGATTTTTTTATGGATGATGTTATCGTGCGCATTCTAGCAGTTTAGGTGTTTTGCTGCTCGCATGTGAGGAGACTTAAGCGTTACCTGTTTGCGGTAGAACGGACGTAACATATCCTTTTTGAAATGATTAGAATTTCACCATGCGAAGCAAGATGTCACATTTGATTGGTTAAATTGTTTTTAGGGGCGAGATAAGTCCTCGGATAGTAACCCCTACAGGTAGTACCAATTCTTTATCTCAAAGCTTTTGTTATGAAATGGTGTGGCGAACGTAGCGTCTTCGTATTGAAAGACGAGTGTCGAGACCACACACACTACAGTGAGTATCCTGACACTCGAAGAGGAAGGAGTCTACACTCAATCCTCTCTTTTTAATTCAACACAAAGAGAACTTCATTATCTTATTAAAGTATTTTTGGTTTTGAATGGTAATTGCTTTTGTGACAGAGAACCCTACGGTAAACGTCAGCACTCGGGATAGGGGAAGGCCTATGCCTAACCACTCCACGACCATTCAAGTTTTGTTATGAAAAGAAGTTTGAAAAATGCACTCGGTGCGAGACCGAGGTTTTAGGTGAAAAAGGATGCGGGAGGAAGTTGTAAGAGGAGAGGTGGAAAATGAGAGCGCGTCTTCGTATTGAAAGACGAGTATCGAGATTACCCACACTACAGTGAGCATCCCAACACTCGGAGAGGGAGAAATCTAAACTTAATCCTCTCTAAATATACAGAGAATAACGGTTTATTATTGAAAGTGATTTGAAAATGGACTCGGCATGGGACCGAGGGTTTTTTAGGAGAATGAGGTTAAAAACGAAAGCGTCTTCGTATTGAAAGACGAGCGTCAAAACCACCCACACTACAATGAGCATTTTGATACTCGGAGAGGAAGAGGTCTACACCCAATCCCCTCTTTTAATTCAATACAAAGAGACTTGATTTTATGAAAGTATTTTAAAATGGGCTAAAAATCCAAAATAAAGGAGAGATAAGATGAAAATGTAAAATAATAAATAAATAAAGGATGGGAAATAAAAATAAAATAATGGAAAATAAAATAGTTCACTAAAAAAATAAAGATGTGATTCTTTGGGGTTTTATGGTAATTAAAATTATCTCTTAAATAAATGAAATAAAAATAAAGAAATGAATTAAAAAAATATAAAGAAATAAAATCAAATAAAACAAGGTATCAAAAAAATGCCCCCAGCAGGGGTCAAACCAAGGACACAAGCAATGCAAGGTGAGAGTCTTAACCACTGGGGTGGCGATACATCCAATGTATTCAGCCACCCCAACCCTACATATACCAAAACACGCGCACATGCTGGGCAAGCCAAGGCAAGTCTAGGCAAGAATCAAGGAAATACGTTTTGCTCACAACTCTCTCAATTCTAAGCCAAATTTGACAAACTCTTAGTCAAAATTGCCTAGAATTTCATGAGGAACACAATGGTGCAATTGGACTTCTCAAATTACGCTCACGACTCAAAATTCGAATGTTCATGCAAGATGGAGTTTTGAAATGCATTTTGAAAATCATGGATCAAGACTGATGCAATTACACACAAGTAAGGGTCTGTTCAAGTTGTGTACATGATGTAGAATGAGTTCCACAGGAAAATTTGTTCAAAAACCCATCAGAGCAAGAACTGGTAGGTAAGTTGCAATGAGTTGACTATGAACAACACAAGATGATCAAAACAAGATTTTTCTTACATATTAAACAAAGGTCTGTGCAAATTCTAGATGAGTTAAACAGATCCAATTAAGAACAAAGCAAAGATAGAGCAAGCACAAAAAAGAAAACAGTTGCAAACAAGTCTTAAAGGGTTGATTGATACTTAACACCACTTTTAACAACAACCTTTGTAATGCTCTGATGACAGTCCTCATGCACATCACTAAATGCTAGATTAATCCAAGTAAGCACTAAATGAAAATTCACAAACAACAATCAAGACAGAATTAAAGGACTTATGCAGACTGTAAATCAAGAGACCTAACTCATCATGCCAAGAGTTAAACCAAATAAAACTTAAAATGCCAATGAGAAAATCAAGTTGATAAACCTTATCAACAGAAATTGGACAGCAGGTCTAGCAACAAACCAACATGTCAACAAAACCTGAAACTCCAAGAACTCAGAATAGGCATATGACAGCAGCTCAAATCCATCAGGATTTTCAAGCATCATTCACTAAAAAACTTAACAATAGTGTTAGAGCAACACCAAAGCCTCACAATTCTCACAAACCAAGCTAGGCAGCAGTTAAGACATGAACTTAACACAACACATTGAAAATGGACACTTGATATGGAGGTTAACAGACCCTAGCAATATGTTGATACCAATAAATTCACAACAATTACCAACAAACCTAATAGCTAAAGCAAAGCTGTCATGCTAAAAGGTTCAGTTCAAAATGAATAGATTTGGTTTACATACACATTACATACAAGCTTTAAATGATGTTAGCTAACTGGCCCTAGGATTCATGGATCATCAAAACAATGTTCAAACAAAAATTGGTATGTGGTGCAGCTGTCATAATGCAAAACTGTTTTTACAGCAAGATGATGATGCAAGTTGGTTTAGTTCAAAAATGAGTGGTTTCATGTCATGTAAATGATACACACACATCACAATCATGATAACAAATGATTTCATGTTTATGGATCAGTCATGAATCAAGCAGAAATGGAAATGGTTCATTGGCTATAATTATAGCATGAATGTGAGCAAGCTGTCAAAGTTCAAGTGATGCTTAGTTCATACACACATAGCCTACAAATTCTAAACATGCTGACAGATGATATCATGCTCATGAATCACCCAAAAATGCCTCAAACATGAAAAGTGGTATGTGATGCAGCTGTGGTATGTAAAAAAGCTGTTTTGAAAGCAGTCGAAAGGTACAGTCCAAAATGAGGGGATTTATGTCATGAGATTAACACACACACATCACATATGTGCTAACTGAAACTTTCATGCTCAAAACTCAATCACACATCATTCAAAACAGGATTTGACATGTCGGTATCTAAGAAATGCAAGACAAGCAGCAAGATAGGTCATGGCATATTCAAGGCAGTTAATCATCACACACAAGTTTAAAACATGATAACTAATGAGTCTAGACCCAAAGATCAATTAGATACATCTTCAAACCAAATCTGATATGTTGTGGCAAACACAATTAAAGATACAAGGTAGCTGAAACAAGGGACCAGTTGTTGATGCAGTAGGAGGGTCATGACAAAATGAGATGCAATTGGAACAATTCAAAAATGAGTAGCTTCAACTCATGCAAAATATCACATGCATATCCTAAACATGTTAACTAAGGGCTCCATGCTCAAAGATCAGACATAAATCAATCAAAACAAGAAATGACATGCTGGCAGCTATGAAATGCAAGGCAAAATTGATTTATGCAGCAAGGAAAGTCATGGCATGAACAAAGTATTTTCAGGTTATGCAAACATCCTACACAAGTTCTAATCATGCTTACTAATGAATTTATGCACATAGATCAATGAGAAACAAACTAGAACAGAATTTGGTATGCTGTTGGAAAATGCATAGCTGTTTTGCAAATGGAAAGCAGACTTGATGCAGCAAGACACAAATTATGTGATAACAATCATCAACAACTCATGACAGAAATGATACATCATGTTATGGAATTATTCATAGTGAGCTTCAAATTCAAAGTGTGCATCTTACAATGATTACAAATATTTGACAACCTTAAAAGTAACATACATCACAACAGGTCTTATAAGCTAATTCTTCATGTTTTATCAAGTTCAACAAGGGTTAAGTGAGGCTATACTTGATTGTTTCTCAAATTGTTTGCAACAAAACCAACATAAAACCAATGGACTTGTGATATCAACCAACAGCAGACCATGACAGAAATGACACTCAACAAAACACTATCATCAAGACATAACCATATCAAAGCAATGGCAAACCAAAGTAACTACATACTCAAAACAGTTGGCAAAAACAAAACTGGCAGATTTCATATGAACTCATTTTTCACTTGAACACCAATCATGACAAGAAATGCTTATGACAGAAAATGAAAAAGATGATAACCACCAACCTGTTTCAAACCTTCACACCAACTTATTGTAGTATGGAAAACCTTGAAAATGCTTCAGCTGCTGTCCAACCAGAATTTGATGAAAACAGCTTCCTTGTGCTTGAAGAAACTTGTGACAAAACTCAAAATAAATGAGGATTGTGTTGTTTTATGTCATGGACAGTTTCTATATCATATATCAAGGGTGTGTGGATGGTTAGGATAAGGAAAACAGCTATGGTTAGTGGTTTGGCATATTTTGAGCATATGGTCAAACTTGCTTGGTTTGAGAGTTAAATTTTGGGAGAATGGTGTTTTTGGGTGGTTTAAGAGTATGAACACCTTCTACACAACATTTATGGATTGTGCAGATGGTTTTTGGTGGTTTGGAATGGGTGGAAATGAGTGAGAACAACCAACTGCCCAAGACAATTTTTTTGCAAACTTGAGATTTTGAAAAATGAGGTATGTGAGAAAATGAGTGAGAGATGTGGTTTCCTCTTGGTTTTTAAGAGTGCTCTGGTCCTCCTAACAACATAGAGAAGGCCTCTATTTATAAGGAGAGTGAGGGTGAGGGCAGACTTGGTGATTTGGCCTTTGGAGGGAAACTTGGAGAAAATCTTCCACAAAATCTTGATGTATCTTCATCCATCATACTCTTGGCTCAATGCAGGAAAGAACTTAAGTGGAATGAGGTATGTGAGGTGAATGAATAGGGCATAGAGGGTAGATGTCACAGCTGCTACAGTTTGGAGCCGTAAAGTTTCTCTTTCTTCACTTGGATTTCTTTGAATATTATATTGCAACTTGCTCCTTCTTTCAATTTCTATCATTTCTCCTGCATTTTCACTCATCTAAACCTTTAATTATCAGAATGAAGCATGATCCAATGGCTGAGGGTGGTCCAAGTTGTTGAAATTTGAATTTGAGAAAAAAGTTGGAATGGTGACTTCAAGTGTGGCAGCCCCAACTTCCATGATCCATAACTCTCAGCTGACAAATGTTATTGAAGAGTTCTAGTACTTTTTAGAAATCCCTCATGTAGCTCTACAACTTTCATGTTTTTAAGATTTTCAAATTCCCACTGAAACTAGGTCAAAAGACCTCTCAAAGTTGCTGAAAAACATGCCTAAAAGGCCAAATAACTTAGAATTTTTTCCAAGTTATTTCCCTTCTTGAAATGAATTTGGTCATAACTCCAAATCTATGCATTTTCCGCTCATGGACCACTTTGGGACTTTTGTAGGACTGTCAAGGGCTTTCCAATGAGCTTTGAACCAACTCAATGAGCTTTGCCCCTTTCAAAACCCTAATTCCCGACTTTTGCGATTACTCCTCAATCCTTGATCCAATGGTCATGAAATTTTATGGGTAGATGCAATATGTCATTAGGAACATTTTTGATTCACATCTTGAGGTCAGATTCCTTATGAGTGAAGAGTTGACATTTTGATCAACCGAACGATCGATCGATGAATACCGAGTCGACTGTTGATGTTCCGGGACTTCCGAGACCTTGAATCTTCTTGAATGGACTTCACTAAGCCATATAAACCTTATGGACCAAAATTGCATCATTGGAACACCTTTCAAAGCAAAAGTCAAACTACAGTTGACTTTTCCCGATCGAAAACCCTAATCGGGGATCCTGAACTGCACTGTCTTTAATCTTTGGGTGACAACCTCCAATTGGATTCATACTTGACACAATGTAGTATCCTTGACCTTGTTTCATGGAGAATTAAATCAAGACATTGACTGATCAAACCATTGACACCTCGACTTTTGACTGTGCGAAACCCTAATTTCCCCTTTTTGCTTGGGCATTGTCCAGATGAACTGGGTGATCATTCCAACTCCACCATGACCTCTGAGATACCCAACAGGATTTTTTCCTCATGCTCCTTATGAACTTCCTTTGATGATTCTTTGATAACTTTGTGATAACAACACCCACCTGATGGCTCGTACCAATGCCTTTGATCAAAAAAAAGGTGGGCAAATTTAGGGTATGACAGACGCCCCTATCTAATCGGCTTAAACCTAGTAAGATGAAATGCCACGACATTCATTCTTTCGAGGTAGAAGATTATTAGATATAGAAGACCCTGAATTTGTCCGAGAAGAAAGTAAATACTTGGGAATGGGATATTGGATACCTTGCAAAGGTCGCTAACACCAAAAGGATGTTAATAGAGAAAACTTGACACCGAAAGGATGACAAGCCTATTACCAAAAGGATGATAGTACACTCACTGCTGCTCTGAAATCAAAAGAAAGTAAGGGACTCACTGCCAAAAGGATAGTGGAAAACATGCTAGTCAGGACAACAAAAGGATGCCAGACCCATCACCAAAAGGATGATGGAACGAAATAAGATCAACCCTAACACCAAAAGGATGTAGGGAATCCATTACCAAAAGGATAATGAAAAATACGCTAGTCATGACATCAAAAGGATGCCAGACCCATCACCAAAAGGATGAAGGGAATCCATTACCAAAAGGATAATAGAAAACACGCTAGTCATGACATCAAAAGGATGCCAGATCCGTCACCAAAAGGATGATGGAGCAGAAACAAGATCAACCCTAACACCAAAAGGATGAAGGGAATCCATTACCAAAAGGATAATGGAAAACACACTAGTCATGACATCAAAATAATGCCAGACCCATCACCAAAAGGATGATGGAGCGGAAACCAGATCAACCCTAACACCAAAAGGATGAAGGGAATCCATTACCAAAAGGGTAATGGAAAATACGCTAGTCATGACATCAAAAGAATGCCAGACCCATCACCAAAAGAATGATGGAGCGGAAACCAAATCAACCCTAACACCAAAAGGATGAAGGGAATCCATTACCAAAAGGGTAATGGAAAATACGCTAGTCATGACATCAAAAGAATGCCAGACCCATCACCAAAAGGATGATGGAGCGGAAACCAGATCAACCCTAACACCAAAAGGATGAAGGGAATCCATTACCAAAAGGATAATGGAAAACACGCTAGTCATGACATCAAAAGAATGCCAGACCCATCACCAAAAGGATGATGGAACGGAAATAAGATTAAACCTAACACCAAAAGGATGTAGGGAGTCCATTACCAAAAGGATAATGGAAAATACGCTATAAGTTATTACCACAAAGAAGGATGATAATAACTCCCATGAGGAATGCTCACGGCCCTAAACGATGTGCCCCTGATTAGGCTGAATCTGCTTTTGATAGACCCACAATTTTTGCAGATGATGCCCCTGACTGGGATGATGATCATTTTGAAGCTCTGGAATTGGTCTAACCAAAGGTTGCACAACTTCGTGAGGGAACATCCATGGCCCTGCGGAGAATGCCCCTGACTGGGCTGATTACGACCTTGGAAATCTTCGAGATTGATCTTGGATCTGAGCTCGCATATGCGAATGCTTGATGATGATAATGTTCCATAAATGGAAATGCAAATGCAAATGCTGACGCGCGGAGATGCAAGAGCTGGGGAAAAATGATATGATTCTAGATATGCATATGATGCAAGATGCTTATGAAGTCGAATGCGATGCGTATGATGCATATGATTATGACGGGTAATTGGAAATGCAAGTTCCGACGTGGAGGATTTTGGTAGTTGCCAATGCAGATTGGACTTTGGGTTTAGGTGGGAAAGTGGAGGACAAGCCTGACTTCCTGACATCATTTCTTCATGATGTAATAAAACTTGGAGGTGCTGATACCTTTAACTCGGGACCAGCTTTGTTAGGCTTGAAGGTCTTGTCAGTCAAGTCGTTTCAAGATTTAAAACGGTGTTCCTGTGTACTCCTTAGAGTCATGGTCACCCTTTAATTACCCTAAAAGAGTGAGTTGTCCCTTAATTCAACTTACCATAATGTCGTTACATGCAAAACCCATCATCAAATAAACGAAACTTGCAACCATATGGTAAATAAAAAGAACAGAGAAAACTTTGATGAAAGTAATTTTTATTGATGAAAACCTATAAATGGGAAAATTACAAAAGGAGGCAATTCCTAAGAGAGGTAACTGCTTTTGAAAGATGCATATATATAAAAGAAACTAAGACAATGTTGGAAATGATTCCTGCCGAGTTTCAAATCCGCTATGGTCCATATGTCTTAGAAGACCCTTCATGCCTTACTTCTGAATGCAACGGTTGAATTTATCCTTCTCAGTCGAGAGCTTGATGATTGTGGAGGTGAGTTCGCACGTCTTTTCCAGATGCAGTTTTGCCTTTTTGAATCCCTAACTTTTGCCTAAGCCGCCCTAACTTTTGCCTAAGCCGCCCTTTCGGGTTTTCAACGGAATAAACCAGAGCTTTTGATACCACTTGTTAGACGATAGACTTCGATCTAGAGGGGGGTGAATAGATCACAAATTTTACAACCAAAAACTTTGGCCAAAATCTGTTTTAAAAAATATGGCACATCGAAAAAATGAATTAGATCAAATCGTCTTACCGAACTTACTATCGAAAATCTTTATATGTATCGCAAACCAAATAGAATGATAATGAACGTAAATGTTCAACAACGATCAAGCTATGGATCAATTAAATGCAAATTTATTCGTAACTCATATTTCCAATGAACCAAAAAACCAATTAAAAATATGCACAAACAATTTATCGAACACTTGGTATGCAATCAACTGCAATTGGAAATTCAATTTGTTTTGTTTTTGTTAAAAGCCAATCACAATCAAATTGATTATGATTATATCAACAACAACACTTTTAAAAGATAATTGAAAAACAATTTCTAATCAAATTGATCAAACAACGATGAACTTGATAAGTTGAAAAATTAACAATTAAAGTGATAAAGAGATGAGAGAGAGAGAGAGAGAGAGAGAGAGAGAGAGAGAGAGAGAGAGAGAGAGAGAGAGGGAAGAGACCAAAATTTGTTTATTCACTTTCCCAATCGGCCTCGCTATGGGTACGTCTGCCCTGAATTCAAGTCGAATTGAGATAATTGAAATTAACCTTTTCATTGCAAAATCGTTCATATTAGAGATGAAGAATAAAAACCCCAAAAAATCTATTGCTTTGTGTTGATTCTTCCACCTCCAAGCCCAAGATCAAAGCTTGATCAAGTGACCAACAATGCGACTCCAATCCACTGATTTTCTTGAGCACGCAACTTGTTGAAACCTAATATTCTCGAACACAATTCACCGTCTCACATTACTCCCTTGCAAGAAAACCACCTTGCCCCAAGGCCTTTACTCGGTCGAATCTGTGTTGACGTGATCTTGCCTAAAACCTCCAAATCACAATGATCTTGAAGGAAAACTCTACCTTAATTTTCTTATTTAAAACACACAAAGTTCCCAACCTAATATTATCGATTTTACACCAAACCTAATTAGAGGTTATCAAACCTAATCTAGATGGTCACCCAATCTAAAAATGATTATGTGTAGTTCAATTGTATGTATGCATAGAAAAATGGATGAAGATGATGGGCAACTTTGTAATATGGTTTCGTTTAGGATTTACTCTCTAGAACCTTACAAGAAAAAGGTGCATGTATGAATGTGTGTATGGGTGTGTATATGTGTGTATGTGTGTGTGTGTGTGTGTGTGTGTGTGTGTGTGTGGAAATAGCCAAATAAGATGCAAGAAGAAATTTTTAAGTTTGAAGTTGTATAGATTGGCCTATGAAAGCAATAAGTCTACCTATGAATGAGTTCAGGTCGGCCTATGAGGCGACCCGTGGGCAGAGCCTACACGCTTCATTTTTAGAGCGTGGAAGCCGACCTGAAACTTGGATGTGTCGATCTGTACTGAAGAAAAAGCTTCCATAGATCGACCTGATCACATATAGGTTGGCTTGTGCAGTTATGTTGACACACAAAACTTGGTTTTTGATGTGTATGACATGCCTAAGACCGATCGAACTTGTTCAAAGACTATTTATATGCATCCTAAGGCTAAAATGATAGATGCATATCTAAATTTAGATTGATACCGTCCAATGTACAAAACAGTAATTCTCACTTTTAGTTTTGACATCATCCAAAATATGACTAAGTTGAAGAATGCACTCACACCTTCATCAGATTTAGAATCAAATTAACTAAGTTTGTCCTTTCTGTTATTTAAAATAAAGCAATTCCAACCGAAAATGCGAAAATAGGAAATGTTAGGTTTTTTGCCTTTGAGTAACTCGTAATGTGTCTTCTCTAGGATTGGTCAAATGACAATCCTGTTTAAGATATGCCATGCGATATTAATCACATCTGCCCAAAAGTATTTAGAAACTCATTTCGCTTATCATTGTTCGAGCCAATTCTTTTAAAATATGGTTTTTGTGCTTAACAACACGATTTTGTTGTGGATTTCTCGTACATGAGAAGTTATGATTAATACTGTTTTTATTACAAAATTTTTCAAGTTGATGGTTTACAAATTCGCCACCATGATCACTACGGACTGTGACAATTTTCAAATTAAAAATATTTTGAACACTTTTAGCAAATTTAACTAAAGCTTTAAAGGTTCTTCCTTATAGGTTAAGAATAACGTCCAAGTGAATCTAGAACATTATCTACAATTACAAACTCGTAATAGTTATCTCCTAAACTTCTTGTCCTTAAAGGGCCAAATAAGTCTAGGTGGAAAAGCTCGGGAAGTTTTGAAGTTGAAACAAATTTTTTTGATTTAAAAGACACTCTCATTTGTTTTCCTATTTGGCAAGCATCACAAACGTTATCTTTTGAAAACTTTATTTTAGGGAGAACAACCCACAATAATGACATATAACTTTAGATGAAATACCCTTTTCTATTTCTTTTAGCAAGTCGAGGGTTTTTCTTAAAACCAATCCCTCTTTCACTTGAAGACATAGAACTAGTAGTAAATAGAAATGTAGCTAGTGCCAATTTTCCTTTGAGATTTTAATTTCAAGTTTTAAAATTGGACAAGTAACGCAATTCATCTTTACTATCTTTTCAACTAAAGTATTTGAAATATTAAAACGCTCATCTACGAGAGATGCATGCTCTTCTTTTAAGGAATATAAGGCATTATTAATATCATTTATCTCTTTTTCAAGTTTTGAAATAAGTTATATTTGGAGAGAAATTTTCTTAAAAGCATATAGAGCCTATACATTCATTTCACTAAAAGCTTTCGACAATTTCTTATAAGATGGTTTAACTTCATGATCAAAAGTATATACCTCAGAGTCTTCACTTTTCTTGTGTGCCATCAAGTATAGGTTGGCACATTCATCTATAGATAAAGTTGAATATTATAATACTTTGAAATTTGTTTATCAGAGTTTGAAAAACAATATGTTTTGCATGGCGGAAGTAGAGTTTGCGTAAAAAGAGATTATGCTTATCAATTGAAAGTTATGTGAGTATCTTTAAATAGTTCACAACAATCAAGTTGAACAATTGAATTACACAAAAAATTACAAACTAATTGTATTACACAATCACTCAATTTCACAATATGTGATATTGAATAACTTTCAATACAAGTAAGATTCTACTATCAACATTTTCAGACTTAATTCATAATCAGATAAGGTTGAGTTTTCAATTCTAACAAAACCTACAACTTATACAACCAATCACTATCAACAGATAAACCTATCAACATGCGGTTCTAAAAAACAATAACAATCTAATCATACAATCAACTATGAAATTAAATATATGTGTGTGAAAATCAAAGGGATTAATCAATTTTTTGGTTATCTTTTTGGAATCTTCTTCTATTATCTGTGAAATATAAAAAAATTCAATATAACACCAAAATTCAATTTTTGAACTTAGATCTAAAAGCACTTTTTTTATAGAGGTAATGTAAATAGCGAATCATTTTTAAAGTATTATAATATTCAACTTTATCTATAGAAACTTAGAATTTTTTTTTAGAAAATACTTATACAAGTTTTTTGATGTATATCTTTTACATGAAAAAAAATATGCACAAAATTTTCTAAAGAATATTTTATAGAGATAAAACTAATTGAACAAAAAGGTAAAATTCAATTTTTTTTTAATAAATACTTTATAAGAGTGAAAGTATAATTGTGAATGTATGTGACAAATTTTTTAAACAATTGTTTGTTAAATGTCTATGGGGCCCATGGCCCAAACTCAAAGTGGGTTGGTTCCTTTTAGATTGGAGGTAAGAGATTATGGCACCTCACATTTATACCTGGTAATCAATTAAAAAAATTCAAAATTTATGATTTTATATCAAGTGTTTGAATAGATCAATTTAAAAATATAAAATTTAATTATTTTATTTTATTTCATTTAAATAGCAAAATAATTATTTGAATAAAATATAAGAGTGTCTATGAGGCACGGGGAATATGAAATCTACTCTAATAAATTTTTATCGCATTTACACATTCTATATTTTTTTAATTACTAAATCAAGATCAAACAAATAAAATTTAAATACTAATTTAAATTTATATTAAATAAAAAATAAAAAATTGAAATTGTTATAGTTTAATCTTAATTCAATAATACACAAATATCGTGAATGCCTCAAATTATAATTGTGTGAGGGCGTCTCGTATAATCCTCTAGATTCTGATTGAAGTGTACTTGAACCAAATAAAAAAGAGTAATGTGTACGTGACGGAAAATTCTTGCTTTTGCTTTGGAGTATAAAAAAGCTAAAGATATCCAGTAGGAGACATTTAAAAAAACCATTAATTTAATCTTTAAATCAATATCCTCTCTTACTTGGTCTTTAAACTATATGTAATAAAATTTAAATATATTTGTAGGTCTCTAAATATTAACTATTATACTTTTAATCTTTTAAAAAAAATTCTTTAAAATACTGTCTTTGTAATATTTACCGTTCATATTTTTAGTCTCTGGTATTAACATTAAATCAAAAATAAAAAATTAATTTTTATAATAAAAAAATTGAGTTACAATAAGGTTTGCACCATATATATATATATATATATATATATATATATATATATATATATATATATAGTGGCCAATATGTAACGGACACCCTATACAATAAGGAAGCTAATTGGAATGAATGTCGTTCAAATAAAGTTTGGAAGCTAAAGAGGAAAAAGGACTATGATGGAGAGACTTTGTGAAGATATCGGCAGCTTAGTCATTTGTGTTGATTGATATGAGGTGAATAATGTGTTGTTTGATCTTGTCTCGAACAAGGTGACATTTCATCTCAATGTGTTTGGTGCGTTAGTGAAAGACCGAATTGTTTACAATATAGATGGTGCTTTGATTGTCATAGAATATCGATATGGATTGATCATGTTTAATACCCAGATCAATTATTAAATATAGTAACCATTGTGCTTCACATGATGAATTTGTGAATGCCCTGTATTCTATCTCAGATGATGATCTAGAGACAACTTGTTATTTTTTGCTTTTCCAACTAATGAGTGATGATCTCAAATAAAAGCAAAAACTAGCAGTTGATCTTCGAGTTTCCTTGCAAGCCCCCAATCTGAATCACTAAAACCTATAATTTTGAGTGCTATTTCTCTTCTGAAAAACAGTCCTGACGCTAGTGCATTTTTGAGGAAGCACAACATCCATAAAGTTGCCTAAAGGTGTTCATCTCTGAGTTGGGATAGATATTGGCCTAATCTTAAAACCACAAAACAAATGCCAGGTCTGAAATGTGTTAAATATAAAAGCCTATCAATTAAACTTCTAAAAACCGAAGGGTCTGAAAGTAATTTTGTATCTTTAGAGTTGAAAGTTTGGTCTGGTTCGATGGAGGTAGAGGTTGTCTTGGCAACTAGTAGACCATAATGTTAGAGGAGATCTAATGTGTATTTCCTTTGGCATAACGAAATGACTTTGAAATATTGAGTCATTTTGAATCCTAGAAAATATTTTAAGTTACCAAGGTCCTTGGTAGTGAATGTTTTGTCAAAAAAGTCTTTGATGTTGTTAATTTCAAAAATGTTGTTACCTACAACTAGTAAATCATCTACACATACAAGAATACAAGTAAAATGACAATTATCATGTTTAAAAAATATAGAGTAATCTGATTTGGATTGCGAGAAAGAAAGATTGATAAGAGAATATGTTAACTTATGATTCCATTTCTTACTGGCTTGTTTCAGACCATAGACGAATTTGGTTAATTTAGAAACAAGATTTTTGGATGAAACTTGGAGTCTAGGGGGACATTTCATATAAATTTCCTCATCTAAGTTGTTGTGAAGAAAAGTTATATTGATGTTAAATTGTTGTAAAACCCAGTTTCTAGATGCAACAATATAAAGAATTAGCCTAATGGTTGTCATTTTAATAACTGGACTAAAAGTTTCATGGTAATCCAAACCATTAGTTTGATTGTAGCCTTTTGCAACAAGGCGAGCCTTGTAGCATTTTATCAAACCATTAGCTAGAAATTTCAAGTTAAAAATCCCCTTTCAACCTATAACCTTTTTATGAGGAGGCAATGTTGTTAAAACCCATGTGTTATTGTCAGTTAATGACTAAATCTCATTGGAGATAACTTGTCTCCAGTTGGGGTCAGTGATAGCCTCATTGTAACTAGTGGGTTCAGTAGCGGAAGAAAGTTTCAAATTAAATAACTTATAATTAGGAGATAAATTATGATATGAAATGTGATTTGAGATGAGAAAAGAAATATTACCAGTAGAAAACGATGTATCACCTTGTAAAAGTGAACAATGATAATCTTTAAGGTAATTATGGGGTTTTGAAATACGGTTAGATTTTATAAGGGACTGGATAAGTTAGGCTCGTGTGGTTAATTATGGAGAAACATAAGCATTTTCAGGGTTAGCTATAGGTAAATCATGTATGGTGTTTTTTGGGGATGTTTCATGCGGAGGAGAATGTTTTTGTTGAATAATTGTTCCTTTGGTTATGGAAGGTTGAAGGCTAGTAGAGATTGATCAAGGTATTCTAAAGGGAAGTCTTGATAAGTGGTAATGGCAGAGAACCGTTTTGGTTGGGTGATTGACTAGGATTGGTGTAGGGAAAAATGGTTTCATAAAAACGCATGTCATGGGATATAAAAATTTGTTTGGATTTAATATCATATAGAATAGATCCTTTGACACTAATTTTGTTACCCAAGTAAATACATTTTCTTAATCTCGGATCAAGTTTTGTTCTATTAACTTTGGAACTAGAAGCAAAAACGAGACAACAAAAAACTTTCATGAAAAGATAACCATGAGTATTATTGTAAAGTAATGTAAAAGGAGATTTATAATTCAATAATTTTGAAGGTAATATATTGATTAAAAAAGTAGCTTGAGAAAGGGCATAAGCCTAAAAATAGTTTAGGAAGATGATATTGTAGAAAAAGAGCACGAGTCACCCCTAGAAGGTATTGGTGTTTTCTTTCAACAATCCCATCTTGTCGAGGAGTGTCCACACACGAGGTCTGATGATGGATTCCATGTATGTGATGAAAATATTTCACGAGAAATTCAAGACCGTTATTAGACCTGATGGTTTTGACAGTTTTATTGAATTGAGCAATAAGATGTTGGACAAAAGATTGCATAAGATTTGAAGTCTCAAAATTTAAATTTCATAAGATAAATCGAACAAAACCTATTATAGTCATCAACAACATGTAAATGTTATATATATATATATATATATATATATATATATATATATATATATATATATATATATATATATATATATATATATATATATATATATATATATATATATATATATATATATATATATATATATATATATGTCTGGATATGGATGAAGTAAAAAAAGGGCCCCATATGTCCATATGAACAATGTCAAAACATTGAGAAGAAAAAGTAGTATTTTGATGAAAAAGAAGTCTTTTTTGTTTAGCAAAGAAACTAGTATCGCAAACTACAGAAAGAGTGTTGGTTAGGTCACTGAATATGCGCATGCCCGAACGGTCTACACATGTTTTATTTTTTCATTTATCTGTTGTTCAATATTGACATGTGGTACACTAATTATTTAATAAATTTTATTTATTTTATTATCTATTAGTTATAGGCTTAATTGCAAATTTGGTCTCCCTATTTTTATTATTTTTTACTTTTCGTCCCCCTATTTTAAAATCTGGAATTTTTGTTCCTTACTTTCATTTTTTTTTACTTTTGATCCCCCTATTTTAAAATCTGAAATTTGATCCTCTTATTTTCATTTTTTTAGACTTTTGGTCCCCTTTCTCAATTAGGAAGGGGACTAAAATCCAAAATAAACTTAAAATAGGGGGGCCAAAAGTATAAAAAATGAAAATAAAGGGGGCAAAATTCTGGACTTTAAAATAAGGGGATAAAAAATATAAAAAATTGAAAACAAGGGGACCAAAATTCAGAATTTTAAAATAGGAGGACCAAAAATAAATAAAAAATAAAAATAGGGGGACCAAAATTGCAATTAAGCTATAATTATAATAAATAATATTTTTAATTTTAAAAATGTGACGTGGTAGAAAATGTGTGACGTGGTGCCATGTAGACAATGGCATGTCATGGTCACGTCACAATATGATATATCACGTACACAAAACTGGAAGGGGACCAAAAAACCTAGAAAAGTTTAATAAATGGACCTAAAAACTGATTTTTTTTAAAGGGAGACTAAAAGCTTAAAAATATCAAATAGAGAGACCAAAAGTGCATTTAACCCTAAAAAAAATTAAAAAACAATGGAATTTCCACACCTGGGTATCCCAACTGCGGTGAAATGTTATCCCCAACACACATATCCCTAGGTTAAACGTAACAACCATGGGGAGAACTCCACATGGTAAAATATCAAAATAATTTTGTTGAGAATAGAACTCATGACCAAGTCATCGAGGTGATATATGTTGAGTATTAGATATAATCCAAGTTGAATTATGTGACCCAAGCCCAAAGGTGGGGTTTGTTACTTAATTTTTTACATTTATTGCTTAGTAGTCAAGTCACTCAGGTCTATATAAATAAGATACTTTGCAATTCAGTTATTATCATTCATTCAATAATATTAATCCTTATTTCCATATTCTCTCTCTCTCTCTCTCTCTCTCTCTCTCTCTCTCTCCTCACTAAAGTGCCTCACACACTAATAAATTGGTATCTAGAGCTCCGGTTAGATTTTTGATCATGTTTTCAAGAATCAAACGTCAAAGATCGTATTTTCGTGATCATGGGTTGTTGTTGATCAATTGCTTCAAAGATGAATGGTAACCGAAATTTACCAAACTTTCTTCCAACTCTTGACGGCAAGAATTGACTTCAATGGAGAAAACAAATGCAATCTCTATTTAGATTTCATGAAATCCTAGAAGTGGTTATTAACGGTGTTTCTGCGATTGGTGAAGATGTAACCAACATACAGAGAACCACTTACAAGGATGCCAAGAAGAAGGATTGCAAGGCAGAGTTTTACATCCACTCGGCGGTTGATGCAGTTAATTTCAACAGAATCGCTCATGTTGAATAACGAGTAAGGCATGGGATATTTTTGTCAAGTACTATAAAGGAGGCGAGAAATTCAAGGTTGTCAAGTTGCAAACTTTGCGGAAAAAATATGAATTGTTGTTGATGGGAGAAAACAAAAATATTGTAGGGAAAAGAGGTGTGCAATGCTATAACTGTGAAAAGTGGAGTCACTTGGCTAAACATTGTTGGTACAGGAAAGACAAGGGATCGACAAAAGGTAATGACGAAGGAGCGAACCTTGCACGTTAAAATTCAGATGATTCAGATGATATGGTGGTTATGGCTGTAGTTGCAGATGACCATGTCGAATCAAAGATTTGGTTTCTCGACTCAGGCTGCTCGAATCACATGACTGGTCGAAAAGTATGGTTAGTAGATTTCGACGAGTCGAAGAAGAGAAAGGTTAAACTTGCTGATAATTGCTTGTTGCAAGTAGAAGGTTCTAAAAACAAAGTTATTCAAAGGAGTAATGAAGCAAAAGCCTTGATCAAAGATGTACTATATGTCCCCGGAATGAAGTGCAATCTGCTAAGTGTTAGATAACTGGTCGAAAATGGGTTCTCGGTGGTTATGAAAGATGGAGCCTTAGAACTTTTTGACTTCCAAAATAACTTGGTCTTTAAATCTACTATGTCGAAGAATAAGATATTTAAGACCATGATTAGTTCGACTGAGGCGCAATGTCTGAAAAGAATTGTCGACCACAAGAATAGTTGGTTATGGCATATGAGGTTTGGTCATCTAGACTTTAGGTTGCTCAATTAATTGATCACTCAAGATATGGTAACTGGTATACCAAGTATTGAGATGCCTGACAAACTTTGTGAATGTTGTTTAATCAAAAAGCAATCCATGAAGTCTTTCGTTTTGACTATGCCAATGAGATCATCTAGTATACTCGAAGTTGTACATTCAAATGTATCTGGTTCTTTTGAAGAGCATACCATTAGTGCAAATAGGTATTTCATCTCATTTATTGATGAGTATAGTCGAAAGCTCTGGATCTATGTGAACAAACGAAAGGATGAAGTATTTGAAAATTTAAGAGATTCAAGATACTTGTCGAAAAACCAGGGTAAAAAGAATATCAAAGTGAAAGTGAGAAAAATACACAAGAAAAGGGGTTGAATTGTGTTTTTCATTTCTTAATTTTTTCTTTGATCAGAGTTCATAATCTAAACTGATGTTCAGATCCTGATTAATATGTTGCAGCGGATGTTAACAGAAGCAAATAAAAAGATAAAGAACACAAAAATTTATTCTGGTTCCTCCCAATTGAGAGTAGTCCAGTCCATTTGCAGCGCAAAAGATTTTTCACTATAACCAAATCATGATTACAATTGCTTATGCACTTAAGCATACGAATTTTCTTGCTCAGACCCTCAACCCGAGACTTCCTGCTTAAACTCCTTAGGTTCAAGACTTTCTGCTCAGGTTCAAAGAACCCAAGACTTCTGCTCAAGCCCCTCAAGTCCAAGACTTCCTTCCTTAAACCCCTCAGGTTCAAGACTTCCTGCTCAGGTTCCAAGAACCTAAGACTTCTGCTCAAGCCCCTCAGGCCCAAGACTTACTTGCTTAAACCCCTAAGGTTCTACAAACCCAAGAACTCCTTGCTTAAGTTCCACGAACTCAAGACTTCTGCTCAATCCCCCTAGGCCTAAGAATTCCTTGCTTAGGTTCCACGAACCCAAGACTTTTTCTTAAACTCACAGTCCACGACTTTCTTGCTTAATCAACAACTGATCAAGAATGTCAATGCTCTAGCACATAGAAGAAGACTTATTTGGCTCAAGTTTCTTAGCAAGAGACTTTGATGCTCAAGCACATAGCAAGAAACTTTATCTAAACTACTAAACAACCTATTTAGCAGAATAAAGAATAAGGTGTACTTGATACAAAATAAGAGGTACATGGTAATCACCATAACAAAGACCTTAATCACTTAAGATTCCTAAAATATTAAATGTTTAAGAAATCTTAAGGCTTTGTATAATTTACAACAAATAACATAATTTCCGCATACTCGATTGTGTTGCTTATTGTCGATCTTGTTATTCCTCCATCCAGACAGAAGTGTAAAACACTTTTATCCTTCTTGTCTTTCCTTCTCTATTTTATCCTTGTTCCTTGTTGAAAATTCAGATTGAATCTTCAGCTTCTTATATAGCAGTTGTAGAAGACTAGCCGTTAATCCATTGTGTAACATGTTTAACCATTGTGCCTTCCATGTAGTCTTGTAATATAGATATGTTGAGATTAGATATCTGTAAAGTATGTCAACTCTTCTTGAGCCTTGTGAATATAGACTCTAGCTGACAAACTAATTTGACAATGCAGCTTGCTTTCTGTAGTACGAATAACTTTTAGCTTTATTATAAACTCTGAATATTCACCAGAAGTTGATACATTAACTTAGTATAAAGACAATATGTTTCTATTCTAATGTTAAGGACTTTAGCTTCAGAGTCTATGCCAAACATCACTTAAAGAGTGTTCTTCATATTCTGATCCACCAGAGGCTAATAACTCAGCTCCTCTCAAATGCGTCCTTATATCAGATTCTGAATGCATTCTCTTTAAGCTTTAGAACCTGTATACTTGGAAAACACATTAGATAACACTTTTGTTCTTTTAATACTTTGTTATCATCAAAACCCAAAGGATATATGTCATGAACAAATTTTGTTCTAACACAAAGTTCTGCGAACAGATGGAGGTGGTGCATACACATCTAAGATATTTAAAGCATTTTATGTAGAATATGGTATTGATCATGAGATAGCTACTCTTTATACTCCTAAACATAATGGAATAAGAGAAAGAAGAAACAAGATCATATTGGACATAGCGAGATGCATGCTGAAGCAGAAGAATTTGCCAAAATCCTTATGGGGTGAAACGGTTTCGACTGTTGTTTATATTCTAAGCAAGTGCCCTACCAAGAAGCTGAAGAACAAGGTTCCTGAAAAAGTGTGAAGTGGAAAACGACCATTAGTAAGTCATCTGAAGGTGTTTGGCTCTATTTTCTATAAGCATATTCCTGATGCTAGGAGAAGGAAGCTTGATGATAAGAGTGAACCTATGATTCTGGTAGGATATCGTAATACTGGAGCATACAGGTTGTTCAATCCAATTAATTAGAAAATTGTGATAAGTCGAGATATTTTGATTGATGAAAATTCTTCATGGGATTGAAATTCTAGTAATGCAATTGACAAGCCATTGATGAGTTATGATTTTGACGAAGCAAGTAATGATATTAAAGTCGAAGATATTATTGATATTCCAGTTGAAGTTGAAGTTTTTACTGATATACCCAAACCATTTGAAGAGTATATAGCTGGAACAAGCCAGAGACCTCAAAGAGTATAGCTCGTCCAACAAGACTTCAAAACTATGAAGTGGTTGGTGATGATGAAGTCACAACTGATGAAGACCTAGTTCATTTTGCTTTACTTGCAGGTGCTTAACCAATCAACTATGGTGAAGCCTTCAAAGATAAACAATAGAAGTCTGCTATGGTCAAAGAGTTACAAGCAATCGAAAGAAACAACACATGGGAGTTGGTCAAATTTCCAGTACATGTAAAAGTTATCGAAGTGAAGTGGGTGTTCAAGTTGAAGGATAATGTTGATAGGTCGATAGCAAGACATAAGGTGAAATTGGTAGCTTAAGGATTTCTTCAGAGAGTAGGACTCGACTACTCTGAAATATTTCCATGTTTATAGTGCCACTAACTAAATTATGTTAAAAGTAAGGAGTCACACTATGATAAATTTATGCGTGTGTGGACAAGGGAAACAAAAAATGCTGAAAAATGGGAGGAACAAACCGAGAATAGGACACCTTGTACCCCAAAAGCAGAAAAACATACGCATTACCTATGTAAATAGTTGAGCAAGGTTAACTTCTTCATACCTCACCATTTTGGAAAATAAAACTAATATTTTCATGTAAATGTTTTAGCTATAATTATTTTTAAGATAAAAAATCAATCAAAAACATTATTTTAGACGGTTTTATCTTTTAGTCTTTCTGTTTATCTTTTCTTTTTATACATTTCTTAGTCAAGTAACTCACACCCTTAAATATTGTACTTAACACTTTTTTAGTACTTAAGGAACGCAAAACTGTAATACATGGTTTATTTTTCAACGTAATTGCTTGACAAAAAGAGAATCATTGTTGAGAGTTATTAGTCGATACCTCAATTGACTTTCAAGGAGTTATTTTTCAACGAATTATACATTTAACACTGCTAATCTTCAAATGAGACATAAACATATGGCAAGAAGGCCATATGAATCAGATGGAAAAATTAACACGCTACAAAATTTTCTAAGAGAAAAACACATCATACATTGAAGGAAAATGTTTTGGCCCAATAGCAAGAACACACAAGCCAATTGTGAATTTCTTGACTCAACAATATCATGTCTCGAATCCAATGACATACCTTTCAAGACATGATATATTAGTTCCAACCCCAATGATTTAGATCACACCAACACCAATTGGTGGTTATAATTGTGAGCAAAAATGAATCATTAATAAACTTTAAAAACATAACGCACTAGTAGTATCAATAAAAATTTCAATTTTATTTGTTTCAAATTTCTTGACCGTATATAAATTGTTTTCTATACATCTTGATGAAAACAATTCTTCGTGAAAGAAATTTAACCCAAAAACATTGCATAAACTCACTAAAGTATTAAATATTTATAAAGTGAAAGGTATTTTCTTTCAATAAAGATTGCATTAAGAATTGTGGAAGACAAAATCAATGTATTAGATACATGCATAAAAAAGTGAGTTTAATTTAATTCTTTTTGGTGATGCATAGAATATGATTGTCTCTAATTAATGTACCATATAAAATATTAAAAATATAAAAACTCTTTCACTTTCATGTTCGTAAAAATGTGTGTTTAATTTTTTAGAGATTGCATTATAAATTGTGGGAAAAAATCATCCTATTAAACACTATCAGCATATAAAAAGTGAATTTAATTAATTTTTTAATAAAAATGCAGTTGAAATAAAATTGTTCATATCTCTTGAGTTTTGATAATAACAAAGTATTTAAAAAATAATTGGGTATATTAATATATATTTAAATATGTAGGATCATAAGCTTGAAATTGTACTCAGAGTTGCCCCTAATGAAAACATACGTAGAGAAGCTAAAAGACCCAAATTTTGAAGGATCAAAATCTGATGACTCTGAATGTGATATATCAGCTTCTGAAGGATCAAAATCTGATCATGGTATCCCATCCTTTAGTGACAGTTCAGACTCTGAAGACCTCAACTAAAGGTGCTTAACTTCTGATTTGTACTCTGTCTCAAAAGCAGATCAGTCTTGTCAAACGCCAGATTATGGATAAAGTCAACTATGGTTTCGTTGTGCAAGGCTTAAGAAATGGTGATGTGATCTCTTAAGTTTGTCCAACCTTTTGGTAGATATCTAGTATGAGAAAGGTATTATGGACAATGCTATTACTCAATGGACAATGATTTTAACCAGATACATCCTCCAACGTCTCTCTTAGAATGCTATTCAACTAAGAATTCTTATGCATGTCACCTTTCGATGACTCTTTTTCTGTCTCTATAAAATAAAGTTAAAGATTTGAAAGAAGGTTACAACACTACAACAGAACAACATTGAGCTAGAATTTTTTAACTGTTTATTACCTAAGTTCTTAAGATTTTTTATCTTTATTTATCTTAGAAATTTGAAGTGTTAAAGAACCTTTGTGGTTGTTGTATTACTTCTACTAAACTGTTTGTTTAAAGTAGATGAAGTCTCTTGTTAGGTTCCTGAGCAGAATTCTCTTTCTTGTGTGATTGAGCAATATAAGACTCTTGCCTGTGTGCTTGAGCAGAAGTCTCTTGCTGGATAATCTGAGCGGAAGTCTCTTTCTAGTATGATTGAGCAGTTGAAGTCTCTTGCTAGTTTATTTGAGCAAAGTGCAATCAGTTTGATTATAGTGAAAATCTCTTGTCGGACAAGGAGACTAGACTACTATCAGTTTAGAAGAGGAACCAGGATAAACTGTGTGTTATTTTATTCACTACTTCTTAACTCTATTTTTTCCGCTGCTATTAACTCTGAGATCAGACTCTGGACTTATTCAATTTCTGAACACTACGCCAGAAATGAGTTTTAGCAGCGCACCCTTTAGCAGCGCTTCTTAAAAAAGCGCTGCTAAAGGGTGAGTAAAAAAAAAGAAAAAAATTTTCCTACCAAAGACAGCGCTTTTGAAAAAGCGCTGCTAAAGGGGGGCCCTAAGAAAGCGCTTTTTAAAAAGCGCTGCTAAAGGGGTACCCTAAGAAAGCGCTTTTAAAAAGCGCTGCTAAAGGGGGACCCTAAGAAAGCGCTTTTCCTATAAAGCGCTGCTATATGGCATTGCTAAGGCACCCTAAGAAAACGCTTTTAAAAGCGCTGCTAAAGGCCTTTAAAAGCGCTGCTATAGGTATTAGTATTATAATTTTAAAATACCCTCCAGAATTTTAAGAGAAACAGAACAGTCGTGCAATATTTCTTTTCTTCTTTCTTTCTCCTCTGGCGAACGACCCATTCAAAGTTTCGTTTCTGTTGCCGTCATCCGCCGTCGACCGTCGCCCTCTTCCGTTGGATTGCGCCGCCGTTGCCGTTCACTGTTCGTTTTCGAGTCTGCATTGCATTGCATTTCCACCATTGTTAAGGTATGTGAAGTTTTACTATGGTTTTCTTGTTTATTTATCTTTTCACCATTGTTGGTATTTGAAGATATTAAAGGTTTTGAAGGTTTTTCTTAATAATGTTATCTAAATATTGATGGTTTTTCTTTTCACCATTGTTGGTATTTGAAGATATTAAAGGTTTTGAAGGTTTTTCTTAATAATTTTATCTAAATATTAATGGTTTCTGAGTTGTTGACTAAATAGGTGAGAAAAATTATTAATAACTCATAGTAAAATTATTAATGTTGTTTGATGGTTTCTTTGCATAAAATTATTAATATTGTTGACTAAATATTGATGGTTTCTGAGTTATTGATGGTTTCTGAGCTGTTGTTGTTTTTATTGAGTTATTGAAGGTTTAGTGAAGGTTTTTAGTGTTGTTTTGTATTGAAGGTTTGAGGACATGCAAGTAAATTTGAGTTCAAGTATGATACGTATACTATTGTTTTTGTTGTTGTGTAGATATGTTACGTTTGAGGACATGCAAGTAAATTTTAGTGTTGATACGTATACTGTTGTTAAGTTATTGTTTTTGTTGTTGAGTTCAAGTATGATACGTATATTGTTGTTTTGTATTGAAGGTTTGAGGACATGCAAGTAAATTTTAGTGTTGTTGTTGTGTAGAAATGAGTTATTGAAGGTTTAGTGAAGGTTTTATATGTTGATATGTTATTATGTTATTATGATGGATTTCTCAATGTTTATATGATATATATGTTATTATGGTTTTATATGTTTAGTTATGATTTCTCAATGTTTAGTAAGGGTGTCATTTTGGTTTAAGGATTATCTAGTAATTTTAATATGATTTGTTTTGGTGGATTATCTAGTATTTTTAATATGATTTGTCTTGGTTAATTATTAATATGATTTTAATAAAATTTATATTTTGTCTGCTATAGGGGTTACCTGTGAAGAGCAAAGCTATGATCGTTTCCAAGCATCCTATTGCGTAGCATTCTTAGAAGTTAGTGATTTCCTTACAGGTATTCTCTGTTTTGTTTAACTTTTATATTTTAGTGTAGATTACTCAATTAGTATGGATAAAAAATGGATGTCTGGTAATCGATTGTCAAAAGAGTATGAGAATGGGGTATCAAAGTTCGTTAAGTTTGCTGTTGAACACGCCAAAGACCCCAGTAGGATCACATGTCCTTGCTTAGGATGCTGTTATGGGCGTCGAGTTGACGCCGTTCAGTTGGAATCTCATTTAATGAGACATGGAATTGATCGAAGTTACACATGTTGGACATTACATGGTGAGATAAGTAACGAGAATGTTGAACCCCGGAATAATACGACATGTGCTTCAAAGGACAATGGCAGAGATACATATGATTGTGATCGAGTCGAAGAGATTGCAGAAGCACTTGAAGAAGATCTTCAAGATTGTCCCAAGATGTTTGAGAGGTTGGTAAGCGATGCAGAGAAACTGTTGTATAAAGGTTGCACTACTTTCACAAGATTGTCCGCGGTATTAAAGTTGTACAATTTAAAGGCGGGTAATGGATGGTCGGATAAAAGTTTCACAGAGTTGTTAGCCCTACTTCAAGAGATGCTTCCGGAGGATAATGTTCTTCCCAATCGAACCTATGAAGCTAAAAAAATGTTATGCTCTATTGGCATGAGCTATGATAAGATACATGCTTGTCCAAATGATTGCATTTTGTTTCGAAATGAATATGCATCATTAAACGAGTGTCCTAAATGCGGTGTATCTCGGTATAAGAAAAAATTGTCACCAACAAAAGTATTATGGTATTTTCCTATAATTCTGAGATTCAGACGCATGTTTCGTAGTGAAACAGATGCAAAACACCTGACTTGGCATGCAGATGATAGAATTGTAGATGGGAAGTATCGACATCCGGCAGATTCACCACAGTGGATGAAAATTGATAATGATTATCCTGATTTTGGAGAAGAAGCTAGAAACCTTCGATTGGCATTATCGACTGATAGAATGAATCCGCATGGTCTGCAGAGTATCTCACATTCTACCTGGCCTGTAATTATTATGATTTATAACCTACCTCCATGGCTATGTATGAAGCGTAAGTACATGATGTTATCTCTGTTAATTTCTGGCCCTAAACAACCAGGGAATGACATAGACGTATACCTGACACCTCTAATCGAAGACTTAAAGAGTTTGTGGGAGAACGGTGTGGAGGTTTATGATGGATATAGGAAAGAAAGTTTCAATTTGAGGGCGATGTTGTTTGGAACAATTAATGATTTCCCAGCATACGAAAATCTATCGGGGTATAGCATTAAAGGTCAATGTGCGTGTCTTATTTGTGAAGAAAACACAGATTGGACGCGGTTGGAATTTGGTCAGAAGAATGTCTTTCTTGGTCATCGTAGATTCTTAAATTCTAGTCATCACTACCGTGGGTGGAGAAAAGCATTCAATGGAGATTCAGAACAACGTAAAGCTCCACCTACATTGACCGGCGAACAAATTTTTGAAAAGGTGAAAGATGTGAGTACTAAGTTTGGCAAGCCTTTTGCTCATACGCTTGTCACGCGTGGGTGGAAGAAGAGGTCAATTTTGTTTGAGTTGCCGTATTGGAAGTCGTTGTATGTAAGACATTTTCTTGATGTTATGCATATTGAAAAAAATGTATTTGAAAGTGTTATTGGTACGTTACTCAATATACAAGGAAAGTCTAAGGATGGCCTTAAAGCAAGAAAGGACTTGGTAGCAATGGGAATAAGAAATGAATTAGGACCCTTGAAGAATGGAAACCGCACATATCTACCACCTGCTGCTTATACTTTATCTAGAAAGGAGAAAAAGATAATGTGTAAGTTTCTGAGTGAAGTTAAAGTTCCAGAAGGATACTCTTCAGATATTAGAAGACTTGTTTCTATGAAAGACCTCAAGTTAAAAAGTTTAAAGACACATGACTTCCATGTTATAATGGAACACTTTCTACCAATAGGTATACGTTCTATTTTGCCAGAAAAAGTGAGAGGCGCAATAACTAAATTGTGTTTTTTCTTTAGGTCAATCTGTAGTAAGGTGATAGATCCTGCGACCTTACCAACATTGCAAAGAGAAATAGTTATTACTTTGTGCGAGCTTGAAATGTATTTTCCTCCATCATTTTTTGACATAATGGTACATCTAGTTGTTCATCTTGTGAAAGAGACACAACCGTGTGGACCTGCCTATATGAGATGGATGTACCCTATTGAACGTTATATGAAAATATTGAAAGGGTATGTGAAAAACCGAAGTCGACCAGAGGGATGTATTATTGAACGATACATTGTTGAAGAAGCTATTGAGTTTTGTACTGAATATTTGTCCAACGTTCAATCCATTGGCCTCCCAAAATCTCATGTTGTTGAAAAAATAGATGGTAAACAGTTAATTGGAAATAAAGTTGTGACAGTTTCAAGGGATAAACGGGAGCAAGTGCATTTGTATGTTCTGCACAATGACATTGAGGTTGAGCCGTATGTTGAAATGCACAAGGACGTTCTCCGAGGTTTAAATCTGAATAGAAATGAAAATTGGATAGTACGTGAGCACAATCGAAGTTTTATAACATGGTTCAAGGAGCATATTTTTTTCAAAGTTTTATTCTGATCCCGCTTCAATAACAGAAAGGTTGAGATGTTTAGCATATGGTCCAAGTTTGCATGTGTTTTCTTATAGCGCATACACAATTAAGGGATACACATTTTATACCAAGGAACAAGATGATAAAAGTACAATGCAAAATAGTGGTGTCACTGTGCTTGCCGAAGCAATGCACATTTCCTCGTATTATGGGGTTATCGAGCGCATTTGGGTGTTTGATTATGAGAAGTTTCAGATTCCTATCTTTGGATGCAAGTGGGTTGAAAATAATAGTGGCATACAAATGGATAAATCAGGTTTTTTGAAAGTGGATCTTAATAAGGTGGGGTACAAAGATGAGCCTTTTATTCTAGCCACGCAAGCTAAACAAGTGTTCTATGTCACTGATCCGACAAGTACAAAATGGTCTATAGTTCTTTTTTCCAACAAAGTAATCGATGATAACATTGGAGAAAAGGGGGGTGTTTATGTTGAGAATGAATCGTATATTATAGATGATCCAGATGAGAATATTAGAGCGGACGAATCATATATTAGAAATGATCATAACGAGGGAATTTGGATCAATCCATCTGTCTGTGTTGTTAAGAGACAAGTAAACCCCGTTACAACGAAAAAAAGAAAGAGATGTTAAAGGTACTTGTAACATGTTTTTCTTATTTACACATGTCTTATTTATACCATATTTTTCTTATTTCTTATTTATACCATGTTTTTATTATTTACATATTTCTTATGTATATATTTGTTATTTACATATTTGCATGTCATTCATTTGATACTTTGGTTTTTCTAAATTACAGGTATATATATTATGGCCAGCAACGAGGAAACATCACATGATGGAAAACAAACAACAAAAGACGTGGAAGGCGATATTAAAAGAGGCATAACAATTATGAAAAAAATCATTCGTGCGAGAGATAAAGGAGTAAAGTATGATGTCCATTGGAATGAAAGAGATCAGTTAGTTGAGCCTAACGGTGCATTGCTAACAAGTTACATCGGAGCACTTGTACATTCGCAAGTTCCGATTACTTGCGATAATTGGAGAATTGTTTCATTACAACCGGCTAAAGATAAGATTTGGACCGAGATTCAGGTATAATATTGGAATTGTTTAATTATTGTTGACATTTACGTCTTTAAATTAAATATACTAACATGTTATATGTATGTGTGTTTGTTTGCAGAGATCTTTCAATATTGAAGATCGTAGGAGAAAATATTGTATTCAATTGGCCGGAAAACGCTTGAGGGGATTTAGAACGTTTTTAACAAACAAGTTTCTAAAAGATTCTGAAGGAAACTTTATTGACTCGGAGCATCCGATGAAGTACGCGGATTTTATTTCGGAGGAAGAATGGGAGACGTTTGTTGCAAAGCGAAGATCAAAAGAATTTGAAGTAAGTACAACTTATCATGAACTATGTATAGTATATATACTTCTTCCATGTACAGAAGTTCTGATAAACTTGTTTTTTCAGGTTGTTAGTGTAACACCCTTCTAAACCCCACAATAATATATGCATAATCAGAGTAAAAGTTAACATGCATCCATAAAAGGGCGTCACACAAAACTTGCACCACATTAAAACAATCTGTCATGCTCATAAACACTTTTCCACTTAGCAGCGGATTCATTAATGAAAATCCTTTAAAAGAAACATTTACTTTCATCATATAAAATCAACATCTCTAGGCACTAAGGCCAACATCTCATTATCTCAATTATTCCAAATATGAAAACATAACTTAGGTTACGTAATGTAATCCTAAAACATAAGCAATCGATCCCCGTGTTACACTACCAGAGCATGACTCGACCCATAAATGATTACTAAACCGCTACACACGTAGCAACCTCGAACTACAAGCAGAACTTCATAAAGGCCTCCAACAACCTAATCTGCAATGCCTCATAGAGCATTATAAAACAGCAGAAGGGTGAGAAATATTACCATAATAATCAAAGCATAAAATCATGTATATATAGGTATCATATAATTAACTCCCTATTTCTCACCACAATTCAACTCATAGTCATTTACATCATCACTTACATATATATATATATATATATACAACATGAATATTCACCAAGCATTCTACATCATGCATACATCCACAATTCCACAATCTTGACATTCACATGTAAGCATCTCTTCATGCACGCTTCATAAGTATTCAACAAACATCTCATTCACATGCATACTCTCACAATTTCACAATTTCATCATTCACACATAAGCATCTCTTCATGCATATGTCATATATTAATGTGACTCAACAACTCAATGCAACTCATGCAATGCGGTACCGACTCTCGTTATCTTTTTTCGGTTTTTACATTAAACCGGGTCCACACTTCTAGACCGATAACCCGTTATCTTTTTTCGGTTTTTACATTAAACCGGGTCCACACTTCTAGACCGATAACCACAAAGGCCCGTCCTCTAAGCCTTCAAACCCACACTTCTAGGTTTGGGACAAGCCACTAGTTTCCACGAAACTAACAGACATTGCCTCTTGACTAAATGATGCATGTACAATCAACCACAACAAATGCACTTAAGACCGACATCTTAATCTCATGCATTCAAATAATTCATCTCTTCAAGAATTACATTATGATTGCACACACAACATATTCACATAACATTCATCGATGTATTCATAATTCAACACTATCACCACATTATCACTCACAATGCACACATATCCACGATATGTTCTCATGCATTCTTCACAGTTATCAAACAATGCACACATATCCATGATATGTTCTCATGCATTAATCACATTAATCACATACATACAATATGCATTTACAATATATATCAAGCAATGCACACATGTCCACGACATGTTCTCATGCATTCCATTCATACCACCGTATACAAACAATATACATTCAAAATTCAATATCATCACCATATTATCAACAATGCACACATATCCACAATATGTTCTCATGCATTCTCAAGTAATTCATCATACAAGAATTTCATCATGCTTACACGCATAGCATATTTACCACACTATGCACATATACTCATAATACATTCTCATGCATTATTCTCTTACAATCACAATTCAATACAACATCATATTTATCAAACGATGCACGCATATCCATCAATATGCTCTCATGCATTCCTCATGTATCTTAACATACAACCGCATATAAACAATATACATCCACAATACATTTTGTGTAGCATGTTTATTATTCATCTCATGCCATTTCATTCAAGGTATACACGTCACAATACCAATAATACAATTATAAGCTATGCACACATATGTCCGCAATGTTCTCATGCATACTTATTACCTAATTGTACACAACAATCAAACATTCACAAACTCATCAATTAATACACACATAATCATCATTATGTTCTCATGTATTTTAACTGATTACAATTAACATTCACATCACAACTCTAGGATTCACGCCTGAAGGCTACCCACAGCACATGTTATCATAATAGTTCACATACTCATTCATAACATAGAAGTATAAACATATGCGAATCAACCAAACTATCACCATTGGATAACACAGCAAAGAAAATATACTGCCACATTCGCCTTCATTCGCCTGGCGAACCCTCGCAGCGAACCTTCGCCTGGCCTTCGCCTGGCGAACTCTCTCAGCGAACACTCGCTAGGCTTCGCCTGGCGAGACTTCCCAGCGAGCCCAAGTCAGTAGCTACTGACTTCATTCGCCACCATTCGCCAGCACCTTCGCTGGGCGAACCTTCGCTGTCCAACTTCGCTTGGCGAACTCGCCAGCAAAGTCCACTGGAACTTAATCATAATTATTCGCCAACATTCGCTAGGCTTCGCCTGGCGAAGCTTCGCCTTTGCTCGCCTGGCGAGAGCCAGCGAACCTGCGCAGAACAGAACCCTATTCTGTTCCTCCTCCACAATCCACCATCATCCAACTTCTCACACAATCAAAATCAGTACAAACATCATACCCTCATGTTACCCGACTATTCTACGGCATTATTTCCAAGTTCCAACCGATTAAATCATCAATCTACCGATTATTCCAACTTTTGCGCTAATTGGAAAGTGATGAAAACTCTACCAAAACCCCAACCCAACATACATAACATCATACAATGATCAAATAGAAACACTTCTCACCCTTACCTCGATTAATCGGAGCTTTGATGTCGGTTCTTGATGATTCTCCAAGTTTTCCCTTTTTCCTCTTCATTTCTCCTCTTCTTCTTTCTTTCTCTTTTCTTTCTTTCTTTCTATCTTTCTCTTTCTCTCCAATCCCCTTTTTATATCCTTTTATTTCTTTTCTTTTCTTTCTATTATTTTCTTTCCATTCTATTTCCTTCTCAATTCTCTACTACAAATTCCAATTAATAAAATTAATTCCAACATTAATAAAAATCCCACTAAATCAATTAATTACCATAATTAATTAATTAATTAATGAAATTTGGGCTGTTACAACCCTCCCCCACTTTAGGAATTTTCGTCCTCGAAAATGTTACCTGATTCAAACAGCTCTGGATACAACTTCCATATCCCAATCTTCCAATCAAACTCTCTCCCAAACGACCTCTACCAGAAGAATCCCTCTCCTTCGAAGTTACCTCTCGTTCATCAACTTGAACTGACAACGCCTCGGAAATCAAATCGTCTCCCTCTTGCACACCATCCATTTGAATCGATGTACCTCCTTAGCTTAGACACATGAACATATCATGTAATCTCCACAAGTGACAGCGGAAAACAATTTAACCTGCTATTTCCCCACCACGCTTCCGCTGCGCCACCCTGATACAGATTCACAAAACACAGTAGATACTTTCGAGACTCCAAGCTCGACCACACCAGTTACTATCGTAACTCTGAAAACACGTCCTTTCTTGGATCATTTCGATCTTTCACTCATTGCTTGCGTAATCTTCGGCCCGAGTACAATACTTTCGCTGAACACACATCTATCCAAAGGAGTCCTACATCTCTTACCAAAACAAAGTCTCGTACGATGTTATTCTGATACTAGAATAATAGCAGTTATTGTAGGTAAACTCAATCAGTGACAATTAACTATCCCTTGATTCCATCTTGATCCAACACATAAGCTCTCAACGATTCTCTTCATACCGAATAGTTCTCTTTGTCTTCCCATCCATCCACGAATGCTAGACAAAGTTCAATCCAGTATATACAAACTCAACCATTTCCTTCTCCATCTATGGCCACTCAAGACCGTTTCCCAAATTCGGTCACATCTTCCTAGTACCCGCATGGATACTCCCTCTATCTCAATGTCCTTTTTCCAGAGTACTCTTGTTCAACTCACACTATTCAGAATACACACCCCATCACGACATCTCATGATACCACTCCCATCTATCTGAAAATCAGCTCTTCGACTTACTTCATTAAATTCAATCAACCTATTGACTCGAATTAGAATTCCGACCTCTTCGAATCTCATCGAGAATACCAATAGTCAGTCTCATCATATAAAGCTCAACTCGAGTCTCTTCACAGACCATAATCATATCCCAAATTTACTCAATCAGTCCTGACTTCATTACCATCATCATCGGTATATACAAAAATTGCCAATGCAATAACTCAATTACCACTTGGTCTCACTCGAATGGTAACTCAACCAAAACCATACTCCTTCAGGAGTTCCAATTACTTCTCTGTCTCATATTTGACTCTCTCTCAAATAAAAAAAATACCTTAAGGTCAGTAACCACCTCAAATCTCAACTAAACAATTGAGGCTTCCAAACTCCGGTACAAACACACAACAGCAATCCACTCCAAATTACTTGTCAGATAATCCCTCTCTGTACTTTATATTGCCTTCAAGCATAACCAAAACTCATTAATGTTGTACTTGACACATCTCTTGCTCATATCAACAAAGTATCTCAAAACACAACGACAATCTTGTCGGACTTGGCAAAACCAATACACGAATTGTTGACAGCTTTCTCAAAACTCTTTGAACTTTCTTCACAGTAGTACATCACTGCCCCTTCCCCAATACTAATAACTCAAGTTCCCGACGCTCAACATGAACCCCTATACTCTCCGAACATATCCAAACACCATCGGTTACATAACCATTGACTCTCTCAATCAAGTGTGGAAAATCATTATACCAAACAGACACTCAGCTGCGAACTCATGGTGATAACACAAACCGCACTCTCCGCGCTTACCATAACATCCAAACATTTTTCGCCAATAAATACATAATTCCATGTCACCACTTTCCCATCACATAGAGCACTGTAATATCTTCCAACGCTTCTAATCTTGCATCATTCCAAATTACGGTTTTCCGTTACGACAAAATCACGGAAACAACCCTTCCACACTTAAAGGTCATCCAATACCTCTCCAACTCTTGAAATGCTTAAGGGTCCAATTATACCAACCATGTATTTCACATCTCATTTCCTTTAGTAATCACTAGAAGTCATTATCCACCCTCATACCCAACTCCACAATCTGTTGCCGTAGCACACACACCAGACATAATTCTCAACACTACTCAATCAATCTTAATTCCTTGACCACTCAAACAAACGTATAACATGGAGCTTCCAATATCTGATTATTCTCCGCAACTAAGTCGATCACAACTCAACTTCACGTCTTGGCTGTTTAACCCTTATCTTGTCAGGAAAATTCTCAGACTACCACAATCAAACGGTAAACCGACAACTCCTCCACTTCCATCAATACTCAATATTTCCATCGAAATCAAACATCTCATCACTGTCCTACACCGACTCGTCAAAACAATTCTCAAGTGCTCGGCTTTACTCAAGACAATTCACTGCACCACGCCATCTAAGCTTGCAAGACACATCTATCCCATCCAACACAATCCCAACTACTATCAACAAGAGATTAAGGGTGATCAGTTCCTCAATTTGTCAATAGGCAGCTGAAAATCATGATGGAGTATAGACTATCTTTGCCAAACCACAAGAGTGTTAACCACCCACTGAGCTACAACTTCTACACCTGCAGCATCTTGGAGAAGCACAACTTCTCCCCCACTTAGATCATTCCCACTTCTCCAGACAAGGTTAAGCAACAACATGTATCGACAGTGTTTTCACACACATGTCGCATACAAGGGAACAAATAACATTAGACAACTTGGCCGGACGGACCGACCTGCTTTGATACCACTAATGTAACACCCTTCTAAACCCCACAATAATATATGCATAATCAGAGTAAAAGTTAACATGCATCCATAAAAGGGCGTCACACAAAACTTGCACCACATTAAAACAATCTGTCATGCTCATAAACACTTTTCCACTTAGCAGCGGATTCATTAATGAAAATCCTTTAAAAGAAACATTTACTTTCATCATATAAAATCAACATCTCTAGGCACTAAGGCCAACATCTCATTATCTCAATTATTCCAAATATGAAAACATAACTTAGGTTACATAATGTAATCCTAAAACATAAGCAATCGATCCCCGTGTTACACTACCAGAGCATGACTCGACCCATAAATGATTACTAAACCGCTACACACGTAGCAACCTCGAACTACAAGCAGAACTTCATAAAGGCCTCCAACAACCTAATCTGCAATGCCTCATAGAGCATTATAAAACAGCAGAAGGGTGAGAAATATTACCATAATAATCAAAGCATAAAATCATGTATATATAGGTATCATATAATTAACTCCCTATTTCTCACCACAATTCAACTCATAGTCATTTACATCATCACTTACATATATATATATATATATATACAACATGAATATTCACCAAGCATTCTACATCATGCATACATCCACAATTCCACAATCTTGACATTCACATGTAAGCATCTCTTCATGCACGCTTCATAAGTATTCAACAAACATCTCATTCACATGCATACTCTCACAATTTCACAATTTCATCATTCACACATAAGCATCTCTTCATGCATATGTCATATATTAATGTGACTCAACAACTCAATGCAACTCATGCAATGCGGTACCGACTCTCGTTATCTTTTTTCGGTTTTTACATTAAACCGGGTCCACACTTCTAGACCGATAACCCGTTATCTTTTTTCGGTTTTTACATTAAACCGGGTCCACACTTCTAGACCGATAACCACAAAGGCCCGTCCTCTAAGCCTTCAAACCCACACTTCTAGGTTTGGGACAAGCCACTAGTTTCCACGAAACTAACAGACATTGCCTCTTGACTAAATGATGCATGTACAATCAACCACAACAAATGCACTTAAGACCGACATCTTAATCTCATGCATTCAAATAATTCATCTCTTCAAGAATTACATTATGATTGCACACACAACATATTCACATAACATTCATCGATGTATTCATAATTCAACACTATCACCACATTATCACTCACAATGCACACATATCCACGATATGTTCTCATGCATTCTTCACAGTTATCAAACAATGCACACATATCCACGATATGTTCTCATGCATTAATCACATTAATCACATACATACAATATGCATTTACAATATATATCAAGCAATGCACACATGTCCACGACATGTTCTCATGCATTCCATTCATACCACCGTATACAAACAATATACATTCAAAATTCAATATCATCACCATATTATCAACAATGCACACATATCCACAATATGTTCTCATGCATTCTCAAGTAATTCATCATACAAGAATTTCATCATGCTTACACGCATAGCATATTTACCACACTATGCACATATACTCATAATACATTCTCATGCATTATTCTCTTACAATCACAATTCAATACAACATCATATTTATCAAACGATGCACGCATATCCATCAATATGCTCTCATGCATTCCTCATGTATCTTAACATACAACCGCATATAAACAATATACATCCACAATACATTTTGTGTAGCATGTTTATTATTCATCTCATGCCATTTCATTCAAGGTATACACGTCACAATACCAATAATACAATTATAAGCTATGCACACATATGTCCGCAATGTTCTCATGCATACTTATTACCTAATTGTACACAACAATCAAACATTCACAAACTCATCAATTAATACACACATAATCATCATTATGTTCTCATGTATTTTAACTGATTACAATTAACATTCACATCACAACTCTAGGATTCACGCCTGAAGGCTACCCACAGCACATGTTATCATAATAGTTCACATACTCATTCATAACATAGAAGTATAAACATATGCGAATCAACCAAACTATCACCATTGGATAACACAGCAAAGAAAATATACTGCCACATTCGCCTTCATTCGCCTGGCGAACCCTCGCAGCGAACCTTCGCCTGGCCTTCGCCTGGCGAACTCTCTCAGCGAACACTCGCTAGGCTTCGCCTGGCGAGACTTCCCAGCGAGCCCAAGTCAGTAGCTACTGACTTCATTCGCCACCATTCGCCAGCACCTTCGCTGGGCGAACCTTCGCTGTCCAACTTCGCTTGGCGAACTCGCCAGCGAAGTCCACTGGAACTTAATCATAATTATTCGCCAACATTCGCTAGGCTTCGCCTGGCGAAGCTTCGCCTTTGCTCGCCTGGCGAGAGCCAGCGAACCTGCGCAGAACAGAACCCTATTCTGTTCCTCCTCCACAATCCACCATCATCCAACTTCTCACACAATCAAAATCAGTACAAACATCATACCCTCATGTTACCCGACTATTCTACGGCATTATTTCCAAGTTCCAACCGATTAAATCATCAATCTACCGATTATTCCAACTTTTGCCCTAATTGGAAAGTGATGAAAACTCTACCAAAACCCCAACCCAACATACATAACATCATACAATGATCAAATAGAAACACTTCTCACCCTTACCTCGATTAATCGGAGCTTTGATGTCGGTTCTTGATGATTCTCCAAGTTTTCCCTTTTTCCTCTTCATTTCTCCTCTTCTTCTTTCTTTCTCTTTTCTTTCTTTCTTTCTATCTTTCTCTTTCTCTCCAATCCCCTTTTTATATCCTTTTATTTCTTTTCTTTTCTTTCTATTATTTTCTTTCCATTCTATTTCCTTCTCAATTCTCTACTACAAATTCCAATTAATAAAATTAATTCCAACATTAATAAAAATCCCACTAAATCAATTAATTACCATAATTAATTAATTAATTAATGAAATTTGGGCTGTTACAGTTAGTGGCGTAAATCGTCAACGGGCATCAAATCCCGCATATCCATACAGAAAGGGCCGGTTGGGATATGCACGATTAGAACAAAAAATAGTAAGTACATATAAATGCTTTAATATGATATATTTACAAAAAATAGTAAGTATATATAATAGGATATAATGCTTTATTATCCGTCTTAATGCGTAGTTGGAAGAGGAGAAGAGTGATGCGACATCTCTTCCATACCATGTTGTATGGAAGGCTGCCCGTGTGGGACGAGATGGAGTCGTTCAGGAAGAAGTTCAACAAGTCTTTGAACAATGTGTAAGTACAACGTTATCTTTGTCAGTAACTGATCAAAAGTGTGTAATATATTTATATATGTTTTTATCTATATTTCAGGAGACTCTGTCCCAGACCATAACTCCCCCCGAGGACGATGATTGCAGGAGCTTACTGAGCCGGGTGCTGAATATTCCTGAGTATTCTGGGTGTGTGAGGGGTAAGGGATTTGGTGTCACTCCATCCAAACTGTATAAGCAGCCAAATAAAAAAAATCCAACCAATAAAGAAGTGATGGATACTTTGGAGGAATTGAAAGCGTAAATCCGTGAATACATGTCGGAAAGACGCTCTCCAGAGGGTAGAGCTACTAGTGACAAAGATAGTATCGGTTGTCCGCAGAAGCTTCCAAAGGTAATTGTATATATTACATTGAAATTAATTTAGCACACTTTACTTAATTGACACATTAACTGATCATTATTTGTTTAGGGCATTTCACTTTGCCGACTATATTTATCGTCACCTACTCATCGAATGGTTGGCAAGGGAAAGGTGCATAACTTTCTGGGAGACTTACTTCACCACAAACCGCTCCCTTCTGGATTTTTGAAAGTATCTATTGATATTGCATTAGAGGGGAGTGCGTTGTTGCCTATACCAGATGATATTTTAGGCGCAACAGTGGTGGGAGACGCAATAGGAGCGTATGTGGCATGGCCGGCAAATCTGATTTGCATAGATGATGAGGTAGGTTGAACCTTTTAATACTCAAATGTTTTATGATCCATACATGAAAGTTATTCTTACATCTACATTTTCTTATTTACATGATGATCTTAGACTCCTACAAAATCCAAATCAAAAGATGATAGAATTATTGTGCGGGATACCAATTTAGCTGCATCAAAGAAACAGGTACTACTACAGTTACATGACTATCTTGTTATACATTAATTACTGAACTTATATATGACTTTTAGGTTCATGATCAGCAGTCGCAACAAGTCAGCAAGGGTAAGATGCCTGAAACTTCCAAGGTTCCCAGAAAAGAAATTGTTCCTTGATTTAGGATGTGCCTTGAAACATATGTCGGAACATCAGATGTGCCTGAGGGTGGCGTCCGTCAAATACACATGGAGGCAGGTATTTTCGGTTTTGAATATCCCGAAACAATTGCTAAGGAGGATTTTGATCAGGTTTTCAACCATTCTGAATTGGGCGTCGGTGTTATGCATTCATACATCAGGTACTTCGATCCATTTTAATTAAATAATTAAACATTTTAAAATTTGCTCGTTTAACTGAATATTCTAATGTTGATTATGTTTTTTTAGGTTCTTGTATGACAAGTTATTGGTCCCGAATGAATTGACTTCAGTATTTGCATTCTTATCTGCTAGCTGTGTCAACTCACGTATAATAGACCAGTCACCAGATACAGTCAAAGAGTACACAGTGCAGAGATTTATGCGCGCGACTACGGAGAAGTTATTCTTGTTGCCATATAATACTGGCCATGGGTTAGATTTTATTCTAAATTCATTTATTATAATTGTTCAATTTTTCCCTTTCTATATATATAACATTTCCGTCTAAACTGTTGTCTTATTTTATAGTGGACATTGGTTGTTGATCGCAATTAATCCGACGAAAGAAATAGTGTATTATATAGATTCATTGGATGGCGATACAACAAAATATGAAAATCTGAGGAACTTTGTTGATACGTAAGTGATGAGATATACTGTTGTCTTTAATTATATATCTTTATTTATTATGTGACATTGTTCTAAATATGTGTTTATATTATGTTAGAGTTATACAAATATTCAGAGCACAAAGAGATGCAACAGTGCCAAAAAGTAAGGCTAACAACATCAACTGGATCAGAGCGGAGGTATATTTTCGCATGTTTCTACTTGATAAAACTATTTAAACTATATATCCGGATAAATGTTCGTTTGTTTTTTCCATTTACAGTGTCCTCGGCAGCACAATGGTATTGACTGTGGATATTTTGTATTGCGCTTTATGAGGGAAATTATTCTTTCTAGTCAACTTGAGATTCCAGTCATGGTATGGATCAATTCATTATATAAGTTATATGATTCATTTTGATAATTATCCGATACTTAATCTGAGTAATTAGTTTTAAACTTAAATCTTATTCGATATGTTATATTATGTAGTATTTTGATGAATTCAAGTGCGCTACTTACACGAAAGCAAAATTGGAAGAAATTAAAGAGGAATGGTGTCAATTTATTCTTGGGTTGAGAATTGTATAGAGTTATCGGATTGGAACACTTGTAATTATATGTGAATTGAATGTATTTGTGTTGTTGTAATTCTGAGGATCAAATTTTGTTGTAACATATTTAAACAGGTTTATGTGTATATTAAAATGTTTATGAACAAAGTCATGAGTTACAATGTATCCAAAGTTTTGAATTGTACATATAAGGCCAAAGTTTGAATTGTATATTTAAGGCCAAAGTTTGAATTGTATTTATAAGGCCAAAGTGTTGAAATAAAGGCCTGAATTATAAGCAGGTTTGTGTAATATAAGCAGGTTGTTGGTAAAATATACAAAACAGGGTGAATATTTTTATAAAAAAAAATTTTAAAATCTGGGACATTAGACAGCGCTTTTACATAAAAGCGCTGCTAAAGGTCACAAACATTACGCTACAAAAGCGCTGCTATAGGTTTGGAAGGGGGGGGGGTCTAAGACAGCGCTTGTAAAAAGCGCTGCTAAAGGGTGGGCTATGGCAGCGCTTTGTAAAAGCGCTGCTAAAAGGGGGGGTCTAAGACAGCGCTTTGTGAAAGCGCTGTTAAAGGGGGGGATGGTTGGGGGAATTATGCAGCGCTTACAAAAGCGCTGCTAAAGTGCTAAAAAAGCGCTGCTAAAGGTGCTGCTGAAGGGAGCTTTTAGCAGCGCTTTTTCATTGAAAAAAAGCGTTGCCTTTACCTTTAGCAGCGCCACTTTTGGCACCGCTTTAAAGCGCTGCTAAAGGTCTTTTTTGGCATAGTAAAAGTTGATATTCATAAGTGAAATAGATTTGACATACACAATTCAACCTCTTTTTTATGTATTTTTCTCACCTTCAAATACATCAAACATTATTCTCCTAAGTATGATTCTCTATAATAGATATAATCTATAAAATATTTAAAAAATATATAAAAAAAACTCTATGTATTATTTCCACGTTCAAAGCATATATTTTGATCACATATATTTTTAGAGAAAAAGATCATCATTTTAGACATTATGTACATACAAAGTGAATTTAATTTTTTTTTAGAATACATTAAATATTTTTCTTCTAAATACGATTATCTCCGAAAAAATAATTGATAGATAAAAAAAAAAAGTTATACATATTACTTCTATATTCTAAACATAAATATTTCCTTTATCTATAATGTACAGTCTTTTATGAAAAATATTTTAATCACATCTTAAACTTCAATGCAAAAAAATTAATGTATACTCGCATTGCACAAGTTATAGTCTAGTACCAACCAGCATCATTCAACTACAATGCAAGTTATAGACTTATAGTCTAGTACCAACAAACATCATTCAACTATATTCAATCCATAAAAATGACATTTGTTATTGATTAATGTAAAGAAAATACATGACATAATCTGTCACTCACAATTCTAAAAAAGAAAATACGGGAGAAATACTTTTAATTTATACATAATAAAAGTAAGAGATCAATTTTTATCACTAATAAATAAATAAAAACATAAAAATATTTATCATTCATACATAAAAAAGGTATAAAACAATTACTTTTATTAATATAAAAAATATAATATAAATATTTGTTATTGATGCATAAATAAATACGAAATAAATATTTTTTTATCAATAAATATGTAAAATATAGAAAATATATATTTCTTAGTAATAAATAAAAAGCACAAGATAAGTATTTGAATCACAAAAATAAATTTGTTTCAAATTTTCAAAAGATAATATTAACCATACAACATTTAGTTTAATACGAAGAGAAAAAGAAATATATACTGAAAATGTAATATATTTTTACACTGTCAATTAATATAATAAATATATATTCTGCCATATTTTATTTTCATTTTTAAAATACTATTATTATTTAACACTTTAAAATAATTTAATTAAATATCTTTGTAATATTTTTGTATACGGACAATTCACTATTTTTAAATTTATAATCTAAGTTTATCTAAAAAAGAAATAGAATTGTAAATTTTTAATTAAATATATTATTCATCCAATATTTTATTAAAACTAACATAACAACAATAACTACCATAAACATGTGTCATGCCTATTTGCTTGAAATCAGATCCATTGCCCTCATAATATTGTCGCATTTACACATTCAATATATTTACTATGGTTAAATTAAGATTTGGAGATTCAGAGTTTGATGTAATTTTTTTGATTGTTTTAAAATAAAATATCAAACTTTTAATATAAACCACTTGATCTTTATCCAACTACTAATAGTCTTTTAAATTTTTTGAATGGTCCGATATAAAAAGATAAAATTAATTTTAATTGAATTATGAAATATTTTAAAGTATCATATTTCACGGTAAATATATATGTAAATCTTTTTGTTACAGTCGTTTTAAATTTGTTTTAAGTTTTTGGAAGCCGTAAGTTTATCATAATTTAGTTATAAAAAAAATTGAGGTATTATTTTACCATAATTTAATCATGATAAAAATATTTTATGAGCTCTTTGAGTTTTTTTTTTTAATTTAAATTAAATAAATTTTAAAAATATCTAAAATTTAAAAATAAGTAAGTCTTCTAAACTAAATCTCATAAAAAGTTTAGCTTTCAACTCTCCAACTTTTCACTCAACTTTTTTATTTGTCAAAAAAGAAGTTAATTTTTAAAAAACATTATTTTTTTCTTATTTAGAAGAAACAATATTTTTATTTTTAATGACTAGTTTATTTTATTTTTTATTTTTGGAAAAAAATTATTCTCAGAAATCAATTTTCAAAAAAATGTATTTTAAAAATTATATTTTAAAAAATTGGACTTTTTATTTTTTAAATATAATATTTAAAATCGTATTTTCTAAATGAAATTTTCAAAACAGTTGAATTTTAAGACTTCTTACTTAAAGAGGCTTGAGTTTTTTGCACACCTATAACAGTCATAAAAGATTTCATTCTTGTTTGTCACGGATACATAGTACTATTATTTATATACAGAAATTCATAATTGGAACAACGGTCATAGAGGAATATAAAGATAACATAAAAAGAGTTGAGAGATGGAAAAATGGATGCTGTCTCTGGTGATGCTGTTGTTAATATGGCTGAAAACAACACAAAAAAGTTTTGGAGTTAAAGGTGCAGAAGAAGTGACATACGATGGAAGATCCCTTATCATCAATGGCCACAGAAATATTCTCTTCTCTGGTTCTATTCATTACCCTCGCAGCACCCCTCAGGTATATACATATAATCATGCTTTTCTGCAATGTACCTACCTATATATATATTCACATAGTTGCATTCTGATTCAATATCCATTTTTTTGTTGCTTCGGAATATTAATTCATGAACTGAGTGAGTAGTTTAATCAGTTTAATTAGTATTAATTAGTTAACAGTTTTGGCGTTAGAACACAACAGAAATCCAGTCATACTTTGTTTGTGTTTTCTGGTAGGTAAGGGTCTACCAAAGCACTTTGTAGGTAACATATACAAATAGTACAGCACCTTTTTGAACTGTTTACAGCTGCACTATTTCATCACGGGTATGAATAATGATTGTATGATAGAGAATGTTGTGTCTCAAACTTTATGGTTTGTTTGTTTGGATAGTCCAGTTTCATTGGACTCACGAGACATCAATGTCTAGATATGTTGCGTCTATTCTTTCCAATAATGCTAGCTGGTAAAGTTTAGGTGTTATTATTGATATAAAAATAAGAATGAGACTTTACGGTTACACATAAGTCATCAATTGCTTGAAAGGAAGAACAAGACAAGACGATAGTGACTTGGTATTGAAAATATTTGAAACGTTTGTGCAGATGTGGGGAAACTTGATAGCGAAAGCAAAACAAGGAGGATTGGATGTTATACAAACGTATGTGTTTTGGAATCTTCATGAACCTCAACCCGGCAAGGTAGCTGCCTATTTCTGCATCTCCTAGGTTTCTCCAACCTTGTTTTTATGTCATATTCTTCAATAAATATTCCACATGTTTTGTTTCCATCATAATGCATATATTTTACGAAATTTATTTGATATACATCCATAGAAAAATCTTTAATAATGATATAACAGTAACGAATATAAATCCGAATAAAGAAAAAAACACATAAAAATTTTGTTCACGCAATTTAGTCAAATTATATATGTCTACAATTATAAAATAGTTATAGTTGTTTTTATTTATTAATGTATTGTGAATTGCATATAAATTACAGTATTTATATATATATATATATATATATATATATATATATATATATATATATATATATATATATATATATATATATATATATATATATATATATATATATATATATATATATATATATATATATAATATGAGATTTTAGTTTATCTAAAATTCTACCTTCTAACAAGCAATTATCCCTACTCGTTATTATCTCAATAATATGAATTATTCTCTCAACAACCTATAGTTAACTAAAAAACCCATAAATATCTCAATAATATAAATTATACTCTTAACAATCCCTAATTATCTCAATAATATGAGTCATATTCAACAATCTACATCTTAGGGAATATCAAACCCCTATGAAGACTTATTACATAACGATTCGTCATGAAAACTAAGGAGGTACACTTCCTACTTAACACTAAGAGATATGTAATAAGTCCATACAATGTTTCAACTTGTCACTGGTGACTGACTTGGTCAACATATGAGTTGCATTCTTTGAAGTGTGAACCTTCTGAAGAAATATCATTTCTGACACCAACAACTCCCTGATCTTATGAAACTTCACATCAATATGTTTGGTCCTATCATGATACATCTGATTGTTTGTCTAATAAGTAACACCCTGACTATCACAATGCAATTGAACTCCACATTGCTCAACACCCAACTCTTTCACTAACCTTGTAAGCCATAATGCTTCTTTGACAACTTCAGCTACAACCATGTATTCTGCCTCGGTTGTAGACATACCCCATTGTAGATCTCCTATCATTCAGATCACATGCATAGTCAAATTCCACATATCTCGCAACTGATGAAACACGCTGCTCCTTCTTGAACATGATACCATGATTTGTTGTACCCTTCAAGTACCTTAGGATCCACTTGACTGCTTTCCAATGCTGCTTCCCTAACTTGAACATGGATTTGCACACTTGACTAACTACTTGTGCCAAATACGGTCTAATGCAAACCATATCATACATCAAACAACCAATTGCACTAGAATAAGAAACTTTAGACATATCTTCAATCTTTGAGTTTGTCTTCAGACATTGTTCTAAAGAGAGCTTAAAATGATTTGTCAATGGAGTACTCACATGCTTTGCTTTGGTCATGTCAAACTTGCTCAAAACACCTTTAACATAGTTTTTCTCAAACAACCATAATTTATTAGCTCCTCGGTCCTTATGAATTTTCATCCCTAGAATCTTTTTTGCAACACCCCGATCTTTCCTATCAAACTTCTTACCCAACTTGGTCTTCAACTTATTTACATCATGTAAATGATTGGCAATAATCAACATATCATCAACATTAAGTAATAGGAAAATAAAAGAGCCATCATCAAGGCTCCTCACATAACCACAACAATCATAATCACACCTTCTATAGCCAATACGAAGCATGTATGAATCAAAGTGCTTGTATTATTGCCTTGGAAACTGCTTCAAGCCATACAAAGACCTCTTCAATTTGCAGAGAAGTCTGACATGTCCAGTATCACTAAATCTCTCTGGCTGTTCCATGTGGATTTTCTCCTGTAGATTCCCATGGAGGAAAGCTTTTTCACATCCATTTGCTCTAAATGCATATTCCTGCTGACTACCAGGGCCAATACTGCTATGGTAGAAGTGTGTCTAACGACCGCATTGAAAATTTCATCATAATCAATCCCCTTCTGCTATGAATACCCCTTTACAATTAGGCGAGCCTTGAACTTTTCCCTTTCTTTTTTCTGTTATTGTTCGCTTTTTCTTGTACATCCACTTATAACTAATAGCTCTCTTTCTTTGTGGCAGCTGAACAAGATTCCATGTCTCATTCTTTTTCAAGGATTTTATCTCCTCCACAATAACATTCATCAATTTATCTTTCTCCTGGCTAGCCATAGCCTCTCAAAGGTAGAAGGGTCTCCTGAACTAGTAAGAAGAGCATATGCTGATAAGTCTTCAAACCCATATCTGGCTAGAGGTGTAATACGACGAGGCTCCATAATTACACAAAAGTATATAGTCTTGTACTCCACCTGAATCTTGCACTCCACCTGAATCTGAGTCTTGTTCATCTTGTTGTTGGGCTACAATCTGTCTTGGACTCACTAGTGGCTCCTCAATGTCCACCTAAATCTTGTCCTGACTAGAACTTTCTACATCAGTATCCGACACAAATGTCATATCTGAGTGTTTCAACATCGATTACTCATTAAATATAACATTTCTGCTGACAACTACCTTCCTCTTAACCAGATCTCATAACTTGTACCTCTTCACACCTTTATTGTAGCCAATAAAGATGCATTATTTTGACTCGGGGTCAAGTTTAGGCTGATCCTCACTGAAAATACGCACATATGATGGACACTAAAAAATCCTCAAATTACTTAGATCAGTGGGGTTACCTGTCCACACATCCTCTGTAACTTTGTCATCTAATGAAACTCGTGGTGGTATATTGACTAGATAACATGCCATATTGAGTGTTACTACACATAAACCTTTTGAAAGACCAACATTCAACTGAAGGCACCTTGCCTTATCCGTCAGAGTCATGTTCATCCTCTATGCAACACCATTCTGTTGTAGTGTCTTCCTCATAGAAAAGTGCCTCTAGATTCCACTATCCTCACAGAAATGCATGAACTTCTTGTCTGTGTATTCAGTTCCATGATCAAAATGCAAATACTTTATTTTTCTCCCTGCCTATTTCTCAACCTCTTCCTTCCATAGTATAAACTTGGAAAATACCTCAGATTTATATTTCATGAAATAAACTAAAATCTTACGAGAAAAATCATCATTGAATGTCACAACGTACTTAGAACCTCCAACAGAGGACTCTTTTGTAGGCCTATAGACATCAGAATGGACATAGTCTAAGATTCCATTGGTCTTGTGTTGCTTGGTCTTGAAATGAACTATACATTGTTTCCCAAGAACATAATACTTGCACAATCGAATTGTGCAACTACAGACACCCTTCATAAAATTCCTTTTATGTAGTTCCATCATCTCACGTTCACTAAGATGACCCAAGCGCATCTACCACAGTTTGGTTGCCTCAATATCAGTTTCAACAGATGATATATCACCCATAACTATGTCCCCTAACAACTTATAAATGTTTCCTGCAGCCCTCCTTGTCTTCATCACTGTCATTGTACACTTGTTAACCCTCGTGATGTCTTTATCTCCACCTGACTGAAATGAATAACCACTTGCTTGAAGAGTACCTAAAGAAATCAAATTCTTCCTTAATTCTGTAACATAACACATCTCACTCAACGTACGCACGTCACCATCATCCAAAGAAATTTTAATTTTCCCCTTTCTTGTGATTGGTATCAGATGTCGCTTAATCCGGGAGGTGCAAAATTCGAAGTGACTCGGTTCGACAGAACGAGCAATTTCAGTTTATGGCAATGGAGGGTTAGGGATTTATTGGCTCAATAAAGTTTACAGGAGGCGCTTTGATGAGAAACTGACATACATCACAACCATTGATTGAAACGAGATGAAAGAGAAGGCTGCAGGTTTGATAAAAATTTGCGTTTCTGATAACGTGATGAATCATATCCTAAACCTCATAACTTCGAAGGATGTCTGAGAAAAATTGGAAAACCAGTGCATGTGTCTAAGACGCGCATGAACAAATTGTTTGCGAAGCAGTGTCTCTATAGCCTGAAGATGCAGGAAGGACGTGATTTGCAGGATCATGGTTCGCTTTTAATAACATCCTCGTTAATTTGATACGGCTTGGTGTGAAGTTTGACGATGAGGATAAAATTATTATTTTGTTGTGCTCTTTAACAAGTTGTTATGATCACTTGGTGACCACTCTCACGCACGGGGAGGAAACAATCATGTTGAATTCTATTTTTTAAACATTTTTGCAACACACACACAACATTGCCAAAGTGTGGAGGAAGCTCAGGTGAATGTTTGTTTGTGAAGGAAGGTCAAGAATGTGTCAGAGGCAAGGGCAAGACAGTGAGTTCTGGAAAGAAAAAAAAGGTTAAGTCCAAGGACAGAAAAACATCAGAATGTTATGGTTGTAAGCAAATTGGTCATTGAAAGAGGGACTGTCTAAACAAGTCAAGAAACAATAGTTCAATAAATATAGTTCAATCTGATGACTCCTATAGTAAAGAGGATTTGCTTTGTGTTTCATCTACAAAGTGCACTGATGCATGAATTCTTGATTCTGGGTGTTGTTACCATATGACGTTGCACTAGAATGGTTCAACTCTTTTAAATAATACCAATTGTTATAACAGAAACGCGAATACAGATTATAGTAAAGAGAAACACATAAAAAGTTTGTTCACGCAGTTCGGTCAAATTGCCTACGTCTACGACTATAGAGTAGTTATAATTGCCTACGTCTAACTTAATGCCCACTTTAAAGCCCAACTTAAATAATTAGTCAAAGCTAAAAAACAAACTAAAACAAACTTAAAAGAATAAAATCTTTTCTAATATTTTTAATTTTATGATTTTTGGATGTTTTTATGAATAATATGGAAAAAATTAAAAAAACAATGTTTTTTAAAAAATAATTTAAATAAAATACGAAAATAATAATTAAATAATAAAGAAAACTATTTTTTTTTATGAAAATAGAAAAGTTAGAATATAAATAAAAGAAACAAAACAAAAAGTGAAGAAGGTGGGATTCGAACTCTCAAGTTCTAACACTCACAACTCCTTACACAGGGTTTCTTGTCAATTATGTTATTTTATTCATTCAAAATAAAGTGGCACTAGAAACCCTATAAACTAAAAGAGTGCGCCACATGATATTTTCTTGCAACAATCAAACAACTGCACCACCCGTTAGTGGTTAGTTTAAACGCAATGCAAAATGAAATGGGATGCAAGATGAAACGACTAATTTTAGGGTAAAAAAAAAAAAATATATATATATATATATATATATATATATATATATATATATATATATATATATATATATATATATTAACTATTCTCTCAATCTCTAGTTTCCTTCAACAAACAATTATCTCTATCCATTATTATCTCAATAATATTAACTATTCTCTCAACAATTTATATTTATCTCAACAACCTATAATCATCTCAACAATATGAGTTATATTATCAACAACCCATAGTTATTTCAACAACACATAAGTATCTCAACAATATGAACCATTTAATCGATAATAAATATTTTGTACACTTTCGATCAAATTATAAATATTAAATTTATTAAAAAAATTAATTTTAATTATAGTCATATATACACATGTATATATACATATGACAGTATGATTTTAGCGGGAGATATGACTTGGTGAAATTCATAAAAGAAATTCAAGATCAAGGACTGTATGTTTGTCTCAGAATTGGACCCTTCATTGAAAGTGAATGGACATATGGGTATTTTCACTTTCACCCTACCAACTTTATATAAAAATGCAGTATATTTCATTTTACTTTATTCTTAATTACTAATTTATAATGCTAAAAATTGAAGAGGATTCCCATTTTGGCTACATGATGTCCCTGGCATTGTTTACCGAACAGACAATGAGCCATTTAAGGTACATTCATATTCTAAACTCTTATGTCCACATTTTGTTTTGATATAAAACATGTCCACTTATTTGTCTATATCTCTTTTATGGTTACATGTTTAGTTTTACATGCATAATTTTACAACAAAAATTGTCAACATGTTGAAAGAAGAGGGTTTATATGCTTCACAAGGAGGCCCAATTATACTGTCACAGGTATGTATATATAAATCCAATTTTCCATCACCATTGAATTGAATGTTTAATCATAAGTGGAATAACATACAGATTGAGAATGAATATCAAAACGTCGAAAAAGCATTCGGTACGGCTGGTTCACAGTATGTTGAATGGGCCGCGAAAATGGCAGTAGGCCTTAATACAGGCGTACCGTGGGTTATGTGCAAGCAAACCGATGCTCCTGATCCTGTGGTCAGTTCCACTAAGCTAAAACTATTTTGCTTATAATTTTTTTCAAAAAATTTAATGGTTTTATAAAAATTTTATATAAATTAATGCATGGATTTTCTATATGTTGATGCAGATCAACACATGTAATGGTATGAGATGTGGAGAAACTTTTACAGGACCAAACTCTCCTAATAAGCCTGCAATGTGGACAGAGAATTGGACATCATTGTAACTTCATGAATTGCAACCTTATATATTTTGAGTAAAAAAAGCATCTATGTTCCACTCAATTGAATATTAATTTGCCTCTTTTCTTTTTCTGGTTGAAGCTATCAAGTGTATGGTGGATTGCCATATATTCGGTCTGCTGAAGACATTGCGTTTCATGTCACTCTTTTTATTGCACGAAACGGAAGCTTTATCAATTACTATATGGTATGCATCCATTTCATTTATCTAAAATCAATTCAATATTATACAAATCTTATTAACATTGTTTGTAATTTAGTATCATGGTGGAACAAACTTTGGGAGAACTGCCTCTGCTTATACTATTACAGGTTATTATGATCAAGCACCGCTCGATGAATATGGTTAGTGTATAATATCACTTTTTATTCATTTTTTGTGAGGTAGAAATCATATATTGTATTCTCTGCGTGTAACTGCAAAGACTAATCCTTCGAGGCTAGGAGGACCACAATCATCTGATTAAGCTTTTAATGTTAAATTTAAATTTTGCAAATTTTATCGTTAGGTTTGTTCAGACAACCGAAGTATGGACATCTCAAGGAGTTGCACGCTGCAATCAAGTCTTGTTCAACCACTTTATTACAAGGAGTGCAGAGGAATTTCTCATTAGGTGAATTACAGGAAGTGAGTAATCTCAAATCCTCTTTCTCCAACAGGCTTATTTTCACTTAATTATGCAATTCAATTATGTTTATTCATAGACTTTTGTTTCATTTCGATCATCAGGGTTATGTTTTTGAAGAAGAAAATGGAGGATGTGTTGCATTCCTTATAAACAATGATAAAGGGAACAATGTTACTGTCCAATTCCGCAATAGTTCATATGACTTGCTCCCCAAGTCAATAAGTATCTTACCAGATTGTCAAAATGTGGCTTTCAATACTGCTAATGTAAGTTATAACTTTTTTCCAGAATCAATTATTCGTGTACCAAATTGATTTCTCGGTTTCATTTTAGTCCTTTTAATTATATGACGAATATACAGGTAAGTACAACCAGCAACAGAAGGATCATAACTCCAAGGCAAAACTTCAGCTCAGTTGATGAATGGCAACAATTTCAAGATTTGATTCCGAATTTCGATGACACTTTATTAAGATCAAACTCGTTACTCGAGCAAATGAATACAACTAAAGACACTTCTGATTACCTTTGGTATACTCTTAGGTGAGTTATGAGTTAATAATATATTGTATCTTTCTATATAGTGATGATTTTGGACTAATATCTGATTTGATTGATTTTATGAACAGGTTTGTAAACAATTTATCTTGCAGTGCTCCAATACTTGTTGTTCATTCTGCTGCTCATGTTGCTCATGCTTTTGTGAACAACGAATTCATTGGTACTTAAATGCGCAATTAAAAAAATAGTTGTCTTAACTCTTGCGTGTTAAATGATCATTACACTATAAACAAATTTTCTAGGAGGTGTGCATGGAAACCATGATGTGAAGTCATTTACATTAGAGCTCCCGGTTATATTAAACGAAGGAACAAACAACATTTCTATTCTCAGCGTTATGGTTGGACTTCCGGTATGTTTGATGATGTCTTTCCACTTCCAAAGTTTATTTTCAAAAAATGTTTAAGTTTGAGATTTTTTTTCCGCCTTGTTTAAAAGGATTCGGGGGCGTTTCTAGAGAGAAGATTTGCTGGTTTAATGAATGTAGAAGTTCAGTGCAGTGAAGAAGAGACTCTTAATTTGAACAATTCTAGATGGGGATATCAGGTTACCTATAATTGATCATGTGAATTTTACAATGTATATACTACACATGTCACTTTCATCCTCATGTAAATTTTCTTCAATCTTGTACACTATATAGGTTGGATTACTAGGAGAACAATTAGAAGTATATGATGAACAAAATAGCAGAGACATTAAATGGACTCAACTAGGGGATATCATTATTGATGAAACTACTCTCACTTGGTACAAGGTAAAATAAATTATGAAAAAGTGGTTGTAATATTTTTTAGCCAGATAAAGTGGTAATAACCACTAGAAACTCACACACATAACCGTGAGTATCAGGGTTCGAATCCTGCGTTCAACCTAGTAATATTGGCTTCTGCCAATTGAGCTAGGCTTCGCAGACGCAGTGGTTGTAACACTAATAGTGCTATTTTCATTTTGGTGAAATGCAATAGTTAGCATATTTGAAGTTTTAGTTCAGTTACAAAATAGTAGTTATATTTGAATTTTGACAGACAACATTTGACACACCTAAGGGAGATGAGCCTGTTGTGTTAGACCTTAGCTCGATGGGGAAAGGTGAGGTTTGGATAAATGGACAAAGCATTGGTCGTTATTGGATTTTGTTTCATAACTCCAAAGGCAATCCTTCACAATCATTGTGAGTTCTTATTATATATTTGTAATTTTTTACTTTGGAAGAAAAGGAAGAATAAATTATGAGTTTTGAATACTAATTAGTGTAATGTGTTATGTTGCTACAGGTATCATGTTCCTCGGTCTTTCCTTAAAGACAGTGAAAACAGTTTGGTTTTGTTGGAGGAAGGGGGTGGGAATCCTCTTGGTATATCATTGAATACTGTTTCAGTCACAGATTTACAAGAAGACTTTTCTAATTTATCACTCCCCACTTTTACTTAACGTTACATAGAGAATATAAAAGAAATAAGTAAATCTTACGTATAGAATATGTTTCCTTAGCATTTTAACTTGGCGTGTACACATGAAAATACATTGATTATTAATGAAAAAAAAGAACACATGTTATATTGAAACTTATGTGGATCTGAATTGATTCTTTGTAATCCAAATATTCTTTATACACCAAAATTATTACTCTCTATGTTTTTCATTTATTATATTTAACTTTTAAAAAATACTTGTAACATATTATAACTGGTTTTATAATCGCAATAAATGTTATATTTTTTTATTATATTCTTGAATATTTATTATTATTATTATTATTATTATTATTATTATTATTATTATTATTATTATTATTATTAAAATTATTATTATTATTATTATTATTATTATTATTATTATTATTATTATTATTATTATTATTATTATTATTATTTTAGTTTATATTTTCAATACTAATAATGGTGGATAATCATGTAACGTTTTTTTTTTAATTTTTATTGTTATACAATAATTATTATATATTTTAATGTCTGTAAAATAGTCAAATTGATTTATATTTTCATTATTTTCAGTATTATAAGTCGTTTCGGTTGAAATTGTAATTTTTTGTGTCGAAGTAGGGTAACTCGACAAAAACAAGGATTTGTCGAAATTAGCCTAAGGTGTGTGTGTGTGTGTCGAGTTGTCTAGATGTCAAAGTGTCGAAACAGGTTGCTTGACACGGAACTTTGACTTAGACAAAAAATAGTAAATTTTGGACTTTTGTAATTTTGGGCTTTCTTATATTATAAATAGAGAGAGTAACCCCTATTTCATAATAACATGAATTCACAGTTTTTGCAGTTGCAAAGTGAATAAGAAATTTCTAATTTGAAAGTAGAGAGAAGCTCTGCAGAAAATTCTCTTCTCTTATTTTTGTCTTGCTCTAATCATCTTGTTTAATCTTCTTTCTTCTTCCATTAAAATTGTTGCATGTAATTTTTCTTGCAATCAAGATTGATTGTTTCACTCAAGTGAAGAGTGAATAACAAAGGTTTTGATCAGATTGATTAAATCTTGTTTATCAAGATTGATTAAGAATTCTCAAAAGGTTTTGGGTTTATTCCAACATTTGGTATTTAGAACTCCGGTTGTGATTCGAGGGAAGAAAATCACGATGGCGCTGAATCATCCAAACTGGCATTTTTTGGCGAACCTTCCAATTCTCAAGAACAATAATTATGAGAATTGGTGCAAGCAGATAAATGTGATTTTCTGTTATCAAGATCTTTGGGATCTTGTGAAGGGAGGAGTAGCACTGCTTGTAGAAAACGCGACGGATCAATAAAAAGCTGCATACAAAGAATTGAAGAAAAAAGATTATAAAGCTCTCTTTATAATCCATCAATACGTGATCCATATAACTTTGAAAAGGATAATGATGTAGAATCAGCGAAAGAAGCATGAGAACTCTTGGAGAGATCGTTTGGAGGCGCAAAAAAGGTGAAAGAGGTGAGGTTACAAACTCATAAAAGGACGTATGAATTGCTTCAAATAAAAGAAAGTGAAAGCATAACTGATTTCTTCACTAGGGTTACTAAACTGGTGAATCAAATCAAGATATGTAGAGAAGTGTTGACATCAATATTAGTTGTTGAAAAGATCTTGAGGTCATTGGCTCCAAAGTTTGACTAGTGGTAGTAGCCATAGAAGAATTGAAAGACTTGTCAGCATTAACAAAGGAAGAACTTCAAGGGATGATTGAGTTTCATGAACAAAGGATGGTTGAAAGAGCTGCAGGAAAGTCGAAGAGTGATATGGCTTTGTAGGCACAGTCAGAAAAAGAAAAGAAAGGCAAAGGAATTTGGCATGGCAACAAAGGTATAAGAGGTTACAACAATTCGACTGGTCGAAATCAGCAAGAAGGAAATCGGTCGAATCAGAGAAAACATTGTAATCAAGGCAACCAAAGAGGTGGTGTTGCAGGTAGAGGAATAGGTGGTGGTCGAAAATCTGACAAAAGTCACACTCAGTATTACAATTGTCAGAAATATAGTCATTATTTTAATAATTGTCCAGAAAAGAAGAAGAATCAAGAAACTGATGCAAAGTTGGCGAAACATGAAGAACAAGAGATGTTGTTGATGGCCAAAATAAGAAACGAAGAAAGATTCCAGAACCAATGGTACTTGGACTCAGGATGTTCATCACACATGACTAGAAGGAAAGATTAGTTTGTCAACATAAAGCCCTCGATTAAGAGCATGGTGAAATTTGCAAATGACAATACTCTAGTAGCTGAAGGTATTGGTGATGTTATGATTATGAGGAAAGATGGCAAGATGTCAGTAATTTTCAATGTATTGTACATGCCAGACATGAAGAGTAATTTGCTCAGCATAGGGAAGTTGGTCGAAAAGAACTATAAGGTGTCGATCAAATAGAAGATGATGAGAGTTCTCGACTCAGGAGGAAGGTTAATCTTGAAGGTTCATATGTCTCAAAATAGAACCTTAAAGATTGAGCTTAAAGTGATGGAGCATAAGTTCCTTGCAACTGCAACCAACAAAGATGAATGGATATGGCATTATCGACTTGGTCATCTCAACTTCAAAGACATCAGAGATTTGAAGAGAAGAAATATGGTTTCAGGATTATCAGAAATTGACATTCCAAGCGAAGTGCGTGAAAAATGTATTCAGGCGAAACAACACAAGAATAGTTTCATCAAGGATGCAGGAAGCAAGTCGAAGGCAATTCTTGAAGTCATATGCTCTTATGTATATTGTCCTACCCAGGTGGATTTGATTTGAGGTAATAGATACTTTGTCACATTCATAGGTGATTTCAGTCGAAAATTATGGACTTACCTGATCAAGAAGAAAAGTGAAGTGATCAAGGTATTTTCCAAACTTAAATCTATGGTCTAAAGACACAGTGGTCGAAAGCTAAAGATTTTGAGAATTGATGATGGTGGAGATTATGTGTCAAAAAATTTGGATGAATTATGTAAGAAATAATGGATTGTACATGAGGTGGTATCCCCTACACTCCATGGTAGAATGAAACTGCAGAAAGGAAGAATAGAACCATCATGAATATGCTGAGAAGTATGTTGAAAGGCAAGCATCTACCCAAAGAATTATGGGGAGAAACTGTGTCGACTGCAACGTACATCTTAAATAGATGTCTGACGAAAAAGCTAGAAGGAATTATGCCAGAAGAATGTTAGTCTGGTGTCAAGCCTAGCCTAAGTCATTTGAAGGTGTTTGGATCTATAGCATATAGATATGTGCCAAATCATTTAAGAAGAAAACTTGATGACAAGTTGAGTCAAATGATCTTAATAGGATACCATCTGACTAGAGGATACAAGTTATTTAATCCAGTGAACAAGCAAGTAGTGATCAGCAGGGACGTGATCATATATGAACTTAAGGAATGGGATTGTACTGAAAATGTTAAGAAGGATTCCGTGAAAAACTTATGTGAAGAACCATCTAGTGAAGTCGAAATAGAAGTTCGACAAGAAGAAGTTCGAGATGAAGCATGCCCAAGCAGACCTCAACGAACAAGATACATGCCAGCAAGGTTCCAAGAATGTATGATTACATCAGATGATGTGGTCGATGAAGAAGGTGAGATGGTACACTATGCTTTCTATGCAGATGTTGAACTAGTCAATGCAGTTGAGGCATTGAAAGATTTGAAGTGGGTGAAAGCAATCAATGAGGAACTAGAGTCTATCAAATTCAACAACACTTGGTCACTTGTCAAATTGCCTCAAGGAAAGAAGGCAATCGATGTGAAGTGGGTATACAAGGTGAAGTTGAATCCTAAAGGAGAAGTAACTCGACATAAGGCAAGACTTATGGCGAAAGGATTTTTTCAGAAGGAAGGAATCGACTTCGACGAAGTTTTTGCACCCGTTGCTAGGATCGAAACATTAATTATTGGTCTAGCGAACATGAAAAATTAGCACACATGTCAGATGGATGTGAAATGTGAATTTCTAAGTGGCCCTTTAGATGAAGAACTTTATGTTGCACAAACAGATGAATTTGTGAAATAAGGTGAATAAAGAAAGGTGTACAGGTTGCATAAAGCCCTGTATGGACTTAAGCAAGCTCCAAGAGCTTGGAATAAGAAGATCGATAGCTTTCTAAAGGAGAAAGAATTTATGAAGTGCACAACTGAGCGTGGAGTATATGTAAGGAGAAGCAATAGTGAATTGCTTATACTATGTCTCTATGTTGATGACCTGTTGATAACAGGAAGTTGCAAGAAGAAGATCGAAGATTTCAAACATGACCTAAGTGATGAGTTTGAAATGTCATACTTGGGAAATCTCTCATATTTCCTTAGTATCGAATTCTAAAAAAGTGGTGGAGGTTTGATGATGCACCAAAGAAGATATGCTGACGAAATACTCAAGAGATTTGAGATGCAAGAAGATGATTTTAAAAAATATGAGTTTAGAGGTTTATATATGCTACTAAACACCCTTTCAGAATGGCTATAAAGATTAAAAGATGCCATGGTTCAAGAAGAAGAAGAAAATATTTTCCAGACCAAGAGATGCAACTTTCTGGCCTGCAGCGCCTGTGGTAATCGGTTACCGTAAGTGGGTAACCGGTTACCTGCCTCCAATGTAACCAAAAATTGAAATTCTGCAGCAAGTAATAAGTTATCAGGATTGGGTAACCGGTTACTCAGTGTAATTTTCCAGAAATCAGTTTTTCCATAATGAGGCAAAGTGCATAGTTTTATTTTAAAAAGATTTTTATGCAATGCAAGAAGAAGATGAAGTTTTGAACACTTGAGTAAGGTATATAAATGCTTAAATTGTTGTACCTCAATTGTGTCGAACTTTACTTTCTTTCTTGGTCAAATTTTGACATATTGAATTGAAAGTGAGTTGCTTGAGCTTGATATAATCTTGAAGTCTTGAAAACCATCCTTGCATGTTGTGGATTATATCGTCATCAAAATCAGTTGAGAAGCTTGTCTTCACATAGTCCCCTCCATTTTTGCATATGTGAATTTTTCATTTAATATGTGGCACTCACGTGTTAAAGCTACTCTAGCTCCATGTATGCATACTTTTCCATGTAATATAAATTAATTAGATAATTTTTTTAAGTTACAATCTATCGTAATTTTATTTCATATTAGGTTTTAAATTGTTAAATTGAAATCTTATTCAGTTTCTCATATTTCCCTTATATGAACACTAATTTCCCTTATAGCTCATCCCTGCAAACATATTTAGTTTAGCTTCGACCCCTTTAGCCTCCTCAATCATCCATCACTTTTGTTTTCTTTTATTATTTTTGCTACTTGTAATCGAAGCTCACGCAAAGCTTAGTTTGCTAATTGTTGGAAAATGAAAAAAAGTACATTCATTTTGGGATAGCAATGAAGAAGTGAAGTATTGTGTGAGGTATGTATTTATGGTCCTTTTCTGGTTTATTTATTATCTGGTCCCACATATTTCATAGTGCGTGCAATGGACCCTAGTAGTTGTAGTTTTTTATGTTTTCTTATGGTATCACTTGTTCTCTTGTATAATAGTTACGTTGTGGTCCTAATGTTGTCAAGTAAATGTGTTTGTTTTTTCCCAAAGCTAATTCAAAGTCAAGGTATTAGGTTAAGGATATATCATAGGATGAAATTAGTTGAGACATATGTTAATGATACATTAATGGGAAGGTATATGAAATAAATTGGAAGTGAGATCTTGATTATATGTCATATGAATTTTGAGAGTTTGATTAAAATTAAGGGTTATAAGAACATAAAGTGTATGTGGTACTTAAAACTTAGGTTTAGTTTTACTCGTGGTCTTAGACCCTTGAATAATGATGTTTATGTTCTTCAATTTGTTAAAGTTATGAATGGGAATGAATTGGTAGATTTATATGTGAAGCATATTATAGATAGTCTAGAGGTTGTGGATGAAAGTGAGTTAGAACATGGTGATGGAGATCATAATGTTGTTGTTGATGATGTACATTGCACTGATTTTAGGAGTTATAATGTTGATGTTAATGATGTTCAATTAGGAAATAATGCTGATGAAGGTCTAAATTAAGTGCTAATAATATTGATGAAGAAGAAAATTTTCAAGAAGGAAATGATGTATGGGATAGTTTATGTGATAATGGTGATGTTTCCCAAGTAGGAAAAGATGCAAGACATATTTATTTTAGGCATGGTAATGATTAATTTGGTGATGATTATATTGTAAGTGATTGTGAAATAGGTAGTTTTAAGTATAGTGAGTTTGAATGTAGTGAAGATTTTGAGGAGATAGATTAAACTACATTTTTACCCCTTGATAATTTAGGTGGGGTTTCTAAAAAAATGACAATGTTGATAAAGAGCATGCACCTGATTTAGAGCATAAAGTATGTGATGATTTAGACCATTTGTATACCCCATCTTGGGAGTGACGATGAATAATAATATGAAATGTTTCTAATATATAAGAGTGGCAAGGGAATGAAGTTTCAATTATGTATGTTGTTTATCAATAAGGAGGTGATAATGGATACAATAAAGGATTATGCAATAAAAAATCAGAAAAATGTTTTCATAAAAAAACAATACCAAAAGGATGGTAATTAAATATATGGATAGTTCTAAGTTTTATATGAGATTTAGTAAAAGGGTTGAATAAAAGTTTTGGCAAATTGTGAGTTTTAATAATGACCACACATGCCATAGAACTGCACATAATAGGAGTGCAAAAGCTAAGTGGCTTGCAAAAAAAATGCACATATACTTAGATATAGTCTGTACATTAAACTAGTGGGGCTCATAACTTATTGATAAGCCGAGAGTGAAATTTTCACATGATAAAGCATATAAAGCCAAAATAAGGGAAATGGAATTGATTCAAGGTGTTGGGGTTAAACAATTCATATATTTGAGAAGTTATACACTAAACTTGCTAAAATCAAATCCTAACAGCAATGTTGTGATACATTATGCTTAACACAATAGCAGTCATGTGTTTGAGAGGATCCACATATGTTTAGAGACTTGCAAGGCTGCATTTGCAAAGACATGTAGGTCTCTCATAGATTTAAATGCTCGCTTTTTTAAAAGGGAATATGGTGGACATTTAATGGCAGTAGTAAGTAGGGATGGAAATAGTCAAATATTTCCAATTTCATATAATATAGTAGAAGTTGAGGTCAAAGACTCATGGGAATGATTCTTATACATTCTCCTTGAAGATTTAAAAGAATTCAATCTGAGATCATTTACATTTTTCATACTAGCAAAAGGTATTATTTCACTTTATTATTGCATCTAATTTAAGCATGTCACTTTATTATTATATGTAATTGTACTTACACATGTGATAATGACGAGTTCATGTAGTTAAAAGAACTAGTGTTTATGTGGAGCAAAGGTTTTGTGTAATAATCTCTATGATAATTAAATGAAAAAGTACCCTAGTTTAGAATTAAAAGAGGTATTGTGGACAATTGCAAGGGAAACTAACATACCAACATAGGATAGGACAATGTTAAGGATGAAAACCTTAAATGAAGGTGCATGAACGGATATGTCGGAAGTCCCTTTACAATATTGGAGCAAATCACACTTCAAGACATATATAAAATGTGACATGTAATTAAATAACATGTTTGAGGTCTTTAACAAGGCAATATTGGAATATATGGAAAAGCTAATACCCAACTATTGGAAGGGATCAAACATTATCTAACAAAGAAGATAACTAGCCAGAAGAAATTTTTATAGAGGTATCCTAGAAGCATATGCCCTATAATACAGGTAACCGTTAATTTGACGTTTGGAAGATCAAGTAGCAGATATTGTTTTAGGCTTTTGTTACAGGTTATACCCTAATTTAAGACAACTTAAGGTCCAAACACCTTCAAACTTATAATCCAAAATTATACCCATAAATTATGACATCTTATGGAAGATATTGTTGTTACAGAAACATGTTATATTTTGACAGAAATTTTGTCATTCATAATCCAATTTTGTTACAACAACACTTCATCAATATCAATTAATTAACATTTAATCAGTACATGATCAACACATACTCCATTATTCTAGGCTTAATCACTTAATCATCACCTAAACACTTAACCAACAATAATTTTTTTTAATAATTAACACCTATTTCATCAGTGTTTAAGAAATTAAGGAAAACGACATAATGAAGGTCATGAACGAGTTGAACTTTAGCTTCTTCGTCATAAATTTTATCTACATCTTCATTTCTTCATCTTTTACTTTGACATCGCTAACATTTTAATTCTCTTTTGTTTAAATTCTAAAGTAATGAAGAGATTATTTCATTTGCTTTAGCTTTCATTTCTTCATTCAACCAAATAATTAATTAAATGTATTGTGGCCTTACAACTGAAAACATCAATAGAGATGAAAGAAGATTAAAAAATTGAAAAAAATTGGGCTATCATTAAATTAAAAATGTAAAATGCAACAAACATACCTTGTGCATTTCACACCCATAAAAACAACGACCTAAGTTTGAATCAATTCATGTCATTATCAATGAAGCATCAAGGTCACATTTGCATTCATATGTAAGAGGGTGAAATCTATTTCATGTGGTAGAAACAAAGTATTGTGACATGTTGAAGAACAACGAAGATTGAAGTTGAGATGAATGATGGGATATAAGATTTTGCTTTAAGAAGATGAAGAAACTCACCTAAGGTTTATGTGCAGTTAAAGAAGACGATGGATATGAAAGTGTGACTGAAAAAAACATTACCATTTTTTGCTTACTTAGAACTACAGTGGCATTGCCACATATTAAATGAAAAAATCACATCTACAAAAGTGGGATGGAGACAAAAAAATTTTAAAAATAATAAAATAGATGGACCAAAACACCAAATTTTAAACTATATGAACTAAAAGGTTAAAACTATCAAAATAAGAAAGTAAAAATACATTGAATTCAAAGATATTTAAGAGTGTTTGTGAATTCGATTCCAACTACAACATACAAATAGTGATTTCATCTTTTTAGAGTTCTCTTATCATGCTTGCAAGAGTAGGAATTTCTATTTCTATTTGAATTTTTTATTTTAATTATTGATAAATATGGTCAATCCATGTTTGGCAATAAAAGTTTAGAGTTAATTTAGATCATTATCGTGAATGAAAAATTTTCGATAATTATTATTCAAGTAAAGTTTTTAAGACTAAAATTAAATATTAAAATATTTATAACGCCACAAATATTTAAGCATATGATTTATACTATACCTCATATTGTAATTTATCATGGAAAAAAAAAGTAACAAAAGGACACTTTAACTACAATTACAGCTTTTAGATACCAATTAATGCTGTATTATGTTGCTACGGTACGGGTATCATGTTCCTCGGTTTTCCCTTAAAGACACTGAGAACAGTTTGGATTTGTCGGAGGAAGGTGGTGGGACCCTTATGATATCTCATTGAAAAATTACCATTTTCCGCCTTTATTTAATACTCCCTCCGGCTTAAAATAAAATATTATTTTCATTTTAAGCCGGAGGGAGTATTAAATAAAAGCAGAAAATGGTTATTTAAAATAAAATTTTTGTTTTAAAATAAATATTATTTTCATTATTTAATATAATAATTATTATTATTTTTTCAATTATGTTATATAATTATTATTTTGTATATTATTTTTAATATATTAATAAAATTAATTTAATAAAAATATAATATTTTATAATAATATTATTATATTTTTTAATTTGTGTGTAAAAATTTTAAACGAAAATTATTTTAAAACGGAAGAAATAATATTAAAGAAAAAATATAAAACACATTAATAAATCATACATACAGAAAGAATCTATTTGCTGAGCATTTTAACTTGGGTTGTACACATGATTATTAATGAAAAGGAGTAGATATTTTATTGAAACCTATTGATTTTTTGCAATCCAAATACTCTTTAGATCTACTTACCCGACAAGATATTGTTATTTAATGAGAAAAAGAATCTCATTTGACCTCTGTTGATCTCTTCTGATTTCTTTATCATAGTATTTCCACATATTTCCGATCCACTTATTATTTTAATTACTATCATTATTGTTTATTCATGAAGCATTCCCACGGAACCCCAAAACTTAATGTGGAAAATGTTAAAAAGAGAAATGAAGTTAATGTATACGGTTACGGTGTTAGAACGATACGGTGTCATAATTTAGTGTAGATATAGCAGTTTTGATGTTAAAATTGTTTTAAAAACTAGACAGAGATATAATCGATAAAATATTTGATTTAAAGTTCAATTGATTCAATTAATTAAACATACAATTGAACCGTTTATCAAATAAATTAATAGTATAAAATTAAATTTATTAGATATGTCATACATAATCATATTTTTACAACTTAATACATAAATATTTTAAAAACTCATTACAAACTTAATACAAAAATATCAAGAATACATATAATAACACAATATAGTTGTACATTTAATTTCAACATTTATTTAAAAATAATTTGAATAAATTAAAGAATTACAATAAAATAAGTTAAATTAATTCAAATCAAAATTAAAATAATAGAGCTTACTAATTAAAATAAAATTTAAATAATTAAAAATACCTAAATTAAATAAGATAGAATTCCTAAAAATAAACAATACAACATGTTGGTTTTTTTCTTATTCGAGGAAGGGCCCAAGTCCAAAAAAACTACTACACTTTAGATCTCGGAAAAACAGTCCCTTTAACATCTCTATCTAATAAATCTTTGAGAAAGTGTATAGCATCTTTTTGAAACACATTATCTTGCGCGCTATCAATTCTCGCTTTTGTTAACTTATTCCCAGAAGAGTCTATCTCCCTATACGAATGAGCCATCTTCACTTCTTCGTGCAACTTCATGTAGTTTTAAGTTTGCTTTATTGAGGGATATACATCCTTTCATATATTTTGTTGCTCTTTCTTTTAAAACTTTAACAACCATCTTGAATCCACGTAAATCTCCACCTTATAATTCACCTCAAAACCCCTGGTTCTTATTCACCTCAAGCCCCCTGGTTAACCTTAAACCTTCCAAGACTCTCTAAAGTAAAATACACTACAATTTTCAACAGTTTTATAAAATCCACCTTTGCACTCTCCCTTATTGTTTCGAATACAACATACTTAATTGAACAACAATAAAAAAAAATTCAGTTGAACAACGACAAACAAATCATAAGTGACAACGACAAATAATACTAAATTAAACGACAATCAATATTGAGTTAGACAACAAGGCTATGTTTGAAAGAGACAATATTATGATAATAAAGTGTGGTTGAAAGAAAAGTTATAAAGGACTGATAGAATTTAGAAGTTTGTATGATTGTAGAAAAAAAATTCTCGTTTGTGATTGAAAAATGTTTTAAATTTTGATATTGACATATTAAACTTTAAAAAAAAACCAATTTGATGCATTTTTTTAATTGGGCTGTTTTACAAAACTGACTCTTGTTCTTTAGTTCAAATAATTTTAAACAGTTTAGTCTTGTTTTTTCAGTTTTACTCTGAATTTGACCCATTAACGATTTTGAAAGATTGATCGGAGCTGATTTAGCTTCGATTCACAATGCAACCGATTGAATCGGTCGGTTCGATTCAATTTTTAAAATATTTGTTAAAATATAAATAATAATATTTGTAGTTATTTTATGTTAAGTATAAATTTTATTAGATAAATTTATTAAAATTATTTGTATTTTTATTTAAACAAGTTAATCATTTGTAATCATGACTATTAAATATATTTTTTATATAGTATATGAACATATTTTAAGATACATAGATAATTTACTATTAGATTATTGTCATCTAGTCCTCTATCATTTATATTTACAAGTCAAATTTAATAATATTGGATATAAGAAGATGTATTAAAAGTCATGCATTAAATAATAAATATTTAACAAATATTTATAAATGTGAAAAGCCATCACCTAAAAAGTCAATTATGTATAATTGTGTTAGGCTCAATCATAATTTGAGCTCTCAAATTTAGAGCTCAAATAATCTATTCAAGCAGTTGTTAACTTGTATCTGAAAAAAGTTATCTTTAAAAGTGACTCCCAAACATTAATCCAAACTATTCATTTTAATTTTATTGGTGAATTTGAGTTCCACTATATCATTAGATCTATTATTTATTTGTTAAATGATAATTACAACTTTGGGGTGAAGTTTGTAAAACGTCAAGCGAATGTGGTTTCCCACTCCCTTGCTACGACGACCAATTCTTAATCTAGACGCATAGTATTTAATTTGATTCCTCCTAATATTGAACAATATCTTATGAATGAAATACAGTAAGTTTTATTTGATAAAAAAATTGAGTGTCTTACTTTTGCTTAAATTCTAATCGTTATTATTGCGATTTTTCCGCATTAATTGTGATTTATTTTATTTGTCATCCTTCATTCTGGACTCTTAGAAATCTATAAAAAGATTAGGCTTAATACTCTTTTTGGTCTCGTATCTTAACCTTGAGGTTTATTTTGGTCTATTATTTTTTAAAAGGTCGTATTGGTCTCTTAACTCTTCAAAACGTTCCAAATTAGTCCTTTTTATCTAATTAACGACGAATTTAGCGATTAATTTTTGAATTTTCCGTTACTAATAGGATAAAAAAAACTAATATGAAACGTATTGAAGAGTTAAGGGGTCAATATGGACTTTTTCAAAGTTAAGGAATCAAAATGAACTTCGAGGTTAAGATACGGGACCAAAAAGGATATTTTGCCAAAATATGAATAAAACAACATGCTAATATTGCTCATTCCGCATACCTTATTTCTCGAAGGTTTTGTTCATTTCGTCGACATTGTTCACATGTAAATATTGTTCATTCTACTTATTTTAATAAAAAAGAAACCTGAAATGGAGCTTGCAGACCTATTTGTTTTCATTTTTTTTTTCTTGTTCTCTTGATAATATATTTTTGCAAGTCTCAGCCAATATGATTGAAAATAAATTTGTTGTGATTTTAATATTTAATTCTATCGATATTAACTATGAGTGCTTGAAATCTTGATTTTTGTGTCACTTATCATTTGACATTTGATTCTCAACACTATTTGAAGAATATTTCTCCATTCGACATTTTGCATATTATTGTTAGAGATAGTTCTTATACTCAGTTTAATGGTAATGGAGGGTTATATCATCTTTTTGCACAATATGATAAAGAGGTGCTGTCGTATGCCCTTTAATTTCAGTTAGAGTCTCCTTCTACCTCTTAAATATGGTTTCAGCATAAATATCTTATTCATTCTTTTTTCCATTTATAAAGTGTATTGTTTCATCTTTGTTTTCAAATATAATTAGTTGAGTCTTTTAAATGTGATATTTGTCAAATTTCTAAACACAATTAGACAATTTTCTCTTTGAATCTTGCTAAAAGTTTTGAGCCATTTGATCTTGTTCATTTCGATATTTGGTGATCTGACTTTGTTTATAATATTTATGGTGCAAGAGGTAGAAGTAAAAAGTTAAGTGACGTTTTGGGAGACTTGACCTTGTTGCTTGGAGAAATAAAGAACAAAATCAAAATGTAGTTGCTCCATCAAATGCTAGAGTAGAATTTGGGTATGAAAGAAATTTGTAAACTATTATAGATGTACATGTTAGAAGATTTGAAGATACATTGTAAATATCCTATAAAATTGTTTTGTGGCAATAAATTAACCATTATTATTTCACATAATCACTTTAGCGTGATATGATAAAACGCATTGAGATCAATCGATATTTTATTCAAAAAAGTTAAATAATGAATTTACCGCTACATACTTTTCAGACATGAATTGACATATGTGTTAACACATAGCTTTTCAGCATAACGATTCAACCAACTTACGTATAAAATTAGTTTGATTGATATTCATTTATCAATTTAAAAAAGAATATTGTAAATATTAATTTGTAGACGTAACAATAAAGCTTAAATTATCTTATTAATATAAAATTTATTGAATAAATTCATTAAATTTAAATAATTTAATTACAATTTTAATCTCCTTATTTAATTTGATTCACGCAATTGATCATGTTATATCCTCTTATTTTAAATTTAAACAATTTTGATTATCCTTTCATACTTTTACACTTTAAACTAACGATGTTTTCATTTATTAAGTGACAAGTTTATGGTAAAACATGACCGATCTAACCTAATCAGATGGGGATCACGGGCTGGCCACGCGCTGCTGGACTGCTACCTGTTCACTGATGATGAGGAGGAGAAAGGGGGTGTACCTGCAAGACACTCTGATGCCAAAGTAAGGAATTGGGCAGAGTGAGAGCAAAGTACAAAAATGGGGTAAGAAGTGAATTACCTGACCCTCTTGAGGAAGAGGGTATTTATAGAGAGACCCCAGCGCTGGGCCAACGGTCACTTGCGTTGGGCTGGATGGCCAGACCCAACTCAGGTGACTGCTAGGGCTTACGTGGCGTAGTGAAGACCAGGACGTGGTCTTCGCCCTAGTCCAACTGTCCCGTGGTCTCCGGAAAGTGGGTTTGACCTGCTCTTTCGGAGGTGGGTAGTTGGGGGATGACGTGTCCCCGCGGAGGGGAGCACGTAGAGAACGTGCGCATGACACGTTGTTCTCCCCACGGAGGGGAGCTCGGGAGGTTCCCCGACGGTGTGTTGTTCTCCCCGCAGAGGGGAGCACACGAGGGCGTAGGGGAGACATGTTGTCATGCTCGTTGGCATGGAGATTCTGCCCGCGGAGGGTTGTTCTGCCCGACGAGGGACAGTGGTTGGCAGCGCATCTCCGCGGAGGGGAGAGCGCCGAGGGCATCCTGAGGCACGCTGCTCTGCTCGACGAGAGCATGCCCTGCTCGTCGAGGGGTCACGTGCTCGGTCGGCCTACTTAAATTGTATTGGACCCTTATTGTGTACCATCGTGCTGGGCCGCGAGGTGAGGTCGGGGCCCAGGCCAGAACAATGACAAATCATGGTATATAAATTTATTGTTAAACTTTATAGATAAAATTGTAAGTTAAAAACAAACATTTAATCAATCTTTTATGAAAAAAACATGAAAAAGAGATCAAATCTGTTTAAATTTAAAATAAATGATAATATAATCGATAAAATATTTGGTTTAAAGTTTAATTGATTCAATTAATTAAACATATGATCGAATCATTTATCAAATAAATTGATAATATAAAATTAAATTTATTAGATATGTCACACATAATTATATATTTATAACTTAATACATAAATATTTCAAAAATTCATTACAAACTTAATACAAAAATATCAATAATACATATAATAACACAATATAGTTGTACATTTAATTTCAACATTTATTTAAAAATAATTTGAATAAATTAAAAAATTACAATAAAATAAGTTATATTAATTCAAATCAAAATTAAAATAATAGAACCTAATAATTAAAATAAAATTCAAATAATTAAGAATATCTAAATTAAATAAGATAGAATTGCTAAAAATAAACAATACAACATGTTTTTTTTCTTATTTGAGGAAGGGCCTAAGTCCAAAAAAATAACTACACTTTAGATCTTGGAAAAACAGTCCCTTTAACATCTCTATCTAACAAATCTTTGAGAAAGTTTAGAGCATCTTCTTGAAATGCATTATCTTGCGCCCTATCAATTCTTGCTTTTGTTAACTTATCCCCAGAAGAGTTTGTCTCCCTATACAAATGAGTCATCTTCACTTCTTCGTGCAATTTCATGTAGTTTTAAATTTGCTTTATCGAAGTATATATATATATATATATATATATATATATATATATATATATATATATATATATATATATATATATATATATATATATATATATATATATATATATATATATATATATATATATATATATATATATATATATATATATATATATATATATATATATATATATATATATATATATATATATATATATATATATATATATATATATATATATATATATATATATATATATATATATATTTTGTTGCTCTTTCTTTTAAAACTTATGTAGTTCTAAATTTGCTTTATCGAAATATATATATATATATATATATATATATATATATATATATATATATATATATATATATATATATATATATATATATATATATATATATATATATATATATATATATATATATATATATATATATATATATATATATATATATATATATTGTTGCTCTTTCTTTTAAAACTTTAACAACCATTTTGAATCCAGATAAATCTCCACCTTATTCACCTCAAGTCCCCTGGGTAGTCTTAAACCTTCCAAGACTCTCTAAAGCAAAATACACTACAATTTCTAACAGTTTTATAGAATCCACCTTTGCACTCTCCCTTATTGTTTCGAATACAACATACTTAATTGAACAATAATATGAAAATTTGAGTTGAACAACGACAAACAAATCATAAGTGACAACGACAAATAATACTGAATTAAACGACAATCAATATTGACTTAGACAATAAGACTATGTTTGAAAGAGACAATATGATGATAATAAAGTGTGGTTGAAAGAAAAATTATAAAGGACTGATAGAATTTAGAAGTTTGTATGATTGTAGAAAAAAAATTCTCGTTTGTGATTTAAAAATGTTTTAAATTTTAATATTGACATATTAAACTTAAAAAAAAAAAAAAAAACCAATTTGATGCATTTTTTTAATTTGGCTGTTTTACAAAACTGACTCTGATTATTTAGTTCAAATAACTTTAAACTGTTTAGTCTTGTTTTTTCAGTTTTACTCTGAATTTGACCCACTAACGATTTTGAAAGATTGATCGGAGCTGATTTAGCTTCGATTCACAGTGCAACCGATTGAATCGGTCGGTTCGATTCAATTTTTAAAATATTTGTTAAAATATAAATAATAATATTGTAGTTATTTTATGTTAAGTATAAATTTTATTAGATAAATTTATTAAATTTATTTGTATTTTTATTTAAACAAGTTAATCATTTGTAATCATATTTTATATAGTATATGAACATATTTTAAGATACGTAGATCATTTACTATTAGATTTTAGTTATCTAGTCCTCTATCATTTATATTTACAAGCCAAATTTAATAATATTGGATATAAGAAGATGTATTAAAAGTTACGCATTAAATAATAAATATTTAACAAATATTTATAAGTGTAAAAAGTCATCATTTAAAAAGTCAATTATGTATAATTGTGTTAGGCTCAATCATAATTTGAGCTCTCAAATTTAGAGCTCAAATAATCTATTTAGACAGTTGTTGTTGACTTGTATCTGAAAAAAGTTATCTTTAAAAGTGACTCATAAAGATTAATCCAAACTATTCATTCTAATTTTATTGGTGAATTTGAGTTCCACTACATCATTAGGTCTATTGTTTATTTATTAAATAATAATTACAACTTTGAGGTAAAGTTTGTAAAACGTCAAGCGAATGTGGTTGCCCACTCCCTTGCTATGACGACCAATTCTTAATCTAGACGCATAGTATTTAATTTGATTCCTCCTAATATTGAACAATATCTTAGGAATGAAATGTAGTAAGTTTTATTTGATAAAAAAATTGAGTGTTTTACTCTTGCTTAAATTCTAATTGTTATTATTGCGATTTTTCCGCATTAATTGTGATTTATTTTATTTGTCATCCTTCATTCTGGACTCTTAGAAATCTATAAAAAAAATTAGGCTTAATATTTTTTTTGGTCTCGTATCATAACCTTGAGGTTTATTTTGGTCTCGTATCTTAACCTTGAGGTTTATTTTGGTCCCGTATCTTAACCTTGAGGTTTATTTTGGTCCCTTACCTTTTAAAATGTCCATATTGGTCTCTTAACTCTTCAAAACGTTCCAAATTAATCTTTTTTTAATCTAATTAACGACAAATTTAGGGATTAACTTTTGAATTTTCCATTGCTAATAGGATAAAAAAAACTAATATGAAACGTATTAAAGAGTTAAGGGGTCAATATGGACCTTTTCAAAGTTAAGGAATCAAAATGAACTTTGAGGTTAAGATACGGGACCAAAAATGATATTTTGCCAAAATATGAATAAAACAACATGCTAATATTGTTCATTCTGCATACCTTATTTGTCGAAGATTTTGTTCATTTCGTCGAGCTGTTCACATGTAGATATTGTTCATTTTACTTATTTTAATAAAAAAGAAACCTGAAATGGAGCTTGCAGACCTATTTGTTTTCATTTTTTTTCTTGTTCTCTTGATAATATATTTTTGCAAGTATCAACCAATATGATTGAAAATAAATTTGTTGTGATTTTGATATTTAATTCTATCAATATTAATTTTGAGTGCTTGAAATCTTAATTTTTGTGTCACTTATCATTTGACATTTAATTCTTTGAAGAATATTTCTCCTTCGACATTTTGCATAATATTGTTAGAGATAGTTCTTATACTCAATTTAATGGTAATTGAGGGTTATATCATCTTTCTAATGCACAATATGATAAAGAGGTGTTGTCTTATGCACTTTAATCTCAGTTAGAGTCTCCTTCTACCTCTTAAATATGGTTTCAACACAGATATCTTATTCATCCTTTTTTCCATTTATAAAGTGTATTGTTTTATCTTTGTTTTTAAATATAATTAGTTGAGTCTTTTAAATGTGATATTTGTCAAATTTCTAAGCACAATTAGACATTTTTTTCTTTGAATCTTACTAAAAGTTTTGAGCCATTTGATCTTGTTCATTTGGATGTTTGGTGATTTGACTTTACACTACGCCAGAAATCACTTTTAGCAGCGCATAGAAAGACAGCGCTTTATACAAAAGCGCTGCTAAAGGGCCAGTAAAAAAAAAAAAGAAAAAAAGCGCCTACCAAAGACAGCGCTTTTAAAAAAGCGTTGCTAAATGGTGGGTCTAAGAAAGCGCTTTTAAAAAGCGTTGCTAAAGGGGGGGGGGCCCTACGAAAGCGCTTTTCAAAAGCGCTGCTAAAGGGGGACCCTTAGAAAGCGCTTTTTATATAAAGCGCTGCTATATGGAATTGATAAGGCACCCTATGAAAGCGTTTTTAAAAGCGCTGCTAAAGGCCTTTAAAAGCGCTGCTATAGGTATTCATATTATAATTTTAAAATACCCTCCAGAATTTTAATAGAATCAGAACAGTCACGCAACACATTTCTTCTTTCTCTGGCGAACGAAAACGAACGAACGAACCACTGTTCATCGTCCGACCATCAACTTCTTCCGTCCGATCATCCTTCCGACCATCACCGACCGTTCACCGTCCGTTTTTGAGTTCATCCATCCGTCTGCATTGTCGGTCCACCATTGTTACGGTACGTGAAGCTTTACTCTGCTTTTCTTGTTTTTTTTATCTTTTCACCATTGTTGTTCTGATGATATATAGATGGTTTTTATCTTTTCAATGATGGTTTTTGTTGTTGTTGTGTTAGTTGTTGTTGTGTTAATATGATATATGAGATATATATGATATTGTTGTTGTTGTTGATGTAAAATAGTTTATATAGATGGTTTGTATTTGATATAGTTTATATTTGATATAGATGGTTTGTGTTATAGTTTATATTTGATATAGGTGGTTTATATTGTGTTATATAGATGGTTTGTATTTGTTATAGTTGATATAGATGGTTTATATTTGTGTTATATAGATGGTTTGTGTTATAGTTTATATTTGTTATAGTTTATATTTGTGTTGTATAGATGGTTTGTATTTGTTATAGTTTATATAGATGGTTTGTATTTGATATAGATGTTGTTATTGTTGGTTTATATTTGATGGTTTATATAGATGGTTTATATTTGATATTTGATATTGTTGGTTTATATAGATGGTTTATGTTGTTATTGTTGGTTTATATTTGATATAGATAGTTTATATAGATGGTTTGTATAGATGGTTTATATTTGTTATTGTTATTTGATGGTTTACATAGATGGTTTATGTTGTTATTGTTGGTTTATATTTGATATAGATAGTTTATATAGATGGTTTGTATAGATGGTTTATATTTGATATTTGATATTGTTGGTTTATATAGATGGTTTATGTTGTTATTGTTGGTTTATATAGATGGTTTATGTTGTTATTGTTGGTTTATATTTGATATAGATAGTTTATATAGATGGTTTGTATAGATGGTTTATACTTGTTATTGTTATTTGATGGTTTATATAGATGGTTTATGTTGTTATTGTTGGTTTATATTTGATATAGATAGTTTATATAGATGGTTTGTATAGATGGTTTATATTTGATATAGATGTTGTTATTGTTGTTGATATTTGTTGTTGTTGTTGTTATTCTGAATTACAGGTATATTATGGCCAGCAACGAGGAAACATCACATGATGGAAAAGAAACACCCAAAGACGTTGAAGGCGAAATTAAAAGAGGCATAACGATAATGAAAAGTATCATCCGTGCGAGAGATAGAGGTGTAAAGTACGATGTCCATTGGAATGAAAGAGATCAGTTGGTTGAGCCTAATGGTGCGCTGCTGACAAGTTATATTGGAGCAGTTGTACGTTCGCAAGTTCCGATTACTTGCGATAACTGGAGAATTCTTGCATTAAAAGCGGCTAAGGATAAAATTTGGACCGAGATTCAAGTATGAGATTTGATCATTTTTAATTATGTTGACAGTTACATCTTTAAATTAATTATATTAACATGTTATATGTATGTGTATTTGTTTGCAGAGATCTTTTAATATTGAGGATTCTAGGAGAAAATATTGTATTCAGTTGGCCGGAAAACGCTTGAGGGGATTTAGAGCGTTTTTAACCAACAAATATCTTAAAGATTCTGATGGTAACTTTGTAGAGTCGGAGCGTCCAGCGAAGCACGCTGATTTGATTTCGGATGCAGAATGGGAGACATTTGTTGCGAAGCGAAGAACCAAAGAATTTGAAGTAAGTACAACTTATCATGTACAATGTATAGTATATATACCTATTCCACAAACAAACTGATATGACTTAAACTTGTTTTTTTAGGTTAAGAGTGGCGTAAATCGGGAACGGGCATCAAACCCTGCGTATCCATATAGAAAGGGGCGTTTGGGATATGCACGCTTAGAACAAAAATTAGTAAGTGCATATATATGCTTTAATATGATCTATTTACAAAAAATAGTAAGTATACATAATAGGATATAATGCTTTATTGTTCGTCTTAATGCGTAGTTGGAAGAGGAGAAAAGTGATGCGACATCTCTTCCGGACCATGTCGTATGGAAGGCTGCCCGGGTGGGAAGAGATGGAGACGTCCAAGAAGAAGTTCAACAAGTGTTTGAACAATGTGTAAGTACAACATTAGTTTTTGAACAAAGTGTTTGAACAAAGTGTATAAAATATTTAAATATGCTTTTATCTATATTTCAGGAGTCCCTATCCCAGACTATAACTCCTGCTGAAGACGATGATTGCAGGAGTTTATTGAGTCGGGTGTTGAATATTCCTGAGTACTCTGGGCGTGTGAGGGGCAAGGGATTTGGTGTCACTTCATCCAAACTGTATAAGCAGCCAAGGAAAAAAAATCCAACCAATAAAGAAGTGATGGCTACTTTGGAGGAAATGAAAGCTCAAATTCGTGAATTACAGAAGGATAAGGAGAGATACATGTCCGAAAGGCGCGCTCCAGAGGCCGGTAAAGCTACTAGTGACAAAGATAGTATCGGTTGTCCGCAGAAGCTTCCAGAGGTAATTGTATATATTACATTGAAATTAATTTAGCACATTTTTCTTAATTGATACATTAACTGATCATTATTTGTTTAGGGCATTTCACCTTGTCGACTATATTTATCGTCGTCGACTTATCGCATGGTTGGCAAGGGAAAGGTGCATAACACCCTGGGAGACTTACTTCACCATAAACCCCTCCCTGCTGGATTTTTGAAAGTATCTGTTGATATTGCATTAGAGGGGGGGGCATTGTTGCCTATGCGAGACGATGTATCAGACGCAACAGTGGTGGGAGACGCGATAGGAGCTTATGTAGCATGGCCGGCGAATCTCATTTTCATGGATGATGAGGTAGGTTGAACCTTGTAATATTCCAATGTTTTATTACCCATACATGAAAGTTATTCTGACATTTACACTTTCTTATTGACATGATGATCTTAGACTCCCACAAAATCCAAAACAAAAGATGATAAAATTATTGTGCGGGATACCGATTCAGCTGCATCAAAGTTACAGGTACTAGTACTACAGTTTAAGTGATTATTTTATTATAAATTATTTACTGAACTTATATATGACTTTTAGGTTCTTGATCAGCAGTCGCAACATGTCAGCAAGGGAAACATGCCTGAAACTTCCAAGGTGCCCAAAAAAAAGGTCGAGACAAAAAGAGCATTTGTTCCTCAATTTAGGTCGTGCCTTCAAACATATGTAGGGACAACAGACGTGCCTGAAGGCGACATCCGTCTAATACATATGGAACAAGGTATTTTCGGTTTTGAATATTCCGAAACACTTGCTAAGGAGGATTTCGACCAGGTTTTCAAACATTTAGAATTGGGCGTCGGGGTTATGCATACCTACATCAGGTACTTCGATCCATTTTAATTAGATAATTGAACATTTTAATATTCGCTCGTTTAACTGAATAATCTAATGTTGATTATATTTTTTTTAGGCGCTTGTATGACAAGATGTTGGTCCCCGCTGATTTGACTTCAGTATTCGCATTCTTATCTGCTAGCAGTGTCAACTCACGGACAATAGACCAGACACCAGAAGCAGTCAAAGAGTACACAGTCCAGAGATTTATGGGTGCGAATACGGAGAAGTTGTTTATGTTGCCATATAATACTGGCCATGGGTTAGTTTTTATTCTAAATTCATTTATTATAATTGTTCGATTTTTGCCATATTATATAACATTTCCGTCTAAACTGTTGTCTTATTTTATAGTGGTCACTGGTTGTTGGTCGCAATTAATCCGATTAAAGAAATAGTGTATTATATAGATTCATTGGATGGCGATACAAACAAATATGAAAATCTGAAGAACATGGTTGATACGTAAGTGATGATGTATAGTGTTCTGAATAATTATATATGTTTATTTATTATGTGACATTGTTCTAAATATGTGTTTATATTATGTTAGAGTTATACAAATATACAGAGCACAGAGAGATGCAACAGTGCCAAAAAGCAGGGCTAGCAACATCAACTGGATCAGAGTGGAGGTATATTTTCCCATGTTTGACTGTTATAGTGGTTCTACTTATAAAACTATTTAAACTATATATCCTGATAAATGTTCGTTCGCCTTTTTCCTAATACAGTGTCCTCGTCAGCGTGGTGGGATTGACTGCAGATATTTTGTACTGCGCTTTATGAAGGAAATCATTCTTTCTGGTCAATTAGAGATTCCAATCATGGTATGGATCAATTCATGAGTTATATGATTCATTTTGATAATTAACTAATATTTCATCTGAGTAATTAGTATTAAATCGTGCTTGTTCTGTTATATTATGTAGTATTTTGATGAATTCAGATGCGCTACGTACTCGAAAGTAAAACTGGAAGAAATTAAGGAAGAATGGTGTCAATTTATGATTGAGTTAAGAATTCTATAATGTATATTGGATTTGTAATTATGTGTAAATTGTATATTGTATATTGTATATTGTATATTGTATAATGTACAATGTTTAAATTATGTGTAAATTATACTTGAGTTAATTATGTGTAAATTGCAAAGTGTTATTGTATAATGTACAATGTTTAGTTATATTGTGTTGAATTAAAGGCCAAGTGTTGAATTACAATGTTTAAAGGCCAAGTTATGTTTAAAGCCTGAATTATAAGCAGGGAATTTAATTGTTATAAGCAGGTTTGTCTAAAAATATATAAAAAATGTGATTTTTCAAAAAAAAAAAAATTTAAAAATGTGAGGTATAGACAGCGCTTTTACAAGAAAGCGCTGCTAAAGGGAGAAAAATAGGCATAAAAAAGCGCTGCTATAGGTTAGGAAAGGAGGGGTCTAAGAAAGCGCTTTAAAAAAGCGCTGCTAAAGGGTGGTCTACAAAAGCGCTTTCATAAAGCGCTGCTACAGGGGGGAGGGGGGGGGGGGGGGAGAATAGGCAGCGCTTTGAAAGCGCTGCTAAAGGGGTAAAAAAGCGCTGCTAAAAGTGATACCTTTAGCAGCGCTTTTTCCATAAAAAAAAGCGATGCCTTTACCTTTAGCAGCGCCACTTTAGGCAGCGCTTTAAAGCGCTGCTAAAGGTCAAAAAAAGCGCTGCTAAAGGCCATTTTTGGCATAATGTTATTTATAACATTTATGGTGCAAGAGGTAGAAGTAAAAAGTTAAGTGACGTTTGGGAGACTTGACCTTGTTGTTTGGAGAAATAAAGAACAAAATGTAGTTGTTTCATCAAGTGCTAGAGTAGAATTCGGGTATGAAAGAAATTTGTAAATTATTATGGATGTACATGTTAGAAGATTTGAAGATACATTGTAAATATCCTATAAAATTGTTTTGTGGCAATAAATTAACCATTATTTTTTCACATAATCGCTTTAGCGCGATATGATAAAACACATTGAGATCAATCGATATTTTATTCAAAAAAGTTAAATAATGAATTTACCACTACATACTTTTCGCACATGAATTAACATATGTGCTAACACATAACTTTCAGCATAACGATTTAACCAACTTACTATACAATTAGTTTGATTGATATTCATTTATCAATTTAAAAAAGAATATTGTAAATATTAATTTATAGACGTAACAATAAAGCTTAAATTATCTTATTAATATAAAATTTATTGAATAAATTCATTAAATTTAAATAACTTAATTACAGTTTTTATCCCCTTATTTAATTTGATTCATGAAATTAATCATTTTATATCCTCTTATTTTAAATTTAAACAATTTTGATTCCCCTCTCATATTTTTACACTTTAAACTAAAGATGTTTTTATTTATTAAGTGACAAGTTTATGGTAAAACATGACAAATCATGATATATAAATTTATTGTTAAACTTTATAGATAAAATTGTAAGTTAAAAAACAAACATTTAATCAATCTTTTATGAAAAAAACATGAAAAAGAGATCCAATCTATTTAAATTTAAAATAAATGAATTCATTTCGCTAATCAAATAAAATTGAAGAAATAAATTGTAATTTAACCAATTTAAATTTATCTATATTTAAATAAGTTAATATTATATTGTAACCACAATTTTAAAATATAATTGAAAATTTCTGGCTTTACCAATTGATAGAGATAAAAATTAATTATAGAATCCATTGAATTCTAGTCCAAAATAAAAACATATGAACGTGGGTGGCGTATGAATTGGGCAAACATTGGTTAGGTTGTTGACCAACATAGATTTGTAAGATCCATCATAAATTAATGATGCACGTGTACACATCCTCCTAGCCCCATCCAAGACACTAGTTTAATAATGCTTACATTTCAGGCACATTAAGATCTAGAGTACACACTAACATTTTCTATTATGCATTAATAAAATTAACTTATCACAAAATGGTTTTAAGAATATAAATCAGTGTGACGTGACATTAAGTGAAGTTCAAATATTTTCTAAATATAACTTGGATCCTATTCATTTTAAAAAGAAATGAAAGTTTTTGAAAGAAAAAAAAATGATAATGACAGCTACTCACTCTCTAACAAATTATATGACAGTAAGATTACTTCACACAGTTTTTAAGTTATAAAAACAATTTCTTATAAAATGACTAATCTCTTTTATTTTTTAATATTACGTTAATTATTTTGTTTTAATTGTACAATTTGCATAGTTCTCAATTTAAAATATTATATTATACTGTCTCCTTTTCTTTTTATTTTCTGAATTTATATAAAAATATTTTTTTTATTTATTCATTATTTTTAAAATTTAATGCAATATTACTTATATAACTGTCAATATAATCTTGATAATTTATTGTATAAAATAAAATCCACGAACTAAAATAACTAAAAATATTATTAAAGAAATAGTATCATAAAAAATAATAAAATTTATTGACTTTATTGATATGTACAAAAAAAAGCAACATATAAAAAAGAAAAGAAAGAATATTTAGCTAAATACATTAATGTAATAGAGTATTTTACTAAAAATATTTTTTTTTTTTCTAAATATTTATGAGTAAATAATAAGTAGCCTTAAATTTACTTTTGTTCTTGTATTTTAATAAAATCAAAACTTTTTGTTCCCTTATTTTTAAAAATATATTTTTAGTTGAAGGTGAGTAAAACACAATAAATGAGGTGTTTGAATTGTGTTAGTCAATTAAATTTTTTTCAAGATATTTTACTTGAAGTTCAGGTTAATCATAAAAGCTGAAAGGTAAAGGGATAAGAGAAGTAAGATTAAGACATAGATTTTATTTAGTCGTGGAATTAGAATTTATTGGAGAATGAAAGTTGTAAGATGGAACAGTAAACTTGAACTTCTGATGCAGCAAGGGAGAAACGGACCTACAAAGTTAACACTCTAACATTCAAGTGAGTAAGACGAGTGAGCGATGTTTGAATGTTAAATCATATACTTGGAGAATGACGCACTTTCATTTATATAGTGGAGCAGTTCTAACAATCCGATATTCTTCAAATGTAGGATGTGGGAAGCCGTTGGATGTATTTTGTGTAACACCCCAAATTCTTGGAATATTTATTTAATTTATTTAAATATGAATATTCGCATTTTTTAGTGATTTTCGGTGGTTGTTGTGAAATATTGAGAATTATGGATTTTAAGTTATTTATTTAAATAATAGTATATAATATGAATATTTTGGTATTATTATTAATTTAAATAAATATAAGTTAACTAAGGGTAAATTGGACAATTGAGGAGGAGTTAGTGAGGGTAATATTGGAAAGCCCAACTTTAAGACTCAAGTATAGGTTTAATAAAAAGTAATTGTGATGGGATTATGATTTATTTTATTAGACCGTGAAAAAAATTGAGGCCAAAGCTCTGAGGAAGAGGTGTGAGGCAAAAACTTCGAAAGGTTTTCTGAAAGTCAAAGAGAAGTCTTAGAGTCGACAATTAAGGTATAGGGAGTATTACCTTCATTGTTTTCAATGTATAATTTCAATGTATTTAAGGCCAATTTAAGGGTTTAAAGGGTTTGAGGTTGATTTATGAGATAAATGGGATTTGGCTTTCGTGGCCTAAATCTATTATTGAGATTTTAACCGTAGGGATTTGAATTGATGGTCTGATAGGTTCGAGGCCGATTTGGGTTTTAAAGGAAATTAGACCTTCGTGGTCAAAACTCTGATTTGACATTTGTCTAACCCGATAGGGTAAGTAGATAGTGAGAAACTCTAATGATTGTGGTGTAGTTGTAAGGAGTTATGGGAATTAGAGCGTGAATATGATACGGGATTAGCCTAATAAGTCGTAGATTTTGTGCCTTCATCGTCGTAAGACCTTAGGGATGATTTAGGGATGTTATGGGGGCATTGGGGAAGTGAATCGTGGGACTTTTGGGTTAATTTTAGGTTCTGGTGTGTAACAGTGTTTTGCTGTCATCGCGTGTTCGCACAGCGAACGAAGCTCGTCCTAGACTCGCACTGCGAAGAATCCTTCGCATAACAAAGAAACTCACGCCAGACTCGCACAACGAACTTGCTAGCGAACGTAGCAGAGTTTCGCGAATTCTGATTTTTGTGCAGTGATGCCTTGATGTTTTGATGATGTGACTTCCTTGATGAATTAATATGAGTATGACTGTGAGTTCTATGTGATTTGTACATGATTATATGATGAGTTCTATGATGTAATGATTGATGAACTATGATGATAACTCCATGAGTTTTTGATGATTCTATGATGACATGATTTATGATGATGATTTTGATGAATGATGATGCACGTATGATGTTATTATGAGGATGGTTATTGACGTGTGCATCATGCATTCATGTGCATGCGGACTTCGGTTCGGGACCTCGATTACTTTGGCTTCAATCCCATTGTGCAGGTGTGAGGTATTTTGATATGCTCTGGTTCTCAAGCAAAATCGATCCTATTGATGGGGATCTATGGAGGGTTGATGGCCCAATGTCCATCGAATTGCGATGATTGGTACCACATGCATTGAGTCTTGTTGCATTTGCATTTATGAGATGATTTTGAGTAATTTATGATGTTGTGGCATTTGATGTCTATTGATGAATATGATGATGTTGAATATGAAAATGACGCCATTTTATATGTTGATTTCCTACATTGATCATTATGAATCATTTTACTCACCCTGCCTGTTTGAATGTTGCCTCCACATGGGTAACGTGCAGATGACCAGGTTTATTCGTGGATGTCGTCGACGACTTTTGAAGTTTTGGGTCGTTGGCCATTGTGGTTGACTTAGAGGGTCATGCTCTGATAGTGTAACATCGGGTTGGGGTCTTTGAGTCAAACCTTATTTTATTGATATTTTTGTCATGTTGATTTCCTTGCGGCGTAAGGAAAACTTTGGATTATGCTTTTTTGAGTTCCGCTGTCTTTTGATAAAATATTATATTATACTGTCTCCTTTTCTTTTTATTTTCTGAATTTATATAAAAATAATTTTTTTATTTATTCATTATTTTTAAAATTTAATGCAATATTACTTATATAATTGTCAGTATAATTTTAATAATTTATTGTATAAAATAAAATCCACGAACTAAAATAATTAAAGATATTATTAAAGAAATAGTATCATAAAAAATAATAAAATTTATTTATTTTATTGATATGAAAAAAAACCCAACATATATAAAGAAAAAAAAAGAATATTTTATATTTATCGTAAAGCTAAATACATTAGTGCATAATAGAGTATTTTACTAAAAATATTTCTTTTCTTTTTTTTTTATAAATATGTATGAGTAAATAATAACAAGCCTTAAATTTACTTTTGTTCTTGTATTTTAATAAAATCAAAATTTTTTGTTCCCTTATTTTTAAAAAAGACGTGTTGGGATCATGGCCGTCCCCGTTGAAGAAGGGGGCGAAGGCAGACCCTGGAGCATTGTTGTGGCGCGGGCTGGTCATGATTGGAATGGAAGTTGCTGTTAATTTTGCTTTGGTTCTTGAATTGTTGTGCTCGGACAAGAGAAAGAACGGGGAAGCGGGGTTCCCACAGACGACATCATTGATCTCACCTGATCAGAAAGGAGTAGTGACCTGCCACGCGTTGTGATCTGATGCCTTCACCGGAGTTGTGGAGGAGGAATAGGGTGTACCTGCAAAATGCTTTGATGCCTAAGTAAGTATCGGAACTAGAGAGAACAAGCACAAAGAAAAGGTATGGAGAATAGAATACATGACCCTCTATTGAAAAAGGATATTTATAATGTGCCCCCAGCGCAAGGTCAACAGTTACATTGCATTGAGCCGGATTGCTAAGCCCAACACAAGTAACTATCAGGGCTTACGTGGCGTAGTGAAGACCAGCACATGGTCTTCACCCTGAATCAACTGTCTCGTGATTTTCAGAAGGTGGGCTGACCATCTCTTTCGAAAGTGGGTAGTTGCCTGATGACGTGTCCTCGCGTGGGGGACACGTGGAGAACGTGGGAAAAGCGTGTGAACCTCCCCGTCAGGAGGGTCTTCTGCCCGAGAGACGTATCTTGTTAAGGCTCCTCCCTAACATAGAAAATTGAGCCTCATCATCATAGCCTTGGGTTGGGTCTGCCCGACTGAAGAGTAGGTCTTGACCCAGTGTAAAACAAGATAAATTGTAAAATTTACTAATTTACTCATTTTAGAGATTAGATTACAATGAATTTCATTAGAAGTGATGTTATATCTAACCTACATTAAATAATAAAAATTTGCTCTTACCTTATTTTATCATTAAAACTAAAGTAAAATCATTATTCTTTAGATATAAATCTTCTAATTTTATTTGGAGGACGCTTCCCTCTAACTTTCTCTAAAATTAATTTTCTCATATCATGTTTCTTTTTTTCTTTTCTTTTTGACCTTCCCCTCTATAAAAATTGCTTTAAATCATTTAATGTTGAAGTCAGGGAATTGAAAGTTAAAAAATCCATTTCCTTTTTCTTCATACCATTTTCGTTCAATATTAGTCCATGTAATAAACGTAAGAATTGTATCTGTGTCATTATTTTCTTTCCATGCCATGTTGAAACATGCTAGTCAACAACATAGTATCTTTAGTGGGCCACATCATATTTAAACAAATCACGTGAGAGTTTGTTTAATAAGTATAAACTAATTTTAGAACTATTCATTATATGATTTAGTGGATAAAATTAAAGTGAAACTTATCCCGCCACATAGACAAGTTCCAATAAAAAGAATTGCTCTATATGGAAAAATTAATATTTCCTAGAATTGCTCTTAGCATATTATTCCGTACCAACTTATATGGAAAAAAAATAATATTATGTATTTATTTTTAAAAAAATTATTTTATAGGAAGATGTAAAAACAAATTTAAAGATTTGTTTCCAGATTTTATGAAACTGTTTTTATTTTTATTATTAATAATTAATAATATTAAATAAAAATTAATATTATAATAAAATATAATAAATATGGTGTAAAGAAGAGAATATACAAGTAGATATTAGACGAAGATTCTATCGTAGAAATGAAAATAATAAAAATTAGACGTTATCTTATGTTTTTACTTGGTTTATTTTTATTTATTGAAGTCTTTGGTTCTATTATGCATGTTATGTATTTATCCTTATTGATAAATTTATATAAAACAAGAGAATATAGTTGAGGTTCCGCTTGTTTGTCTTATTTGTATAGCTTTTTGTGTAAGTGCGCGAAAAAAAACACATTTATTTTTTCTAGATGCGCTGTTTTGCTTCAAGCATGGGGTTGGTCTAGATTGTCATCCCTAACGCCCGTCAACCACAACAATTTCTCATTCCCGTATGCACAAAAGTAAGTTAATAACTTAATATTAGTTAATTCACCTTACTAATTATTGTGTCTAACTAATTGAATTTGAACTTTTTTATTGTTTAGATGGTTGGCTGTGAGTATGAGTTACAATAGATGTCCTAGACATTGTATCATTCAATACCCCAATCTCTTGGATCACCTTACATCTGGAGATGTAAGGCCTATAAATAAATCAATTTATTTTTTATATCACCCATTTATGATTTAATATTTTTCTCTTCTTCATTTTATTTGGCGTCCATATGTAAACATGAAACACTTACATGAAGTCAGTGAGAAAGATGTAGCCGTTTGAACTGCATGCACGTCGATAATCAGATTCACCACTGTGAAGATGCACCACAGTGACCGTGTCAAACTACAGTTTGGAATGCATCAAAACATCCCAGATCCCCCGATTGACCTCGGTAAATGGCATCTAAAAAAAGTTAATGATCAATAGGACTATCTCGATTAATTGGAAGGATTTTGCTAAATCTGAGTGTCGTAAATGGAGGAACTGTCGCGCCCATGTCTTACGTGACCCAGTGATGGCAACCCTATCTATACCAACTAATACTTATATGGCTTGGTACAGATCAATTGCAAGTGCGTTTGTCTCCGAAGAGACGTATCTATATGATCCACGACAAACCACCTACACACAAGAAGCTTCAGTCTAACCCACCATAAAGTTATTGGACATGTTACTAACAACCCCCTACCCAACACAATTACCAACCCATAAACACACAAACCCACCATCCAAATATGCCAACATCCAACAACAATACCAAGAGCGTCCCCCATACCATCTCCAACAAAACGACTATTATCAAGACACCTAATATGGCTATACCCTCAATACAACATTAAGGTACAACCAAAATGAAGGTACATCATACCATAACCATAACGCTCAAACATCTTTTCATAGCCAAAACGCTCAAACATCACATCGTAGCCTACACGCACAAACATCACAACAACCTTATGACTTTCAAACACCAGTATCATTTTAACCTTTCACCAACGAATTCTTCACACCAATGTCCCCCGTCCATCGTCCAGGCCGCACACCAATGGCCCTTTCATCACATCCGAACTACTATGGTATAGGTCGCACGCTGAGTTTCAACACACAAGACCTCTTGAAAATGCAAGAAATTCTTAGGGAGTTAGTTAGGAATGTTCCTGAGACATCAACTCCTCAAACAACTGAAGTGAATCAACAATGAGGGGGACGAGTGTAACGAGTGAGGGTGTCTAGGGGATGCGGAACCGATAATCGATATGACCAACCTGGTCGCCAACATTAATTTATGTATAATTATTTTTAATTAATTATTAATGTAAGTTGTTTAAGTTAAAAAATTTCACTTTCAAGTCTGTCTCCAGTTGAATTGGTGACACCTTTATATCTTTTACAGTGTCGCCAATTGAATTGGCAACACCATGCTTTATCTCCAATCCAATTGATGACAACCCTTCATCCTTTTGAAGGACCTCCAGTTGGTGTGTCGCCTGCACTCTATCAATACTCCAAAGTGGGGTACTTTAGAAAATAGTTTGAAAACTGCGTTATTTTGAGAATTTTTTTTTGAAAATATGGGGTATTTGGGTAAATTTTTTTTCTTTTCATGTCATGTTGAAACGTGTAAGTCAACATAGTATCTTTAACGGGCCACATCAAATTTAAACAAATCACGTGAGTTTGTTAAATAAATATAAATTAATTTTAGAATTATTGAAAATGAGTGTTTGCGGTACAATTTGAATAGTTTTGACACTAAAAATGATCTGAATCACAAAAAAAAAAAGGTTTGATTTGGTTAACTTTTACAAACAAAACCGAACCAAATTAAACCAAACAAATGCAGTTTAAGTTGATTTGGTTGATTCGATTTTTTACGAGATTTTTATTCAGCTATAAATACACTTATAGAGAACAACATAGCATTGTGTTTACTTAATAATATATTACCAAATAATAACAAAATTCATAATATATATGTAAGAATAAATTTAGATTAAATGTGAGACAATTGAAATTCGAGTTATAATATAATTTTGTTTTATTTAGTTTAGTTTGATTTGTAAAATAAAAATTGAACCGTATAATTTTGTTTAAAATATTCAAATACATTAAAAATTTAATGTGATTTTTTGCGATTTAATTTGATTAGGTTTGATTTGTAGGAAGTTTTTTTTTTCATATCATCTTGAAACATGCAGGTCAATATCTTAAACGGACCACATCATATTTAAACAAACCACGTGAGAGTTTGTTAAATAAATATAAATTAATTTTAGAACTATTCATTATTTGATTCAATAGATAAATTTAATGTGAAACTTATCCCGCCAGTAGACAAGTTCCAAAAAAAAAGAATAGCTAACGTACTAATACTTAATAGTCTATGCAATTTCGTTGTGATGCTTTTGGCATATTATCTAATTTGTTTTCTATATTATATTTAATTACTTAAAATATACTCCTACCAACAAACAAAATCAGTAAATTTTTTATTTATTATTAATTATTAGTTATTGGTTATGAAAAAGATGAGAGAGAACAAATCAAAATTAAATTATAATCAATTTCATCTAAAAAACCTTTTAAAAATAATATTATGATTAAAAATAAATAAAAATAATTTATTTCTTATTATTTGAAAAAATAAAGGAGTTAACTTTCATAAATTAAGGCGAACAGAATTTATTTTATAAAAAAAAAAAATCGGAAGAAAAGTAAAGGATAGGTAAACAAACTTATTATAGACACTGTCACAGTCACCCAGTGAAAATGGTGGAAGATTTTGAAAATTTGTTTCCAGATTTTATCAATGATGATGAATCTGTTTTTTATTTTTTCATTATTAATAATTAATAAAATTAAATAATAAATAAAATATAAAATAGTTATAAGTAGTAAGTAGTAACTAATGAATATTGAAAGGGAAAGTAAGGAAAAGAAAAAGAGCTGTAGAATAGCTGGCAATGGCTGTTTCTGAATCGGTTATGTGACCAAAATAGCAAAGAAGCACCGAATAAACTTAACTAACTCAAATGCTATTAAAACCCCCACATAACACTCACCCAAATCACACTCTTCAAAATGAACTTCTCTTTCATTTTCTGTTTGATTTCAACTTCCCTCATTTTCACTTTCGTCTCCGCCGGAACTTCTGCCGGAAGTAACGTCACCTACGACAGCCGCTCTCTCATCATTGATGGCCAACGCAAGCTTCTTATCTCTGCCGCCATTCATTACCCTAGAAGCGTTCCTGAAGTCAGTAACTAACTACTACTAACTACTACTAATTACTACTACTACTACACTAATACTTTATTAATCGCTTATTCCTATAATCCACAGCTTCTGCTTATACGTTTAAATTTAATTATTCTGCTTGTGTGATGTGCTATAGATGTGGCCTGGTCTTGTTCAAACAGCCAAACAAGGCGGAGTAGATGTTATCGAAACCTACGTTTTCTGGAATGGTCATGAGCTTACTCCGGGAAATGTTAGTAAGATTAACTGATTTAAATGCAGTTTACGTTTTTAGTAATGTATGAAATCTTATCTTGAAATTGTGAACTTTGTAGTATTACTTTGGTGGACGATTCGATCTCGTCAAGTTTGCAAAGATTGTTCATGAGGCTGGAATGTACTTGATTCTCCGAATCGGTCCGTTTGTTGCTGCTGAATGGAATTTTGGGTGTGTCAATGTTTTTCTTTTTCTTCTTTTCTCTATTCTATAGAAGAATTAGTTATAGGAGATGTGATTTGTGAAAGAGAATTCAACATTAGTGTAACTCAACTCAAGTAATCTAGTATGGAGGAATCAGTTATTTGTTAACCACTTCTATAAAGTTGATTACTCTTTCATATTTCTTAACCATAGTTGTATGTATGTTGCAGTGGAGTACCAGTATGGCTGCATTATATTCCAGGCACTGTATTCAGGACTTACAATCAGCCTTTTATGGTATGTATGTAGTGTAGGACTTTGAGTATAACTTGTGCATCTAAATGAATGTCGCACTTTGATGAACACTCTGACTTTGTTGTTTCTTCTTTGGTGTTCAGTATCATATGGAGAAATTTACAGCATACATAGTGAATCTTATGAAACAAGAGAAGCTTTTTGCATCACAAGGGGGTCCCATAATCTTATCTCAGGCAAGTATAACCTTAAACATGTCAATTGCTTTTTAGTTCCTTTTTCTGATGATTTCATCTAGAATCTTCACGATATTGCAGATAGAGAATGAATATGGTTTCTATGAAAACTTTTATAAAGAGGATGGTAAGAAATATGCTTTATGGGCTGCAAAAATGGCTGTTTCTCAAAATACAAGTGTCCCTTGGATAATGTGCCAACAGTGGGATGCTCCAGATCCTGTGGTAAGATGATAATTTTTTGAAGTTGTTATTAGATTGTGAATGTGCTTATCAAAAGATGTTGAAAATTTTGGATTTTGGATCATAAGTCATAATATACATTATCTTCAATCATTACACATGCTTCTATTTTTTATTAAAGGTTTTTTGTTGTTGTAAATAACAATAAATATCTATGCAGTAGGTCACATTTAGATGATGGCCTGCTTATTTATGATTCATTTGCAGATTGATACTTGCAATTCATTCTACTGTGATCAATTTACTCCTACTTCTCCAAACAGGCCCAAAATTTGGACTGAGAATTGGCCTGGATGGTATGTTGAATTCAATCTAAACCCTTTCTCACAACAGTCCATTATTCATATTTTGCGTGAAAATGATCATTTCTCCTTGTAATAATGTACCTATCATGGTTCATGGGAGTATTTATAGTGAATGTATTCTGATAATTCTCTTATTTGTTGGACATAACTCAAAAATACTCTTCAGTCTTCACCCATTTTTCTTTGATAGTTAAAGCTGAAAAATATTTTATGCTACTTTTAGCAATTGCTTACTATTGAGAACAATAGTTAATGGATTTTAAACACTCTGCTTCTGCAAAAGGCTGGAGATATTATCTCTAGGAAATTTATCTTTTGCAGTTTGTATAGAGACTAAACTGTGATGGTACTTTTATTTTCCCTTCTTCCCCCATTTAAACTCGCAGATTATAGCCGTGAAAAGGGTGCGAAGATTTAATATTTTATTCTTATATTACAGTAGGGAATGTATCTCATATTAATATATTCTCTGCTGGGATTTTCTACTAGGTTTAAAACTTTCGGAGGCAGAGATCCTCACAGGCCAGTAGAAGATGTTGCTTTTTCTGTTGCTCGATTCTTCCAGAAAGGTGGAAGTGTACATAATTACTACATGGTACAGATGATTTATTTAATTATGAATTTTTTGGGAGTTACATATATTTATGTATTAGAATCTACCATTAATAAAGACATTTATCTGAATGATATGCTATCTTCATGTTTGTATCATCCTTGTGTGTTAGTATCATGGAGGAACAAATTTTGGCCGTACAGCAGGTGGTCCATTCATTACTACAAGTTATGACTATGATGCCCCAATAGATGAGTATGGTAAGTCATCTAAACTGAAGTTCTTCTATTTTGTAATATGCTTAAGTTTAATGAATAATAAATATATCATATAACCAACAGGGTTGCCTAGACTTCCAAAATGGGGACATCTGAAGGAACTTCACAAAGCTATCAAGTTATGTGAGCATTTATTGCTTTATGGGAAATCGGTTAATATCTCCCTTGGTCCTTCTGTGGAGGTATTTTCTTTCCCTTAAACATTTGACTCTCATGGCTTGTTCAAATAGATTGTCTTTTACTTAGTTGTATTTCTCCCTCACATACAATTCAAATGATAGTATGCAAATTGTAATTGCTTGTTTTTTTTCTTTCTTTCTAACATTTAGTGATTTTGAATTGTTTCTCGCTCTATCTTGTAGCCTTATTGCCTCGAGGGTGGAATCCTTTGACAGCCTGTTCACAAAATACAATTAAATTTAAAATTATCATGACCATTTTCCTGTTTCTCAAAATTGGATTTTGTTTCCTCCTTTTACTCAACAATATGGTTAAAATTACTACGAAGACTTTCTAGGATGTTTAGAGTCTTACATCGAATGTGATATAACCTAAAAAAGTGTTTATAAGATGAGGGACACATCTCACTTACAAATACCTTCTCAAGCCATATCACATCCAAGGTGAGGTGTACATCTTGCTTTATACATTATCAACTAATGTGAGACTCTAAACAGGGGAGAAGGTGTAGTCGCTTTTATTGGCAGTTTCTGCATAGGTTCATGTGGTAATTACTGTATTGCAGGCTGGTGTCTATACTGACTCAACTGGAGCATGTGCTGCCTTCATTTCTAATTCCCATGATAAAAATGATCAGACAGTGGAATTTCGGAATGCATCGTATCACCTGCCAGCATGGTCAGTTAGCATTCTTCCTGATTGCAAGAATGTAGTGTTCAACACAGCAAAGGTGGGTTACACCTGTTTCTTATTCCGGCATTCCAACTTACATCTTTCCTTAACAATACAATTTCAAATGCTGTTGAATATCTCATAAAAGCTTAGTTATGACTTATGAGCTCCTTGAAAATTAATGCAATTTTTGCAGTTTATGAATAAGAACATTGTTTCACACATACCTATATAAAGTTATACTTATGCTAGAGGCAACTCAATGAAACTGCAATCATGGCCAAAATCACCGTCACAACATAATGACACATTTTTCTACTATGGAAGTTTTCATGTTACTATTCATAATTAATCTAAGGCTTGAATGCACCTTTGTTCCCCCTATTTTGCCTAAAACAGGATTTTAGTCCCCCTATTTTGCCTAAAACAGGATTTTAGTCCCCCTATTTCAAAATTCGGGTTTTTGGTCTCCAGTTTCTCACATTATTGCAATTCTGGTCCTAGCTCACATTTTAAACCTAAAAAATGGTGATTTTGGGGAACAAAAACTCAGATTTAGATATAGAGGGACTGAAATTATGTTTCCTACAAAATAAGAGACCAAACGGGCATTGAAGCCTTATTTTAATAATAAAGTGATAAAAAATATAAGATTGTGTTTATCTAGTTATGTACTTTTCCCCGTCCTCGCACTTAGTCATGAAAATCAACAGGTTTCTTCCCCGACAAACAAAGTTGCAATGGTTCCAGAGAAGTTGCAGCAATCAGATAAAGGTCAAAAAACTTTTAAATGGGATGTGTTGAAGGAGAACCCAGGGATCTGGGGGAAGGCTGACTTCGTCAAAAATGGCTTTGTCGACCACATCAATACCACCAAGGATACCACTGACTACCTGTGGCATACAACAAGGTTTGTCTTAGTATAGAAAAGGGTTAAGAACACAAATTTAACAGTTAAAAGCGTAGATAATATATATTGTGATACGTTTCAATGTTATGAATAAATTATTTGCACTAATATGTTTAAATAGGCAATTCTAAATCTAATGGGTCTTGTTAATGGACCAAATACAAATATTGCTAATTATTACAACTATACACCATGTTCAACAAAAAGATAAAGGATTGATACGTATCTGGTCATAATATTGCACTGGTGTCTTATGCATATTTTGTGTCCTAAACTTGATTGTGTTGATTTTAATAATTTTAAAATGTTTTAGAATGTTTTCTGGCTTTTGTTTGCTTTTGGTGGAAATATTGGAACTTTTTCTATTTCACTATGTTCATATATTTGTAGGATTGTTATGAAGAACTTAGAATGAAAGTTAGATTTGTTCCCAAACATCTCTCTGTAAATATTTGATAATATTCCCTTCCTTCATTCTTGAAAGGCTCATATATATATATGATGTAATATACATAAACATGTTCAAAGTAGATATATGCTGTCAATTAAAACTCGTTTTTTCTGTTGATGGCAGCATACATATTGGCGAAAATGAAGAGTTCCTAAAGAAAGGAAGCGGACCAGTTCTTCTAATAGAATCCAAGGGTCATGCTCTCCATGCTTTTGTGAATCAGAAATATCAAGGTTATCCTCTAATTGTTAGTAATCACTTTGCTTTTTATTTGTTAACCAATTATCATCGTATAATTAATTCAGAATCGCCTATGATTATTTTTTTTCATAATTTTAACTTCTTATCGTTTAGGCACTGCATATGGAAACGGTTCACACTCAGCATTCACTTTTAAGAATCCCATCTCTCTCAAGGCAGGGAAGAATGAAATTGCTTTATTGAGCTTGACTGTTGGCTTGCAGGTGAGTTACACTATCAAGAATTAAAACATACAAATTTCTTAAGAACTAGCACTTGTAATAATAATTCATAAGAAATGAAAATTTTCTATTAAAATTTTGTTCTAGTTTAAATGTTCGCGTATGGAAAATGTAAGTTTAGATTGATCTCTGTGCTGGTAATATAATTTAAGTTCTAATAACATCTCCAAACTGCTGTCTAATTGTTGCTAACGGCCAATATCAGTGCTTAAGTTTTTATTACTGAAAGTTTCAGCATTAATTTTTCAGTTTTATTTAACATACATTTGGCAATGGCATAAAGAGCATTGTTTCAAAGTTGTGTTTCTTTCTCCGCTTCAAGTCAAGTATTTGCTCTTTTGAATGATTGCATGGATTTTCTTAAATAACCATAAATGAATATTTTTTCGACAAATCAATTTAAATTTATCCTTCTCGATTAAAAAGTTTTTCACCTGATAGACTCATAGCCGCACTGCTGTGATATATTGTTCAACCAGAGATTTGAAAATGACTCTAATGTTGTCGTTTTTCTCTTTTACCCTTTAAATGATTTGAACTCTTATTACATTTTTTGTAATGTTTAGACAGCTGGACCATTTTACGACTTCATAGGGGCGGGAGTAACAAGTGTAAAAATTAATGGACCTAACAACAGAACGATAGACTTGTCTTCTAATGCGTGGACTTACAAGGTACTTTTCTTCTGCATTATCATCTTAAAATTGATTTAAATTTGGAGCTCCCATTACATTCTCAAGCTTATAAAGACAATTGGCTGTTGTATAAGACGTGAACAATGATTTTTTGTCTGCCTTCGTCCTTTGATCTCTTTTATTTCTCGCTTTCACAGATTGGAGTACAAGGAGAACATCTAAGGTTACACCACGTAGATGGGTTGAATAATGTGAAATGGACATCTACTTCAGAACCACCAAAAGGCCAGGCACTGACATGGTACAAGGTAATTCCTTGTTTTTTCTTCTGTAATGATTGAAATTATCCAAGCATTTTTCATTTAATATTGTTCTTGCTCGGGAACACAGAGATGGTCACCTAGAAAAAGTGATCAATTCCCGAGTAATGTGTTCTGTTTTTACTGAAGTATCTTTTAAATTCCATGATCTTTCAGGCTATTGTGGATGCTCCACCTGGGGATGAACCAGTTGGGTTGGATATGTTGTATATGGGAAAAGGTTTAGCCTGGTTAAACGGAGAAGAAATCGGAAGATATTGGCCTAGGTTAAGTGAGTTCAAGAAGGAAGACTGTGTTCAAGAATGTGACTATAGAGGAAAATTCAATCCAGATAAATGTGTCACTGGCTGTGGAGAACCTACACAAAGATGGTAAGATTATAGGCAATAATAATTTAAAATAGATTTTGTAGAGTATTTTGTTTTAATTCTTATTATGATAAAATAAACATGGTGTATTTTCAATGGATCAGGTATCATGTTCCACGATCTTGGTTCAAGCCATCTGGAAATGTTCTTGTTTTCTTTGAGGAGAAAGGTGGTGATCCAACAAAGATTACATTCGTGAGACGGAAAATAGTGTAGTGTGTGCCACAAGCAACGTTACCGTTTGTCGTGACGTATTTACTATAAATATAAACGAGACTATCTTTAAATTTTTAATTATAGATATTGCTTGGCTACAATTTTTATAAAAATATAATAATTAGTAATAAATTAAATAGGGGGTATACTTTCAGAAATCACGGAAAATAATTATGCATAATATAAGCTTACGAAAAGTCTATTGAAAAATGGTTTGTTGGCAGATGATTAAATTTTAATTATATATTTATGATATTTTGCATTTGCAAAACAAACAAAATAGTTATAGTTATTGTGAATAAATGGGTAGCAAATAGTGTTTAAAAAATACAATTTTTTTGTCCTTTTAAAAAGTGAAATTTTGTTTTTGGGAGTTGTCATATATTAGAACATGTGTGATTTGACACGGGGAGTTCAAGTGGTAAAAGATAGTTCCATAAGCTCATATTAATTTTTTTTGTAAATAATTTTTTTTTAATTGTCATTTGCAAAATTAAAATAGTAATAATTGTATTTTTGTCAACATTATCCCTATATATTTATTATAGAGAGAATAAAAGTAAAATAATTGTTATAAATAATTAGCGTGTTTTCTTTGAAAATCGAAAAACAACCGCTGATCTTTCAAATCTAACTTTGGTGACTCACAGGATTGATCAGATTGATCCTAGGACATGTGTCAAAAGGTTTCGTCTTCTAAAATCTGTCTAAGTTACATACTTCGACAATATTGGGTGAAAAGTCTTAAGGGTATAATTGTTTATTAGATTGAAGAGAGAAAGAAGATAAAAATTTAGATAGAAAGAAATAGAAATCTTTGGGAGAAGGAAAAAGGTTAAAGGTAAAGCAAGAATGCATCAAAACTAGAAACCATGACGAAAAGGTAAAGAAACTTATTAAAAGTAAAAGACAAAGTAAACTTGATTGAAAAGTAAAACACGATGTGTTTATTAGGAAGATCCTAAAGTCCCACATTGGTTGGAGATAGAGCATTGAAATAATTTATATAGAGTGACACCCCTCACCTTACTAACCGGTTTTGTAAGGTTGTGTTATGCCAAACTCTAATATGGTATCAGAGCCTATCGATCGGACCTTGGGCAGCTCAAGAGTGCTGAGCGTGAGGGGGTGTATTCCTATCGATCGGACCTTGGGCAGCTCAAGAGTGCTGAGCGTGAGGGGGTGTATTCCGGTTTTGTAAGGTTGTGTTAGGCCAAACCCTCAAATTTATTTGAATTTCAAATCTTTAAGAGAGTAATCAAGCAACGTTTCGTGATTTCTTTCCTAAAACCTTCCATATATTTCGAGGTGTCGAATTTAGGAGTTAACATAAGGGTATTATAGATAAAAGGAGATTTATGATTTAAAAAGTAATAATATTTATTAGTTTCATTGATATGTGTAAAAAATAAAAAAATAATATTTAAAAAGGAACTCAGGAAGTAAAAGATAGTTTCATGATTTTTGGTTAAAAGTAATTTTCGGTTAGACAACATACTTACATGATTATGATTTAATATACAGGATTTTTTATCCCACCCGTTAGAGTAGCATCATGCATGTTTGTTTAAATATTTTCAAGTTTTAGAGATATATTTTTGAACGTAGTTTTTTTTACTAAACGTTAGATTTTTTCGGAGATACATCTTCGAAATCATCATAAAACACGTATTTTATTCGTTTTTGAGCTAGATCTCTCAAATTTACAAATAAATTGTTTTCAGAGATATCTCCGAAAACAATTTACTTGTAAATTTGGGGGTCTGACTCAAAACGAATAAAAAATATGTTTTATGGTGATTCCGGAGATGTATATCTGAAAAAATTCAACAATAAAAAAAAAAAAGTGCGTTCGAAGATGTATCTCTAAAACCTAAAAGCATTTAAGGAAACGCACATGGTGACTAATAATCTCAAATGATGGAATAAAAAAATAAATAGACTTGTACTACAATATTTTATTAAATTGATTTGATAAAAATTTATAAAAAAGTTAAATTATTGAAAAATATTTAGAAACATATATTAAAGAAGCAAAAGGTATTGCATAGATCTCTAATTATATCTCCCTAATATAAGTTTCCATACCATTTGTTATGTGCAACTTTTATTTATTTTTCAGAGATGTTCTTTATTAATACTATAATTTCATTTTTTTAATACAAAAAACTAAAATTATACATATTGTATATTTTAAGAAGATTTTTATATGTATGTGTGTGTTTTTCTAGAGGAATAGATTAAATATACCATTTTCCATAATTTAGTGTTTGAACTTGTAATTAATATTATCTTTGTTCTAAAATCTACCATTATTTTAGGTAAACCTTTTTTTTAAAAAAATCTCTTTCAAAATTTCAGGTAATTTATTATTTTTTGACAACATATTTTATGTTATATACTTTTTTATTATGTAGTTTAGTAAATAGATTTACTTAATATGGATAAATGACGTATTATTAATGTTTAAATTACTACCGTACGCGTGTCAAAATAATTTAGTTTAAAAATATATAATAACATGATAATTTAGATATTTGTTGTCCACCGAATAAGAATAAATCGATTTTTTTTTTAAATAACCAACTATTCTGTCAAAAATACTAAACAATTACAGTTTTTCAAGAATTTACCAAAGTAGCTACAATTCAATGTTCAGTCGCTATTTGAAATGGCGATTTAGTGCAAATTAAAAATTTGGCCAGAGGTGGATTCGCCACCTGGAATGGCGACTTTGTTATGGGCCATGGAATTCGCCAGCTCCATTGGCGACTTTGTTGGCGAATTAGGGTTTTTGTTTTTCAGTCCTTTTATTTTTTATAAATTTAACAAATACCTTATTTTTAATTATTAATGTAAAATGAATTCCTATTAAATCAAATTAAAATTTGATTATGATTTAATTTTAATTTTTTTATAGTTTATATAAATATTTAATAAATTGTTTGGGTAAATATTTGAATGGTAATTGTTATTAAATTTATACACATTTTAATAAAAAATTTAATTAGATTTTAATAAATATATGTTATTAAATTATGTTGTTTGTTTTTCATAATTAATTGAAATTTAAATAACATTAAGAAAATATTAAATATAGAAATGTTAAAAAAATATAGAAATAATAAATTATATTAATTTAGAATATAATGAAAATTACAATTACAATTGAACAAAAGATAAAAAACTAATGACCGGCTCTATCCAAGTGACCACCGGTGCCACATTGCGGGGGATGCGCGTTGCGACGAGGTCTACGACGAGGTTGTTGTGGTGTGTCCGGTCTCTGTGTGTTGAGTTGTGGAGGAGTGTATGGTTGGGACGGCCCCGACGTATCAGATAGAGTTTGCATCATTTGACCTCAATAGCCGGGAGGTCCATTGTCAACGGCGCTTCCGTAGTCAAGCCCAATGCCCATGTTTTTGAAGGATTGTCGGGGAGGTTGGGTGGAGTATGGACGGTATGGTTGTCCGAATGTGTACATGGAGTTGGGTTGGTCTAGGTGTGTTGGTTGTTGCGGGGTGTGGTAGTCAAATAGTGGATAGTTTGGGAGGTAGTTGGAGGGGTAGTTGGAGGGGTAGTTGGAGGGGGTAGGGTCGAATGAGTTGTCTGGGCTATAGGTGGAGGGGGTAGGGTCAAATGACGTATCAGGGCTATATTGATATGGTGGTTGAGGTTGTGTGGGTTGCATATACGGGTCATGGTAAGACTGTTGATGGGGGTCATGGTAAGGCTGGTTTTGGGCATTGAATTGTTCTTGTGTGTTGGACGAAGAAGCGCGTTGCATTGGGTCAACCAAATAGGTTGGCTCGGACAGAAATGACTGAGGTGCCGTGACAGACCTAAACCAAGTCATATATTGAAGACTTGGCCTAGCCCCGTGCACAATACGGTTGGTCAAGACGTGTCACATTCTTCTCTTCCAGTGTTTACACAAATCCTTTGCAAACTCCTTCCAATGACTGACACTCCACTGTGAGTCCACCCGCTTTTGATGCCACTGCCCCAAGTCTACTAGAGCATCTGGAATATCTTGATGCTTCCCAAATTGTAGCTTGACCCGGTCACTTTGGTGCATCTCCACTGTAGTGAACCTAATTATAGGTGTTTTCGATGTCCACACAACATCATCATTGCGGTTGGCCTGGTGGTCTAGAACCTCGTACAACATCCAGAAAAACTACAAAAAAGGTGAATACATTTAGTCAGACAGAGATAGAGAAGTTTATTCATATAATTTAGACAGATTGGAGGTAAATAACTTACATTATCTGGCCCAAGGTGGTCGATGAGGTTGTGGTATTGAATTATAGAGTGTCTGAGACATCTCTGATAATTCATCCCTGGAACAGACCACCTAAAAAAAAGAAACAAATATCAGTTAGCATCTAGCATCTAAAACAATAAGGAACAAATTTGGTTGCCAAATAATCTTGAAAAGAAACCTACTTGTTGGCGTACGGGAACGTAAAAGGATTCCGGTTTATTGGAGCAAGTTTCGGCATCCTAGACCAACCCCACGCTTGTAGAAGATAAGCACAACCATAAAAAGTACATGATTTTTTTTTGAAGTTTTGCACGTTCGAACCATGCATCAAAGGGTTTGCATATTGTAAGCCTATAATTCAAATTGACAGAACATAGTTATACAGGAAATATAAGGGCACACTTCTCATGGCTGTGGCACAGGACGAGAACAACAATATTTTTCCAATAGCCTTCGCTATAGTGGAAGGGGAGACTTCTCGGGGTTGGAGTTTTTTCTTAAAAAACCTCCGCTCATACGTGTCTCCACAACCTAACTTATGTTTGATCTCTGATCGACACCCATCAATCGAGAGTGCATACAACAACCATGACAACGGTTGGCATGATCCTCCATCTACCCACGTCTATTGCATAAGGCATATTGCCCAAAATTTCATGCGGGAAATCAAAGACAAGACCCTACGGAAGAAGGTTGTGAACGCAGGATATGCACTAACTACCCACATTCAAATACTACTGTGACGAAATCAGACTAACAAACGCGGATGCATTAAGATGGATTGATAACATTGATAGGGAGAAATGGACGCGGGAATACGACAATGGGGTGCGATGGGGACACATGACAACTAACCTCGTCGAATCAATGAATTCTGTTTTCAAGGGAATCCGAAACCTCCCAATAACTGCATTGGTAAAGACAACCTATTTTAGGCTAGGATCATTCTTTGATAGCAGACGTACAAAGTGGGGTTCAGTATTACAATCGGGTCAACTGTATAGCGATACTTCAATGAAATTCAAGAAAGAGGAAGCTGCCAAAGCCAACACACACGTGGTCACAATCTTTGACCGAACAACTGGTTGGTTCAGTGTTGCCGAGTCTATGGATCACAACGAAGGAAGGCCTAGGGGATGTTACCGTGTTGAATTGGATAAGAGCTGGTGTGATTGTGGAAAGTTTCAAGCATTTTGTATGTCGTGCTCTCATATCATAGCAGCATGTTCGAAGTTGCGCCAGGACCCAACCAACCTTCTTTCTGCAGTTCACCAAGTCATTAGTCTATGCAATGTCTACATGCGCAACTTTCAAGTGGTGGAAAAGGAGGACTATTGGCCTCAATATGAAGGCGAAATTGTTTGGCACAATGACTTGATGCGCAGACAGAAAAAGGGTCGGCCTAACAGCATGCGCATTCGAACTGAGATGGATACCGCAGACAAGCTGGTGAAATTGTGTAGTTCGTGTCGGCAACCAGGACACAATCGAACAAAATGTCCTAACGCAGGATCAAGCAGCAAATCATAGTTTCATACGTTTTCTTGTCCCGTTAAATCAATATCAAATTTCATTCGATTAATAGAAACTTTTATTCCATTAATAGAAAATTTCATTTGAATAATACCAAGTTTCAATCAATTAAAAGCATAGTTAACTGACACAACAATAATATGAAAACAGAACACTGCACGAAGGAAACATAAATTAAACAAACATAACAACAACGTAAAGACTTCAAGCATAACACTGCACCAAGGCGTCTACGATATCACGACCATCAACTTTATCTTTGGTGTCAACATCATCACAAGGACACCGACATCATTTTCCACTTTTCTCCATTCACGAGTTACTCCATTTCTCCCGGTCTCCTCGACCAGCCTCTCGATTTTCCTAATCTTTTCTCCTGGAGCAATATCTCCTTCTAGCCAGCGGTTCAGTTCTCTATGCAAGTGCTCCAACGTCCGCGTATTCCACAGGAGCACCTTCATCGGAGGCTTGGTTGCTGAAAACACAACTACGGCGTTTCTTTTCATTAGATCGAACGTTGGAAACAGTTCCTCTGATGCTGATGACGACGACGACGAAGAACGTTGATTTAGAAATACAGACATTCTAGACTTCACTCCACTCAAAATGCACTAACGTAGTCTTTTGGTATACAATATTGTGAAAACATATATGTGTTTGCAGTCGTATTTATAGAAAAATACAATAGTACGTGCCCCATATGAAATGTCTTAAATACCCTTACAAAATTTATACACTTTATAATTCAATGGTTAATCAGTTTTTACGTTTTACAATTTATAACTTAAATAATTTATATGCTTTAAAATTAAATTGTTCTTCAATTTTTATTTTGTATTTAAATTAATTTATAATTAAAATTTTTAAATAATTTATAATTTAAAAACAATAATTATTACTTATTTCATAAATATTACTTAAATTTATTAAACCTTATTTTTTATAATTACTTAAATTTATTAAAATCTTTATTTTAAATAATTATTTAAATTTATTAAAAACTATATTTTAAATAATAAGAATATAATTATTTCATAATAATATAAATTAAACCATTAACTAAAAATAAAAAGCGAAACCCTAGAAATGCTTGAACTAATTCGTCAATTGATCCAGCGACTTTGTTCTTTTTACACTAAGTCGCCATTCCAGGTGGCGAATCCACCTCTGGCCAAATTTCCAATTTGCACTAAGTCGCCATTTCAAATGGCGACTGAACGTTGAATTGTAGCTACTTTGATAAATTCTTGAAAAACTGTAATTGTTTGGTATTTTTGACAGAATACCTGGTTATTTTAAAAAAAAATTCAAATAAATCAAAAGATTTTAGTTTGTGAAAAGTTAAAAAGGAAATTGGAGATTTAAGAAATTATTATTGGGATTATTCAGATATTATTTTTATTTTGTTATTTATTTGACATTTATGTGTTACTATTAGTTGTTGCAGTTATTTTATATTTAAGAGTATTATCTTAATTATAGCTTCAACTTTAAGATTGGAATTCCTATGATGAGTAGGTTTTGTAACAATATAAAAAAATGGTCTTGTAATGTGCATATATAGTGATTCTTAAGAATGAATAGAGACATAATTCACATAATACTTTTGTGGTGGAACTTAGCATGATATAATGAGCTAGAAAATATCCTAGAGAAAATTAAATATATCTTTTTCTTCTTTCAGATCAACATCATGAGAGATTATGGGTGTCAACAATGGTAATTTAGATCAACGCCATAAAAGATTACGGGTGACAACAATGGTAATAGCGAAAATGACAATAGTGGTAATAACGAGAAGAAGGTGGATTTAGTTTTTTTTCTCGATACCAAGGACAAGCTCAACAACGTGATCACACCAATACAATTGCGTGGCCATAATTATGATGAATGGGCAAGAGCAATTCAAACCTCGTTGCAAGCGAAGTGAAAATACGGTTTTGTGAAAGGGAAAGTTCCAAAACCAACAATACTTGAGAAATTAGAGGACTAGACTGCAGTACAGTCAATGCTCATAGCATGGCTACTGAACACTATCGAGTCGTCATTACGCTCTACTCTTTCTTATTATGATGATTCATAATTCTTATGGACACATCTCAAACAACGTTTTTGTGTTATGAATGGGGCTTGTATATGCCAATTAAAGGCATCACTAGGAGAATGCAAGCAAGGGAATGGTGAAGAGGTGTTGGCCTACTTCGGTTGTCTATCTCGTGTATGGGACGAACTTATGACTTATGTAAAAAAGCCAACTTGAAAATGTGGAGGTTGTACCTGTGATATCAACCAACAAGTAATTAATTTGAGTGCTGAAGACTATCTACATCATTTTTTTATGGGCCTTGATGGGGTTTATGCAACAATTGGCTCAAATTTTCTTTCTCAAGATCCGTTACCAAACATTGATCAAGCATATCAGTGAGTCATACAAGATGAGAGGTTATTGCAAGGAGAATCTTCAATTCATCTGAACGGTGACAATGTCATGGCTTTTAAAGCTACAAGTACAACCAATACACGAGGTAAACCTGAACTTGTGGATAATTTTGAAAAATTATGTACTCACTGCAACAGAGAAAGACATGTCAAACACTTGTGTTTTCAGCTTCATGGATTCCCCGAGTGGTGAGGGGACCGTCCTTGTGGTGGTCGTGGACCGGGTCATGGCCGAGACACATCAGGCCGTTCTAGAGAGCGTGGCAGGGGCACATATAATGCCCCTATGCACGCCAACAAAGTCGTAGTCGTAATAGCGGTGGTAATGTTGGATAGTCTCATGCACCACCACACTCAAGTGAGGCAGCATGTACATCAGACATTACCCCGACACAGTGGCAACAAATTCTTGACGCTTTGAATATTTCCAAAACCAAAGGTTGCCTCCATGGTAAGAATGACATTTCTTGGATTATTGACACAGGAGCCTCACACCATGTGACATAAAATTTCTCTTGTCTGATTAATGTAAAAAATATTACAAATACACTGGTGGAATTGCCGAATGGGAAAGATGCGACTGCTATAAAGGAGGGCAGTGTGATTTTGGATGGTGGATTGCGGCTCAATGATGTTCTTTTTGTGCCTAAATTAAATTGCAACTTAATTTATGTAACTCAACTAATCAATGACTCCGATTGTATCGTTCAAATTACTAATGCATTGTGTGTAATACAGACCTGGACGACGAGGACGTTGATTGGAGTAGGTGAACGAATTGATGTACTTTACTTTTTTCAGGGTGTTCCGAAGGTACATGCATTGATGGTGGAAGGAGATTCAACAATGGACTTATGGCATAAACGTTTGGGTCATTCGTCAGAAAAGGTGTTAAAATTCATTCCTCGTGTAAGTCAGCTTAGTAGGAGGAGGAATAATAGACCTTGTGATGTTTGTTCTCGTGCCAAGAAACATAGGGATAGTTTTCCCTTAAGTGAGAATAATGCAGCGACTTTGTTTAAATTAGTTCATTGTGACTTGTGGGGATCTTATCGAACTCGCTCGTCGTGTGGGGCACAATATTACTTGCCTATTGTTGATGACTATTCGTGTGTTGTTTGGGTCTATTTGTTATGCAATAAAATTGAGATTGAGACTATGTTTTTGAATTTTGTGGCATTTATTGATAGACAATTTGATAAGAAGATAAAGAAAGTACGTTGTGACAATGACACCGAATTTAATTGTCTACATGATTATTTTTTTAATAATGGAATTGTGTTTGAGACGTCGTGTGTGGGTACTCCACAACAATATGGGAGAGTTGAAAGAAAACATCAACATATTATGAATATGGCGCGAACACTTAGATTTCAGGGTCATTTACCAATGCAGTTTTGGGGTGAACGTGTGTTGGCAGCGTGTTATTTAATTAATCGAACACCGTCTAGTGTACTGAATTATAAGACCCTAAATTATTTGGTAAAGCCCCTAAATTTGATAACATGAAGATTTTTGGTTGCTTATGTTCTGCCCACAATCAATGACGTGACAGGGATAGTTTGTGAGTAGAAGTCGCAAATGCATATTTGTGGGCTATCCCTATGAGAAAAAGGGTTGGAAATTGTATGAATTAGAAACCAAAGAATACATTGTCTCTAGAGATGTGAAATTTTATGAACATGAATTTCCATTCGCTGTGCAACTAGACACAAATCATTTTACTCCTTCTATTGTTTTTGACATTGAGTATGTTATTACTGATGATATTGGTTGGGAGACTTATGATGCATCATTTGGAGGAGGGTGCATCACGGTCTTGCAAGACAATAAGCAAACACAACTCCAAGATGGGTTGCGTAAAGGCTGCAATGGAGCTGCTATAGCAACCGATGAAGGAGTATGTGTCAGTGGTATAAATGGAGATGAATGAAGCACACACGAAGTTGATGGAGCTGCTATAGAAGCCGATGAGGGAGTATGTGTCAGTGGTATAAATGGCGAGGAAGAACCCACACAAAAAGTTGATAGGGCTGGTGTTGTAGTGATGCAAGAGGATGATATGAAATCCGGAGAGCCGAAGGTGGTAGTTGATAGGGAGGCAGTCGTGATACCTAAGATGGGAAGGGGGATGAGAAACAAAGTTCCAAATGTAAGACTCAAGAATTTCGTCACTCATACGATACAAAAAGTAAAGTCCTCGAAAATTTCATCTACCCAAGAACATGCCTCAGGTAATCCTTACCCTATTATTACTTACTTTATATCTTGTGAACGATTTTCTATTAGACATCAAAATTTTGTTGCAGTTGTGATGGCAGGGAAAGAACCTAAGAATTTTAAAGAAGACGTAAAGGATTCTGGTTGGTGTGATGAAATGCGCAATGAGATACAAGCCTTAGAAGACAATGAGACACGAGTTATAGAGAAACTACCACCCAGGAAGAAAGCACTTGGAAGCAAATGGGTATACAAAATAAAACATCACTTAGATGGGAGCATAGAACGATTAAAAGCAAGACTTGTTATATTTGGACACCGTCTATAACTAAAAGTGACAATTGTGATGATTTGAATATAACTATTAATATTCTTTGTATGAAGGAGTGTGTTGTCTCTAACGTTCTCTCTCACATGAATAATAATAAACAAACATTCAAACATGTTTTAAATGAAAATCTTAAGTAAATTCATGATTAATAATAAACAAATATTCAAACATGTATTAAATCAAAAATCAACATATTATAAACTTAAAATGACAGAGTATTTTTTTACTGTTATTTTAATTAGTAAATCAATTTACAAGTTTTAACTCACTTTCAAGATTAAACTCAACAAAATTTAAAAGACATTGTGCAAAAAGAGTTTGAGAAAATGTGTTTGTGTTTGATAACTTAGCGTTTGAATATAAAATAATTTTAAATTTGTTGTTGTTGAAAAATTGTGACAAAGAAGGTATTGATGAAAGTTAAATTTGAATGTGTTTATTAACGTTTAAATATATTGCAACCAACGTGCCTGTTCAGTGGTAAAGCTGTGTCACTTTAACCGAAAGTGACAATTGTGATAATTTAAATATAACTATTTTTACTGTTTGCATGAACAAGTGTGTTATTTCAAACATTATCTCTCTTATGATTAACATTAAACAAACATTCAAACATGTTTTAAATAAAAATCTTAAGTAGGTTCATGATTAATAATAAATAATCATTCAAACATGTATTAATTCAAAATCAACATATTAAAGACTTAAAACAAAAGAGTATTTGTTTACTATTATTTTTATTAGTAAATCTAATTATAAGTTTTAGTTCACTTTTCATTTTAAACTCAAAAAAATTCAAAAGACTTTGTGCAAAAAGTGTTTGAGAAAGTGCATTCGTGTTTGGTAACTTTGTGTTTGACTATAAAATAGTTGGTACTTTATTTTTGTTGAAAAAATGTGACAAAGAAGGTGTTGATGAAAGTTACATTTGAATATGTTGATTAACGTTTAAATATAATGTCAACCAGTGTGTCAGTTCAGTGGTAGAGCAACATCATCTGTAACTAAAAGTGACAATTATGATGGTTTGAATATAGCTAGTATTACTTTTTGCATGCAGGAAGGTGTTGTCACTAACGTTCTCTCTCTCTCTCTCTCTCTCTCTCTCTCTCTCTCTCTCTCTCTCTCTCTCTCTCTCTCTCTCTCTCTCTCTCTCTCTCTCTCTCTCTCTCTCTATCTATCTATCTATCTATCTATCTATCTCTCTCCCTCTCTCATGATTTGTTTAAACATGTATTAAATCAAAATCAGCATATTAAAAACTTAAAATGAAATAGTATTTTTTTACTGATATTTTTATTACTAAATCAATTTACAAGTTTTAGTTCACTTTTAAGATTAAACTAAAAAAAAATTCAAAAGACATTGTGCAAAAAAGTGTTTTAGAAAGTGTTGGTTCTATAGATGTTAACAGGAACAAAGTGAGGCGGCCAATTTTTCAACCTCATGTGTTTGTTCCCTCACAGAGAAGGAGTAAAAGGCATAATGGAACTTTTTGCCATAAATCTTATGCGCAGGCGGTGGGATTTGAAGTTCCTCATTCATTTGAGAATATGAATCTACCTTGTCTAATCTATTCTATTGAGAAGGAAGTTCGTGTTAGACTCAAGAAGTCTTATATCGGGGTGGTTTTGGTGCCTGGAATTACTTACAACATTCAAACCTCGTTTGAGACAGAAGGTTATTTTGCCATTAAAGTTACTCCTCTTTGAGCTAACTTATGTCTGTTGGAAGAAGTTGAGAAGAAGCTATCAGAGACTTGGTTTCCGAAGGCAGAAGTTGGTGGAGTCAATGGTTTTCCTAGATAAGAGAGTGGAAGGAGGACGATGTTGACAAGGAAAGGGTCACATGGGTTAGGGTGCATAGAGTGTCGCGTCACATGTGGAACTTTTCAAATTCTTTGTAATGGTGGCTAATATGGTAGGATGCTATGTGTGTGCGGATGAAAACACCTTAAATGCGGATTATATGGACATAGTGAGATTAATGGTCAGAACTTCTAGTGTCATTGTTGTTGATAAGGTTTTTAATGTCATAGATGTGGTCGATTTCAAAATTAGGTGCTCTGAAGATTCATATGGTCCTCTTTGGGTTGTTGATAGTCACAACAAAGCATTGCCTAATACCTCTGTAGCTCCCTCGTCTGATTCAGGTAAGGGTTGGTTTAACTCCAACATTGATATTTCCAAGGATGGGGTTCATGATGTTCCCTCAGATGAAGAGATAGTTGGGGAGGAAGGGACTAAGGCTTTCCTTATTGTTAAGAAAGTCACATCAGTTGGCGTGAGTAACAAGGAATCAGATATGGGTAAGGAAGTTAACCTTTAAAAACCGCTGGTAATGATGATTTTAGTGGCAACTTTGACGAGGCTTTAGGGATGGCTAGGGCGGCTGCAAATCGTATTCTATCTCATGAGGGACCCACTCTAAACACTTTATTGTCTCCAGTTTCCTCAAACACCAGAGTTAGGTGTTCTTTTGATACAATAAAGGGTAAAAGTAGGCAAGAGGGAAAAGTATTTTTACTATAAAAAACAAACTAAGGAGCATTTATGACTTTAGTGGGCCTATGTATGTGAAGAGTAAGAGGCCCAATAAAAGGTCTCTGAAGATTGTTGATTCTATTGTGTCTTCATCCATTCCTAGTGGGATTTCTTCCTCGCCTGCTCAAAACTCCATTGGATACCCCAATTTGCTTGCAACTGCATATACAACTTCAGGTTCTGGTTCTCGACAGACAAATGAAGGTGAGAAAATACTTAGAAGGGGGGTTGAATAAGTATATAGAATATATTATGGCAATAAAAACACAAAGATTTTTATCCTGGTTCGTTGAACTCAACTACTCCAGTCCACCCTATCAAGAGTGATTTGCCTTTCTCTACAAGGACTTAATCCACTATTAATCAAACTGATTACAATAGCAAACACTAAGAGCAACTATTCTTAGTCTTTTCAAGAACTACTGACCACAACTGGGTCTTTTCAAGGAACTTTTACAATCAAATGAAAAAAATGAACAAGTGTTTGAATGCTTCTAAGAAAGCTATATCACAACTGTGATTTACACTTAAGTTTAAGAACGAATGAAATAAATTCAGCTAAGAGAATAAATTGTATGAGAGCTTTTCAATGAATTTCTTTCAATGATTCGTCAACATGAGATGGATGTTGAAGTCTTACTTTTATAGGCACAGAAGTCCAAGACGTTTGCACTTTGAAGACCGTGTCTACAAAGTAGCTGTAATCTTTTTGTCTTCACATCACTTGACCTTTCTTAGAAGTAGAACATTCAGAGAAATCCTTTTTTCCTGAGTTCTTATGTCTTGCATAAATTAGGAAAGAGTCGTTTGGCATAACCAACGGGTATATCTTCAAATAATCTTCTTCAACAAGTTTCTAATACACAACAATTAACATCAGAGCCTTGAGTGATCAGAGTCTTGATGTCTTCAGAATTTGCTGTATCAGAGTGTTGCAGCAAGTGTGCTTCAACGTGTAATAAATCAGAGCAGAGTTTGGGAATCAGATCCTCATTACTTGCAGCGTACAGTACTATCAGAGTCTTCTGAAAAACTATGCTTGAAACTCTTCATACAAAGTCTTTGTTCTATGCTTCAGATGCTTTTGTAGCTTCTGCTTCAGATCCTTCTGTAGGTAGCGCTCAGAGTCTTCTGTAGGCAGCATTCAGATTCTTCTAATAAATGCTTTTGACGCTTCAGAGCCTTGCATAGATCAACGTTCAGATCCATTTTTGCTTTCAGAAGAATATTAAATTTAATATCTGCAGCAAAAATACTTGAACAAAATTTAGAGTATATAATTTCCTAATACAAAATTTCGTAAGTGTTATCATCAAAACATAGAGATATAACTAAGAACCAATCTGTGTTCTAACAACAAATGATTTTTCAGCTGAGGCCGATACCTGTTGTGATTTATTAACTAATTCATATTTGGTTAGGTGCAACAACCGCTTTTGGGAAACCTTTGATTAGAATGTTAGAAACAAGGTTTGGCTTAGTATATCCAAATTAGGAGTAGTTTCTTCAGGTTCTGTAAAGGACTATCATAAGAAGATAGAAGAGATGGAGAAAAAAGACAAAGTGAAGAAGCGGATTCAGAAGGAGTCAATCAATTGGGGAAAATTATAATTAGATCTTTGAATATCAGAGGGGGTGGTAGCTTGGTTAAGAGGAAGAGGATAAATCAGATAATTAATCATGGTGGGCGGATATTTTTCTGATCTAAGAGTCCAAGTTGGCTGATGTTGATGCAGGTTTGGTCAGGAGTTTTTGGAACAAGGACAAGGTTAGTTGGTCTTTTGTTAGCTCTAAAGGGAAATCAGGGGGTATCATCACGTTATGGAAGGAGGATCTTGTCGAGGTAATTTTCAGCTTCAAAGGGGAAGGTTACTTAGGGGTAAAGCTACTTTGGAAAGGTTTAATATATTATATTATCAACGTGTATTCTCCGTGTTCTTAGGCTCTTAGAAGATTACTTTGGGAGGAGTTGTTGGTTCTTTAGAATAAATTCACGGATGGAGATTGGATTATGTGCGGGGATTTTAATTGATAGTATAAAACAGTGAAAGGAAAGGCAGGTCTTCGAATCAGAACAAATCTGAAATGTCAGAGTTCAATGGTTTTATTGTTCATACCGGTCTGGTGGATCTCCCTTGTAAGGGGAATAAGGTCAGTTGGTTCGGCAGTAACGATAACTCAAGGAGTAGATTGGGTCACTTCATGTTATCGAGTGCTATTATCGACATATGGGGAATAGTGAGGCAGTTAATTAGCAGTCACGACATCTTAGACCACTGCCCGATTTGGTTAGTGTTCAACAAAGAGGAATAGGGCCCGAAGCTGTTCAAGGTGAATAATTGTTGGTTTGATAACAAGGATTTTCTCCCTTTTGTTGAAAATGTTTGGAGGAGCTTAAGGGTAGAACGAATGGCTGATTACGTGATTAAAGAGAAACTCAGGTTATTAAAAAGGTAGCTTGTGAAATTGGAATTCAAAAGTGTTTGGAAATATTGACTTAGTGATTGAAGCTGGCAGCAAGAAGATTAATGATTTTGATGTGCAGTTGGCTAGGTGCGAAGAGGAGGCAGTGATCGATTTGGATAGAGGAAAAGGAGAGGTTTCTAAGCGTTTCTGGAAGAATTGGAAGGCAAAAGAAAATCTATTGCTGCAGAAATCCAGGCTTAAACGAGACTGATGGGGAGATTCTAATTCAAATTTCTTTCATAATATGATGAAGGAACGACGTCACAACAATTTCATTTGTTCTCTTCCTTCTAAAGATGGTTTGATCAAAGATGCTGCAACTGTTAAGGAGGAAGTTTTTAGGTTTTTCTCAGAAAGTTTCAAGGAGTCTATTACAGATAACCGGACAGTTCCTGAGGATGTTCCTTTTAAAAGGATTTCTCGTGATGACATATGTTTTCTTGAAGCTAATTTCATTGAGTCTGAAATCAAGAATGCGTTTTGGGATTGTGGTGGATCGAAAAGTACAGGACCTGACGGATACACCTTCCTTTTTCTAAGGAAGTGTTGGAATTTTATCAAAGGAGATATTTTCCGCTTCTTTCACGAGTTTCATGAGAAGGCTACTCTCTCAAAGGCTATCTCTTCCTCCTTCCCTGCCTTGATTCCTAAAAATAATTGTTGCGGTGAAAATTGGATATCAAGCTATTAAATTAACTTGAATCTTATTTCTTTTTACAACCGGACTTTATTTTATCCAAAGGATAGGTCTAAAGAAAGAAAAACCTTTTTCGCGATGTAACAACAACGCTTAAGAGATTCGGGGATCGGGGGTTGGTTATACCTAGGGAAGGTGTTAGCACCCTAAATATTTGTAGTACTCTACAGGAACCTTTTTTTTGATTGCTTGCTAAGTGTGAAATATGTACTGTGGATTGGGAAAAGATATGAGTTGAAACCTACAGTTATATACACTAAGTTTGCTCGCAAAGATGTCGCATCTTCTGCCTACGTATCCTAACTAGGATAGAATCAGAGCAATCGTAGTTCACCTCACGAGGGAAGAAGAACACTTGATTATGATCAAGGTTCAAGGGGGAACAAACATGACCATGTTTGTGTGGAGTTTGAAAAAACTCCCTAATCTAAGTTGTAATATTCAAAAGGGGAAGTAAGAAATCATGACGATGATTCTGACACAGAGTTGACGAACTCTTTCCTAGGGTTCTAGTTGAAGAACACTCCTAGTACAGGTGGATCTTTTAGACTTAAAGCAAAGTCTAAGGATTTCTAGACTAAGGTTAAAATGACTTAACAAAGTCGAGGGAAAGGTTGAATGAATTACCCATAACATAAGAGTTTAACGGACATACTTTCCTTTGGAAGTATACAGGGGAGGCAACTGGATGAAAGCTAACAAGCCTCATCACTTGGGGAAAGAAAAAATAAAGGGGAAAGGTAACAACACAATAAAACATTTTCATGGTGACAACCAATTAAACAAACACGTGAAATGATAAGGATGAAAGCACATTGATGATAATCAACACAGATGAAAATAACGAGAACTGTAACGACAGATCGCATTCAAATACAACCAACAGGTGGGACGAAATAAACATAGTTATAACTTAAAATGAAAATCCTAGCAGGTTGTTGCACCCCAAAATTTGCCCTCACAATACAAGACTTTGTGTTCCAAGAAGGTTCACAAGGTTCACAAAATTCACAATTGGTCAGAAGAGTTGACAATTCCCTCAGACAATGCACCTCCTAAGCAGTGCATCCAAAACTAGGGTTTTGACTTTAATCAGGCTAAATGGACTTCCAAGACTTCAAGTGAGCTTCATAACATCTTATATGTGTATAAGAACCCCCATGTCAAGTTTCAAGACTTTTCTCAAAAGTTTGCTCAGTCAGATGATCAGATAAGTCAAAAGCAGTCAATGCAGTTAAAAGGTCAAACTGAGGTCAACTGTGGTCAAACCAAAGTCAAACTTCATGATTTTTTTTTTGCCAACATCAAAGAGAGGTTGGGTGAGAAATATTATCATAATAACTGTAATACCCCAAATTTTGCCCTAAGATTTGTCGTCGCATTTCATTGCATTTAATCAATTACTAACAAATTTGTGTAGTCGTTTGACTTTTTGCAGGTAAATATCATATGGCATGCATTTTTTTCTAAAAAGTAAAAATGGCACAATTGGCAGGAGGACATGTGTAAGGAGTTATGAGTGTGAGAGGTTGAGAGTTCGAATCTCACCTTTGTCATTTTTTTTGTTTTTTATTATTTTTACTCTAAATTTTTCTATCTTTCATTAAAAAAATAACAAAAATAGTTTTTTATTATTATTTAATTATTATTTTCGTATTTTAATTAAATCATTTTTTAAAATATTATTTTTTTCACTTTTTTCTAAATTATTCATAAAAATATCCAAAAAATCATAAAATAAAAAATATTGAAAAAAATTTTGTTCTTTTTATAATATTTTTTATTTTAGGAATCAATAGGATTATTAGTTTTTATTTTAAGTTTATTTTAATTATTTTAAATTATTTAAATTTTATTTTTTCTTAACTAATTATTTAGTTTGGGCTTTAAAATGGGCTTTAGGGACATTATTGACAATTTGGTGTTAACCCTAATTTGTTCCCTATATATACATGTGTTGCCTTGTTGGAAAAGGGGGGAGAATGAAAAAAACCTAAGAGGAGTGAGTGCCGTTTGCCGTTATTTAGTTTTCTTCTTCATCCATTACTATTGTTTCTTTTTCTTCATCGTTTACCGTTATTTCTTTTCCTTCGTCTATTACTGTTGTTTCTTTTTCTTCATCTTTTACCGTTATTTCTTTTTCTTCATCTATTACCGTTATTTCTTTTTCTTTATCTATTACTGTTACGTTTATATATATATAATTTTTTAAATTGTTAGAGTTTATATATATAAGATTTTTGATCGAATTATGTCGATACGATGTTTGCACATTTGTGTGCATGACGCGTGACATTTGTGTTAGTTCGATCTGGTTGCGATGATCACATTTTTTGTGTGAGCAATAATACTATTTTTTGCTTAATTTCTTTTTCTTTGCGATAAATTTTGTTTCGTCCGATTTAGATCTGGTTGCGATGAGCGCATTTCTGCGTTAGCAACATTGTTGGGTTATTTGGCACATTTAAAATTCATTATTGCTTTATTATTATTATTATTATTATTATTATTATTATTATTATTATTATTATTATTATTATTATTATCATTATTTATTATTATTATTATCATTATTATCATTATTATTACCATTATTATTATTATTGTTATCATTAATTTATTAAAATTTGTTATAATATAAAAATCTGTTTTTTAAAATAAATAACATTAACATCTTTTCCAAATTAATATGAAAACCTATTATTTTTAAGAAAAAACTTTTTTTTTAGATAAATTTAAAATAATAACTAAAATCTTTTTTTAAAATAATAACTAGAACCGTTATTTATTTTATTTTATTATTGTTCAATTCAAATTTCATTATCATATTGTATCTGCTCCTCTCATGTAACCTCGCGAACTTAACAATCGCTCTTTAAATTCTGCCTTTAAATTTCTGCTTGCATGGTTTAAATTATGACATTATCTCTCTGTTTGCATGATTCAATTATCTCACGCGTTTACTATTATTTCTGTCACATTGCACACATCCGAAGGTTAGGTCTAACTGTTTGGCCGCCGCGCCAATAGTCCGTAAAACTTCACACATTCAATTTCAAATCCTCAAAACTACAAACTACAAACCCTAATTTTCACAAATGCCTCGCCGCAGGCAAAATTACAATTTTACCCTTAGCATTAGGTCAAAGAGCCGCCGCGCTCATTTTAGGGTTTCCCGCCGTGGAATCCCTAATTTAACCCTAATTACAACTTAACATTTCAACGTAGAGATTTGGAGTTTCTACACTCCACGTAAGCGTGTCCTTAAGATGCGTTTATTCCCCTTGAGACCTTGACCACAGTCAAGAAGTTTCTAACCTCCCTATTGAGGGGAACTACGATTACTCTGATTCCACTCCCGTAAGGATACGTAGGCACAAGATGCGATGTCTTGCCGAGTAAACTTAGAATTAACCCCCTTTATTATTTATTATTGCTTATTTATATTTTATTTATCTTTGCTATTTAATTATTTTGCTTATTATTTTGTAATTGTTTCTTGGATGTAAAGTTGTTTAATTATTTAATTATTATTATGGTTAGTAATTAGGGAGTGTAACAACATGTATGTAATATTAAAATAAATTTAGATCACTTTTAAATAAAGATAATTAAAATAAACACGTCACACACGTAAGTCGATTTTAATCGCCGTCTCACTTCCTAAGGATATCCCTCAAGTTGCCTACGAATAATGGTTAAGTGGGGTGTATAAAGCAAGTCCCTCAAATAAAAAAATCATCAAAGTCCCTTATGGTTGCCTTTACGAATCAAGTCCCTTTCGAAAAATGATGATGGTCCCTTATATGTGCTTATTACATCCCACAATGGCCTTCAAAGTCAAATTGTCCCTCACATACCCCTTAACATCCAAAGTAAGGACTACCTACTCCATTATAGTAGGGATAGTCTTACTAAAGGAAAGAATGAAGAATAAGAAAGACCTTTAAACATTAGGGTAGGTTACTCCTAGGTGCTTGCTCACTTCAAAATTGTTTCGCACTTAAACAAATTTTCAACAAGTTTTCAAACAAGTTCTTAACACATCCTTACATGGATTATTTATTAACTATTCTGAAAATTTTCTATTCACACACTACAATTTCAAAACAATTCAAAAGTGAGCTTAAGTACCTAAGAGCCCATGGATAACCATGGATGAAAAGGATGCTAATACCTTCCCTTTTCATAACCTACCCCCCGGACCCAAAATATTCTCTAAGGTCTTTCCTGTTCTTTTATAACCTTTCCTTATGGATAAAATAAAAGTCGGTGGCGACTCTTGCTATCCGCAACATTGTTTAAAGTCAGTTCACCGGGTTACAGAACTGGCGACTCTGCTGGGGATCTATTTAAGAGGGGTACCCTTAGGAATTAAGATCACTTTAAATTGTTTGCCTTGTTTGCTTTATTATTATATTGTTGGGGTGCTCTTATGTGTGAAAGATCCTAACCCGGATCTAGTGTACCTTAGGTAAATGGCAATAGACCAAGGAAACTGTACGACGTATATCGATACGGTTGATCTGGTGGCCATAGTTAGTGCGACTTCTTGGTTGGTGCTTATATTCCTTAAGTCAAGTTGAGGATAATATTGAGGCTGCCATATGTTGTCAATGCACTAACTGACTTTTAGAACCCTAGTTAACTCATCTTGGCCTTTAGAAAGTAGTGAGGTAACCGGCTTTGGTGCAGACTGAAGTTGGTTGACACTCGATACTACGCTCATTGAGATCTTAAACTTGGAGGGTTTTGGTTGGCAAGTAAGTTGCCTTCTGAACAACCACCCTTGTGAAGGATCAATGATATTGAGATCCCTTAGAACCTGGTTACTTTTGTAGGACAGGATGAACCATCTAACTTCAGGGGAGGGTACTTGCCTTTGAACCTCATGCAAGCCTTTAAACCTAGGGCTGTGGTGTGACTTGTTTGTGTGTGCCACATGTTTGTGATTGAGCATGACATCATGACATCATCATGCATCATAAGCATATCATTTTCCCTAACCATTTCAAGGACCAAAGGATTTATCTTTGTTCTTTGTTGCAGGTCATGGCTTCTGCTCGTAGAAACACCATCAGGATCAACTTTGTAGGGATACCTGCTAAGCTCAAGGAGTTGGTTTCCCTAGTGCCTGATCATTCCCAGTTCAACAAGAGACATGGTCACTTATTGGATCTAGTTACTTCAGGGTTTAGTGAAGACATGATGAGTGTGCTGTTTCAGTTCTTTGACCCTAAGCACCATTGCTTTACATTTCCTGATTATCAGCTGGTTCCAACCATGGAGGAGTTCTCTAAACTTCTGGGTATACCTGTTCTTGATCAGAAGCCATTCACAGGCTTAGAAAAGGAGCTTAAACCAGAAGTTATTGCTGCAGCTCTACATCTGAAGAAGTCTGACATTGTTCTAGAGACGAGAAGTGGAGTTAAAGGTATTCTTGCCAAGGTATTAGTGGATAAAGCTCAAATGTTCTTGAAGGCTATGAGCTACGATGCTTTTGAGGAGATCTTAGCCTTATTGATTTATGGCTTAGTGTTGTTCCCCAATCCTGATCAGTTCATAGACGTTCATGCCATCAACATATTCCTGAGTCACAATCCAGTGCCTACCTTACTTGGAGACATCCTACATTCTCTTCACACCCGTACTACAAGGGCAAGAGGAACTTTGATGTGCTGCATACCTTTACTTTCTAGGTGGTTTATTTCTCACCTCCCTCGCTCAGTAATGAAGAATGAGCAAGGGTTCAGATGGTCCAAGAGGATCATGTCACTTTCTCACTCAGACATCCATTGGTGCTCCAGATCTATGGAGAATGTCACCATCATTGACCGTTGTGGGGAGTTTCCTAATGTGCCACTTCTAGGCATAAGAGGAGGCATCACCTACAACCCATCTCTAGCTTTACGACAGTTTGGTTATGCCCGGAGCGATGGTCCACATGACATGTTGATTCAGGGCATTGTGTTTGATTACGACAACGATCTTCAGGGTTACCGTCAGAGATTCATCCGAGCTTGGGGAAAGGTAAACAGGATTGACAGCAAGACACTGGAGCCTAAGTACACTATTCCTATGGAGGCTTATCTCAGATGGGTACGATCTCGTGCTCAGACACTCATGATGCCATATCCTGCCGTCCTACCAGTTACCATGGAACCTGTTGCTGAAGGAGACACAGCTTATACCATCCTTCACCCAGACATGCCTACTGATAGGGAAGACTTGCAGAGATCATGGATCCAACTGAAAGAGCAAAGGGATACTTTCGAGGCTCATTACAAAGCAAGCCAAGCAAGGATCCTAGAGCTAACAAAGCTACTTCATGAGGAACGAAACCTCAACTCATACCTCAACACCAAGAGGAAACGTCCATGGGAGACTTAAAACCCCATCTTTTGTACTTATTTCGTTTTCATTTTTTGTAAGCCTAAAAGGCAAAACAAGTTATTACTAATAAAAAGTTACTTTCTTGTTTGTTTAAGCAAATTTAAATCCTGCGGTCCTTGAAAACATTGCATATGCATTCCCATATCATTGCATCACAGGTTTATAATTGTGCACAGGTTTCTCATCTTCTCGCTGTTTATTTCAGCAATGGCTCTTGAACAATCAGTTAAGGATCTCCAGGCACAAAATGCACAGTTCCAAGAGCTGATCCTGAACCTATCCAAGGGGCAGGATGAATTGAAGACACTACTGGCCAAGAAGACTAAGAAGGCTAGAAGGTCTGCTGGGTTGCTCAACATGGGAAGAAGGTTCAAAGGTCCTGCCAAGACCAAGGAACAGGTTGAAGACTATGAATCTGAAGAATCTGAGCAGGAGAGAGGCAGTCTCCACAACACTATGGGGGACTCTGATTCTGAGGCTAACTACTACCATGAGCCTAACGAAGACAAATTCAAGATGCTGGTGGATAGAATGGATGCTATGGAATTACAGAAATCATCTGGGCTGGATTTTGAGGATTTGAGCTTGATATCTGGGGTGGTCATACCCATTGGATTCAAAGTTCCTACATTTGTTGTCTATGATGGGGTCTCTTGTCCCAAATTGCATCTGAGGTCTTATGTCAGAAGAATTCAACCCCACACTGCTGATAAAAAGTTGTGGATCCATTTCTTTCAAGAAAGTTTATCTGGAGCTCAGCTAGAGTGGTATTATCAGTTGGAGAGTGTCAACATCAGAGATTGGAATGACCTTGCTGAAGCTTTCTACAAGCAGTATCAATACAATGCTGACTTAGCCCCCACTCGCATGCAGCTTCAAAGCATGTCTATGGGTGCCAAAGAAAGCTTTAAGGAGTATGCTCAGAAGTGGAGAGACTTAGCTGGAAGAGTTCAACCCCCTTTGACTGATAGGGAGTTGGTTGATATGTTCATGTGTACGCTGAATGGTCCGTTTTACAGTCATCTCATTGGAAGCTCATCATCTGGCTTCACTGAGTTGATCATGACAGGAGAGCGAGTAGAGAATGGTATCAAGAGTGGTAAGATCCAAGTGGGCACTTCTTCATCAGGTGCTGCAAAGAAGCCTCCCACTGGGAAGAAAGAATCTAATGCTGTGTATGGTCAGCCTGATCGTAACAGAAGGCATCAGTCTGTTAGTGCAGTTCATATTTCAAATCCAACTCCTGCAACAACAGAGCAGCCTCAAGGCAACCAACAGAGGGCTAGAAGACAGTTCACAAAGATCAACATGTCAATGGCTCAGGCATTGCAACACTTGTTGAAGGCTGAACTTATTACCCTGAGGGAGGCTCCTCAGAATCCCAATGTTACCTCTCCCAAGTACAATCCCAATGCACGATGTGCATATCATTCAAACTGTCCAGGACATGATACTAATAACTGCTGGGTCTTGAAGAACAAAATTCAAGATATGATTGATGCTGGAGAAATTGAGTTTGATCCACCAGGTACTCCAAATGTGATTACAGCTCCAATGCCAAATCACGAGAAGACTGTCAACGCCATTGATGAAGATATTGATGAAGATCTGCATGTCTATTCGGTTATGGAGTTGAGCACACCATTGTCTGTTATCAAAAAGAGGTTAGTACAAGCTGGGATCTTTCCAGGTTGTCATGAAGATTGTCTATATTGTACCTATAAGCCGGATAGTTGCTTCATTTTGAGAGATGGGATTCAACGTCTCATGGATAAATATACTATAGTGTTTGAAAGAAGACCAGCATCTGTAGAAAGTATGGTGGGTCATCTGACTCAGGGTAAGAAGATTGAAGAGGTTGACATGGTTGACAAAGTACCACTAAGAATCACTTCGAAGGGTCCCATTAAAATCACTCATCAGGGCCCAATCAAGATTACTGCTGAAGGTCCTGTGAAAGTTGTTGCTGAAGCCAGAGTGGCTCCTCTGATCATTACCACTCCTGGTCCTATTCCTTATACATCTGACAAAGCTGTGCCTTGGCACTATGGGTCTGATGTTTACATCCATGGTGTCAAGCAGGAGCCTTTACCTGATATGCCTGTTAACATTGATAATATTGCTGGATCTAGCAAGATCACTCGTAGTGGAAGAGTCTTCTCTCCTCCAGTTGCTTCTAAGAGTGCAGTTACTCCTGCTGTTACTTCCACCACTGATGCTCGGGGCAAGGGTCCTGTTATTGAGCCTGTATCTACTGATGTGCCAGCTGCTGATGACCTCTCTAAGCAGATGGAAGAAGTATTGAAAATCATTCGCAAGAGTGATTATGATATTGTTGATCAGCTGGGGCATACTCCCTCAAAGATTTCTATGCTCTCCCTGTTATTATGTTCTGAGGCTCATGCCAAGTCATTGATCAAGTTTCTAAAGATGGCTCATGTACCCAGTGCAATTTCTGTGGACCAGTTTGAGAATTGTGTTGCTCACCTGACCTATGACAACGGGTTAGGATTTTCTGATGCTGACTTGACCCCTGCCAAGAGGGATCATAACAGGGCCTTGCATATTTCAATTGAATGCAGGGGCACTACCCTGTCTCATGTACTGATAGACAATGGTTCCTCTCTGAATGTGTTGCCTAAGGAAGTCCTGAACAAGTTGAGTCCTGAAGATACGGTATTGAAGCCCAGTAATATTGTGGTAAAGGCTTTTGATGGTTCTAGAAGAGTAGTGCATGGGGAAATTGATCTTCCAATCAAGGTTGGCTCTCAGGTGTTCACTGCTACATTCTATGTGATGGATATTCGTCCTTCGTACTCATGTCTGCTTGGTCGTCCCTGGATCCATGGGGCAGGTGCTGTGACCTCCACATTACATCAAAAGTTGAGATATCCGGTGAATGGAAAAGTTGTTACTGTCTTTGGAGAGGAAGAATACTTTGTCAGCCATGTAAACACTTTCAAGTATCTGGAAGTAGAAGGTGAATACATTGAAACTCCATGTCAGTCATTTGAAGTGGTTCCCTGGGCTGTTAAGGATTGTGTGACTCCTCCTGCTGTGAAGAAGGTTCCTGTGGTCATCGGAAACCCTCCAACAATGGCAATGGCCTCCCTCAATGATGCAAAAGCTGTGGTGGAAGAAGGTGGTTGTACTATTTGGGGTCAGCTTCCTGATATTCCATACAAGTCTGACAAGTTTGGTTTGGGTTTCACTGCAGAGTCCCAGAAGGCTGTCCGTCGTGCCCGTGCTGTTCGTATCACCAATCAAGGGGTTATCAATGCTGTGGGAGATCAAGATGAAGACTACAACTTGGAGGCATGGATTTTTCCTACTGTGGGTGCTGGACTCAATAATTGGACAGCTGAAGATGTTATCCCTATCTCCTTTAGTCAGGAGTAAATACTATTACTGTGTTATGTTTTTAAATCTATAATTTCTGGAACAATTAAAACTTTCAAGCCATGTGCCTTACCCGGGGCACAATGGTGTGCTTGTTACGGGTTGTCATTTCATTTGCATACTTCATTCAATAAAATCAGTGGACGTTTCGTTTTCGTAAATATTGTGTTCCTTGTCTTTCTTTTTCTTTTATTTTTGCTTTATCAGCTATGTGTTCTTACACACACCCACGTCACTAAAATGCAGATCCTCATCCACTCTGGATCCAATTGATAACAGTTCTACTATTGCCAATTACAATTTCGAGAATCCGATCTATCAAACTGAAGACGGAAACGAGGACGATTGTGAAATACCTGTAGAGCTTGCTAGGTTGTTACAACAAGAAGAGAAAGCTATACAGCCACATGAAGAGCCAGTCGAAGTTGTGAATCTGGGAACTGAAGAAAACAGAAAAGAGGTCAAAGATAGGAAGTTCCTGAGAAGGTTTTCTGCTAAGTTCTTTCTGAGTAATGGCATTCTGTATAAGCGTAATCATGATTCAACTATGCTTCGTTGTGTGGATAAGAAGGAAGCTACAGAAATTATGGAAGAGATGCATGATGGGACCTTTGGCACTCATTCTAGTGGTCATACCATGGCAAAGAAGATTTTGAGAGCAGGTTACTATTGGTCTACCATGGAAGCTGATTGCTATCAACACTCCAGAACATGTCACAAATGTCAAATCTATGCTGATAAAGTACATGTACCTCCATCTCCATTGAATGTGTTGACTGCTCCTTGGCCCTTTGCCATGTGGGGCATTGATATGATTGGTGAGATCAAGCCTACTGCTTCTAATGGGCATCGTTTCATCCTGGTTGCTATTGATTACTTCACGAAGTGGGTAGAGGCAGCTTCATTTGCATCTGTGACTAAGAATGTGGTGGCTCGGTTCATTAAGAATAATCTCATATGTAGGTATGGTATCCCTGAAAGGATTATCACTGACAATGGCTCTAATCTGAACAACACTATGATTACTGATCTCTGTACGCAGTTCAAGATTAAGCATCACAACTCTTCTCCGTATCGTCCAAAGATGAATGGGGCAGTTGAAGCTGCTAATAAGAACATTAAGAAGATTGTAAAGAAGATGACTGTTACTTACAAGGATTGGCACGAGATGTTACCATTTGCTCTGCATGGCTATCGTACTACAATACGTACTTCAACAGGGGCAACCCCATTCTCCTTAGTCTATGGTATGGAAGCAGTTCTGCCTATTGAAGTTCAGATCGCCTCCTTGAGAATTATGAAGGATGCAGGCTTGGATGAAGATGAGTGGATTCAGACTCGACTTGACCAGATAAATTTGATTGATGAGAAAAGGTTAGCAGCAGTTTGTCATGGCCAGATGTACCAGAAACGGATGATCAAAGCTTTTAACAAGAAGGTTAAGCCAAAGGTATATCAGGTTGGTGACTTGGTAATCAAGCGTATCATATTACCACAGGGAGATCCTAGGGGCAAGTGGACTCCAACATATGAGGGACCATTTGTAGTCAAGACAGTGTTCTCAGGAGGTGCCATGATACTGACTACAATGGATGGTGAAGACTTCCCACAACCTGTAAACGCAGACATAGTTAAAAAATACTACGCATAAAAAGAGACCCGCTAGGTTGACAGGCCTAGGCAAAAATAAGGGCATCCCGGCAAACCAAAAGGGTTTGGGCAAAAATTAGGGATATATATATATATATATAAAAAGATGTACACCCGGCAAGTCGAAAACCTGAAAAGGCGGCTTGGGCAAAAAAGGGTATCCCGGTGGATTGAAAACCTGAAAGGGCAATCCAGGCAAAAGTTAGGGATTAAAGCGTATGACTATGTCTCGTTTGGATCACTCATGAAACTGCAACCAGTTGTACTACTTACTCAAGCTCAAACAGATAAAGCTCAATCCAATCGTTTCCGTCTCAACAGCAAGAAGATGAGATACTTGAGTGGCAATAGTAGAATTGAAACTCAATAGGATTATTTCCCACATAGCTGATTCTTTTTGTAAAACTTCATGACAAAATTCTCTTACTAGGGTTTATGTCTCCTTGTACAAACTTACCCGTGTATGGGTCACTTTTGATATAAATAAATTCCATCTTTTGAATCCAGATTTACTTTTACCCTATTTACATAAGCGAAACGTCCATTGGTTGTGTTTGAATGTATGTATGCCTTTGAATATGATTGATGTTTACCAGAAATGCATGTATGCTTTTAATATGATTGATGTTTACCAGAAATGCATGAAAATGCAGTAATAGTATTTACTAAGGACGAACGAGGGAAGGATTTCAACGAAGCTTCGCCGGTTCATCTTTACAAGACAGTTACAAACCATCAGTAGGACTAATCCATTTTCACAAAGTCTAATCTCCCCTGGAATTTATATCCATCTCTTTTATCCTCATATGGATATACGGGAAATTACTTTCCAATAAGGGCACGATGAACGAAGACGGGATGTTATACTTATCCTACTATCAAACGAAAACGAAGGTTATCTATACCTTGTTATCCCCAACAACGGGAGGTTATCTATACCTTGTTATCCCCAGCAGACGGAGGGTTATATATTCTTCAACAACGAATCGGGATTTATTTTCCTTGGCCAGCAGTTGTTATACAAGGATATCCAGACACTTCCAGCAGTGTCATAGCATACATACATCATTTACATCATACCATAACATATATGTCTATAATACATTACCTAAGTGCATCATGTCATACATGCATACATAAAGCATAAACTAATGTTGTTATACAGAATGCTACCTTGTTTTCAGGTTAATTATCCAACAAACAATCTTATGATCTTTGGGACTGCTTTATTGTAACCTCAGGGTTACTTTATCCTCCTGATGAGCTTCTTATTACTTTGGGACTGCTTTATTGTAACCTCAGGGTTATTTTATCCTCCTGATAGCCTCTCATGACTTCAAGACTACTTTAGAGCTACTGATTGCTCTATCCTCCTGAAATCATCCTATTACTTCAAGACTGCTTTAGAGCTATTCATTGCTCTATCCTCATGAGGTCATATTACTACTTCAAGACTGCTTTAGAGCTATTCATTGCTCTATCCTCCTGAAGCCATCTAATTATTTCAAGACTGCTTTAGAGTTATCCATTGCTCTATCCTCCTGAAATTACATTATTATTTCAAGACTGCTTTAGAGCTATCCATTGCTCTATCCTCCTGAAATCATTACTTCAAGACTGCTTTAGAGCTATTGATTGCTCTATCCTCCTGAAGACATATCACATTATTATTTCAAGACTGCTTTAGAGCTGTTGATTGCTCTATCCTACTGAAGCCATTCTATTACTTCAAGACTGCTTTAGAGCTATTGATTGCTCTATCCTCCTGAGGCCATTATTACTTCAAGACTGCTTTAGAGCTATTGATTGCTCTATCCTCCTGAGGTCAGATTTATCACTTCAAGACTGCTTTAGGGTTATCATTATTGATTGCTCTATCCTCATGAAGACATGCTGTTACATCAGTATTACTCCAGACTCCTGACAGTTCTCATTATACTACTGAAGAACTTTCCCCTAGTGGCATCTTTAAGCCCACTCAATCATGTTCAACCAACCATCAATATCACTCCATGCACTGGTGAGTGCAAATTTTTGGGCTTTTGTGTTCAATCCCCTTCAACCTTCCAGGTTACGACTGGCAAATATACCAATCTAACTCCTCAGGTTTCAGAAAATTGAACAGGGGCAGCTGTTGCACCCAAAAATTTGCCCTCACAATACAAGACTTTGTGTTCCAAGAAGGTTCACAAGGTTCACAAAATTCACAATTGGTCAGAAGAGTTGACAATTCCCTCAGACAATGCACCTCCTAAGCAGTGCATCCAAAACTAGGGTTTTGACTTTAATCAGGCTAAATGGACTTCCAAGACTTCAAGTGAGCTTCATAACATCTTATATGTGTATAAGAACCCCCATGTCAAGTTTCAAGACTTTTCTCAAAAGTTTGCTCAGTCAGATGATCAGATAAGTCAAAAGCAGTCAATGCAGTTAAAAGGTCAAACTGAGGTCAACTGTGGTCAAACCAAAGTCAAACTTCATGATTTTTTTTTTTTGCCAACATCAAAGAGAGGTTGGGTGAGAAATATTATCATAATAACTGTAATACCCCAAATTTTGCCCTAAGATTTGTCGTCGCATTTCATTGCATTTAATCAATTACTAACAAATTTGTGTAGTCGTTTGACTTTTTGCAGGTAAATATCATATGGCATGCATTTTTTTCTAAAAAGTAAAAATGACACAATTGGCAGGAGGACATGTGTAAGGAGTTATGAGTGTGAGAGGTTGAGAGTTCGAATCTCACCTTTGTCATTTTTTTTTGTTTTTTATTATTTTTACTCTAAATTTTTCTATCTTTCATTAAAAAAATAACAAAAATAGTTTTTTATTATTATTTAATTATTATTTTCGTATTTTAATTAAATCATTTTTTAAAATATTATTTTTTTCACTTTTTTCTAAATTATTCATAAAAATATCCAAAAAATCATAAAATAAAAAATTTTGAAAAAAATTTTGTTCTTTTTATAATATTTTTTATTTTAGGAATCAATAGGATTATTAGTTTTTATTTTAAGTTTATTTTAATTATTTTAAATTATTTAAATTTTATTTTTTCTTAACTAATTATTTAGTTTGGGCTTTAAAATGGGCTTTAGGGACATTATTGACAATTTGGTGTTAACCCTAATTTGTTCCCTATATATACATGTGTTGCCTTGTTGGAAAAGGGGGGAGAATGAAAAAAACCTAAGAGGAGTGAGTGCCGTTTGCCGTTATTTAGTTTTCTTCTTCATCCATTACTATTGTTTCTTTTTCTTCATCGTTTACCGTTATTTCTTTTCCTTCGTCTATTACTGTTGTTTCTTTTTCTTCATCTTTTACCGTTATTTCTTTTTCTTCATCTATTACCGTTATTTCTTTTTCTTTATCTATTACTGTTACGTTTATATATATATATAATTTTTTAAATTGTTAGAGTTTATATATATAAGATTTTTGATCGAATTATGTCGATACGATGTTTGCACATTTGTGTGCATGACGCGTGACATTTGTGTTAGTTCGATCTGGTTGCGATGATCGCATTTTTTGTGTGAGCAATAATACTATTTTTTGCTTAATTTCTTTTTCTTTGCGATAAATTTTGTTTCGTCCGATTTAGATCTGGTTGCGATGAGCGCATTTCTGCGTTAGCAACATTGTTGGGTTATTTGGCACATTTAAAATTCATTATTGCTTTATTATTATTATTATTATTATTATTATTATTATTATTATTATTATTATTATTATTATTATCATTATTTATTATTATTATCATTATTATCATTATTATTACCATTATTATTATTATTGTTATCATTAATTTATTAAAATTTGTTATAATATAAAAATCTGTTTTTTAAAATAAATAACATTAACATCTTTTCCAAATTAATATGAAAACCTATTATTTTTAAGAAAAAACTTTTTTTTTAGATAAATTTAAAATAATAACTAAAATCTTTTTTTAAAATAATAACTAGAACCGTTATTTATTTTATTTTATTATTGTTCAATTCAAATTTCATTATCATATTGTATCTGCTCCTCTCATGTAACCTCGCGAACTTAACAATCGCTCTTTAAATTCTGCCTTTAAATTTCTGCTTGCATGGTTTAAATTATGACATTATCTCTCTGTTTGCATGATTCAATTATCTCACGCGTTTACTATTATTTCTGTCACATTGCACACATCCGAAGGTTAGGTCTAACTGTTTGGCCGCCGCGCCAATAGTCCGTAAAACTTCACACATTCAATTTCAAATCCTCAAAACTACAAACTACAAACCCTAATTTTCACAAATGCCTCGCCGCAGGCAAAATTACAATTTTACCCTTAGCATTAGGTCAAAGAGCCGCCGCGCTCATTTTAGGGTTTCCCGCCGTGGAATCCCTAATTTAACCCTAATTACAACTTAACATTTCAACGTAGAGATTTGGAGTTTCTACACTCCACGTAAGCGTGTCCTTAAGATGCGTTTATTCCCCTTGAGACCTTGACCACAGTCAAGAAGTTTCTAACCTCCCTATTGAGGGGAACTACGATTACTCTGATTCCACTCCCGTAAGGATACGTAGGCACAAGATGCGATGTCTTGCCGAGTAAACTTAGAATTAACCCCCTTTATTATTTATTATTGCTTATTTATATTTTATTTATCTTTGCTATTTAATTATTTTGCTTATTATTTTGTAATTGTTTCTTGGATGTAAAGTTGTTTAATTATTTAATTATTATTATGGTTAGTAATTAGGGAGTGTAACAACATGTATGTAATATTAAAATAAATTTAGATCACTTTTAAATAAAGATAATTAAAATAAACACGTCACACACGTAAGTCGATTTTAATCGCCGTCTCACTTCCTAAGGATATCCCTCAAGTTGCCTACGAATAATGGTTAAGTGGGGTGTATAAAGCAAGTCCCTCAAATAAAAAAATCATCAAAGTCCCTTATGGTTGCCTTTACGAATCAAGTCCCTTTCGAAAAATGATGATGGTCCCTTATATGTGCTTATTACATCCCACAATGGCCTTCAAAGTCAAATTGTCCCTCACATACCCCTTAACATCCAAAGTAAGGACTACCTACTCCATTATAGTAGGGATAGTCTTACTAAAGGAAAGAATGAAGAATAAGAAAGACCTTTAAACATTAGGGTAGGTTACTCCTAGGTGCTTGCTCACTTCAAAATTGTTTCGCACTTAAACAAATTTTCAACAAGTTTTCAAACAAGTTCTTAACACATCCTTACATGGATTATTTATTAACTATTCTGAAAATTTTCTATTCACACACTACAATTTCAAAACAATTCAAAAGTGAGCTTAAGTACCTAAGAGCCCATGGATAACCATGGATGAAAAGGATGCTAATACCTTCCCTTTTCATAACCTACCCCCCGGACCCAAAATATTCTCTAAGGTCTTTCCTGTTCTTTTATAACCTTTCCTTATGGATAAAATAAAAGTCGGTGGCGACTCTTGCTATCCGCAACATTGTTTAAAGTCAGTTCACCGGGTTACACAGGTTAACTAACATGTATGGACATGAGTACAAACAATTTTCACAAACAAATCTAAGTGGAACCACATAAAAATTCATCTGCAAATGCGTAAACGGACGTGAAACGCACTTAACTTGAAAGAGGTGAAAAACTTGTCAAACATGAAAATAAAAAATATGATATAAAAGTACACATTAAGAGGAACACAATGAAAAAAGATCGAGCGAAAAACGATTAAAAATGAGAGAGTTATGAATTTTTAAAGTTTGAATGAAAAAATGGAAAAAATGCCAAAAGAGTTGCCCTCCTCAGGGGTCGAACTCAGGATCATGGGCTGAAAGGCGCGTTTGGCATAAGAGGCTTACCACTGGGGTGGCTATACATCCGTTTGTATAAGCCACCCCTTTAATTAATAAGGGTGAAATGTAAACCAGGCTGGGCAAAAATAAAACACTCAAAAGTGATTTACGTTTTGACGCATAACTTTCTCGTTTCTTATCCAAATGAGAAAAACTTTATATGCATCTCAACCAGAAAAACATGAGGATCATGATAGTGCAATTATTTTTCTGAGATTCTTCTTCTATTTTAAAACATGATAGCGTGTATGTTTCTTGAAGTTTTGGTGCATTTTGAAAATTACAACTTGTTCCAAACATTTTTAAACCACACCAAAGCAACACACAGTTCATGTATATGGTAATGAACAATCCTAGCCCCTAAATCAGACTCAAGAGAAACATATATGGAAAAGACATGTCAAGATGCAGTTTTATTTGAAATGATGTGTTTTGAACAAGTGGTATGCATTTTGATCCATATGGCATGAACCAATTGTTGTAAGAATCAAATGATGATTTGAGCATTTCAAAAATGATGTACTGGATAGGTTCAATCTGCTGATAGGGATCAAAATGTAGCAGAATGAAAAATGACATGATCATGCAAATATGATGTTTGGTAAGAATGCATTTTGATGTCTACAACTTGTTTCAAACATTCTTAATCCAAATCAAAGATTCATACAGCTCAAGTATATGATGATGAAAGATTCTAAAACTTAAACCAGGCTAAATGCAAACAGTTTGTGGAAGTGACATGTCAAGTGGTAATTTTGTTTAAAAATTCATTTTGGGGTATACCATTCATGACAACTAGCTTTGAATCAAGAAAAATATATGCACACCACATATGAATTATAATGAATGAATCTAACTCAAACTTATGGCTGAAATTGGACTGTGGTGAAAAGTCAATGTGAATTGCAAAAAAATAACATGAATGATAGGTATGAATATGTCTAGTTCAGCCCCAAAGTGTTTTCAAGCCAATCCACTCATACACACACCTCACACTTATGATATTAAATGAGTGTGATCACTTTTAAAGCCAAAATTAAAGCTGCTATGAAAAATGGTTTTTTGAGCTACACTTATTATGAACATTATGCATGATGAAGTGAATTTCCAATTCCAAAACTTTTCAATCCAAACCAAAGCAACACACAACTCACATGAATGGTAAAGAATGATTTCCACACTTAATCCAAGCTTGATGCAAACAGGTTATGAAAGTGACATGTCAAGTGTAATGTTTTTTTTTTGAAAAATGCATTTTTGAAGTGTAACACTTATGACAGCTAGTTCTAATGCCAAAGATTTGTGCAAACAGGTCATAAATGATCAAGGCAAAGTGTTCCAACATGAATTTGATGTAAAACAAGCTTGTATGGAAATTTGGCATGTGAGCTGCAAGATTGTTTTGAAATGCAATTTGATGCTTACAACATGACCTAACTATTATCTCAAGCAAGTGAAAGTATGAATCATGTTACAGATGATATGTTTGATGAGTTTCCTCAGTTTAGTGCAAGAAGAGTTCAACCAGAATGTGAAATGGCATAGTCATGCAAGTGTAGTGTTAAAAATGCATTTTTGAAGTTTGAATGAGTTGCAATCAAGTTGTATGAGTTTGAAAGTGTGCACAAGTTTGGAATGTGATTTAGAATCAATCTAATCAAGAAAAGAAGGTCAAAATATCCTAGGATGAAAATTTGGTATGAAGTTGCAAAATGTGGTACTGTATGCCTTCAAACACAACTGTCAACAGAATTTGGTGTTTTGTTGGATGAATTTCCAACAGTCTAAGTTTTAATGACAGGTCAAGGTGAGGTGAAACAAATCATACAAAAGCAATGTAAACAGATGCAATAACACCAAGTCAATACTGAAACTGTTCCAAGCATCTCATCTAAGACAAACAGTATAGTCAACATTAATTACTTGACAAAGGTCAAGCATGCCAAGCTATCAAAACCAAATCCTCATGACAGTTGTGGTCATCATAAAAAAGGGGCCCTATCATAATGGTGCCTACCACCAACCAAAAGATTAAAAATGAGTCAGTTGCAACTCACAAATCTAGGACACAACCTCTACACATGATTGGCACTACACATCCCAAACAATTGAAACCTTAAAACAGTCATGCGCCCAAAAATATTACCTAACAGTTTTAAAGCCTAGACTTGATCCTACATGTCAACTGAAATATCAACTGGCAAACTGCAACCATGATGTTGGTCATACAGGTTATACATTTCAATGTGAGAAACAAGTGGATTCAAACACATGCAGTTGTTTTAACACAGTCTGGTACAGGGATGGTGCACACATATTGAACTTCTACAATAGCTCAGATATCCTAATTGATCTATACAGTCAAATGGTTGTTCTCCTGCACTAGCAGTTTTAATATACATAACAGATCCACATATGAATAGCCATGTCCTACATACACCAGGAAATGAGTATATGTTGGCAATTTCAAACAAATTCTGACTTGGTGAGTCTAATTATTTAGCAATAATTGGTGCAATTATGCCAATGAGTACTGCATAATAAAGGGCAAACAAAACAACCCTCTTGAAAAGCATATGCCTACCAAATCAAGGCATTGCCTAAAATCATGGTTCTAGGTTGAGGCAAGGCATGTTGGCCATAAACATCAATGAAACAAACAACAACAAAACCAAAACCATATCAGAAATCAGTCACAACCCCACAACAAACATAACCTATGTTCTAGCAAAAACATGAGTTAACAACCTATCCTCCAAAATTATTTTGACAGCAACAACCACCAATTCATCATGCTAATGTTTGAAACTTTACAAGGACAAACCAGACATACATGATAATACTCATAACAATCTCATTATTCACCAACAAACAAATATCATGAAAGTCACCAAATGTTCATAGTTTCAAATTTCACCAAAATGCTCAAAATGCAAAGACATGAAAAATGATGCAAGAGTCAAGGTGTACAATCTACATACCTCTTGTAGACCTTGTTGAACAAGCTAGAATAGCCAAGAAACCCAGACAACTTCAATCTCCCTTTTTTGCCTTGAGTCTTTCCTTCACTTCTAAGCAAAATGCAATTATGATGCCAAATGGAGAAATAGGTCTCACAAATGAATTCTAACACTTTGGACAATTGAAAAACAATATATAAGAGGTGTTAGGATGGTTAAAACACTAGGCAAGTGCTTAGAACAAGATTTGGTGGAATTTGTAGCTTTTGGTCAAAGTATCTTGGTGTAAGAGTTGACTTTTTGATTGGTGAGGGTTTTGGGTGGTTTAATGGTTTAGACACCTTCTATACCATATTTAGGGATTGTATGGATGCTTGTTGGGATGTTGGAATGTAGAGAAATGATTTTGGCAGCCCTTTGCACCAAGACAGATTTTTGAGTTTTTTAGTGAAAAGTGAGATTTTGTGATTTTGAGGTTTTGAGGCAAGAGCAAAGGTACAAAGATTTCTTCTGGTTTTTAGAATGTTGTTCATGATGATAATGAGGTGGGGAAGGCCTCCTTTTATAGGCAAGTGAGAGTGAGGGGCTGGTTTTGATATTTCTTCACCTTGAAGAAAGGTTTGGATATTTTTGGAAGAAACCTCCCTTGGAGGATTTTCTCTTGGCTGAAGATTTAAGCCTCAAAGGTCAAGCAAAATGATGATTTTCAGAGGTTAATAGCAGGCTAGAAGTGTGGGAGTGAGGCTGGTTCAGAATAGGTTTGACACCTCATGCTTGTTTTAATGTTTTAAAATGCAAGTTGCAAGGCAACTTGCAAGCCACTTGCAATTTTGGCTAAGTCCTCAAACTTCTACATTTCCTTGGTTCTTTCATGCTAAAAACATTCTACATATCAGATACAACAAGATTGATCAACTGAATTTGGCCAATTTTGATGAAAGAAGGTATTTTGCAAAATGGACAATGTGGGACTAAAGTGTGAAACCCCTAACTTTGCACATATGTAACTTTCTGCTCACAACTCCTCTTGAGATGTGCTAGTACTTTTTAGAAAGCCCTCACATAGCTCTAAAACATTCATGTTTTCCAGAAATTCAAACTCCAATTGGAACTAGTACAAAAAATCCCTCCAAAGTTGGCTGCACATAAGCTTTTAAGGTGACATAACTTCGAATTTTTCGAAGTTATTTTCCCTTCTTGTAATGATTTTGCTTCTAACTCCAAAAATATGCATTTTCTGCTTATGGACTAGTATGGGACTTTTGTAGGACTTGTCAAGAGCTTCCAAATGAGCTTTGAACCAACTCAATTGGATGTGTGGTTAAGGAGTTATGGTTTAGCCCTTTTCAAAACCCTAATTTCCCGATTTTTCGATTACTCCTTCATCCTTGATCCAATGGTCATGAAAATTGATATGAAAGTCCAATATGACATAAGGAACAACTTTGTTTCACAACTTGAAGTCCAATTCATAAAATTTGGAGAGTTGACTTTTCAGTCAACCGTACGACCGATCGGTGATTACCGAGTCGCCTATTGACATTCTGGGCCTCCTGAGACTTTGAAACTTCTTGGATGAACTTTATTAGGCTATATGAACTTCATGAATCACAATCCCACAATTTAAACATCTTCCAACATCAAATTCAAACTACGATTGACTTTTACTAGTTAAAAACCCTAATCGGGTGCTCTGAAATGTACTGCTCTGAATTCTGGGGTAACAACCTCACATTGGCTTCTTAATTGACATTATATAATACTCTTGACCTTGTTTATTATTTGGACGAGCCCAAAACATTGACTAATCACCAACCCTGAAGTTTCGATTTTGACTGCACGAAACCCTGATTCATCTGCAATTTGACAAAGACAGACTTACACTGGGTTAAGATTAGAAAATTCATGAGTATGCTCCTACAATGATAATGAGAATCTAAGGGGTCAAAATTTGGGGTGCAACAATAATAATCCTTTGGGTCTCCACAATTATAGACCAATTTTCTTGGTCGGTTGTCTTTACAAAGCATTGTCTAAATTACTGCCAGCAAGATTAAATATGGTTTTGGGATCGATCATTTCCTATTGCTAAAGCACTTTTGTCCCCGGTAGGAAATTATTAGATTGTGTAATGGTGGCTAACGAAACTTTGGATTTAGCTTTGAAAGAGAAGAAGAGGTGTGTCCTTTTTAAGGTAGACTTTAAGAAGGCGTACAACAAGGTGAACTAGGATTTTCTCAAGTATTTATTGCATAGGATGGGATTTGGAGAGCTATGGATTAAATGGATGGAGACCACTATTTTTACTAGTTTCATGTTGGCTCTCGTCATCGACAGACCAACGAAGGAGTTTAAGGTAGGCAGGGGGCTCAGGCAGGGAGATCCTCTCTCTCTTATTTGTCATAGTTGCGGAAGCTCTAGCCGGTCTGGTTCAAAGGTCATATGATTATGGAGAATTTTATGGTTTTTCTATAAAAGGCCAATGTAAGTTTGACATTCTTCAATACACGGACGTCACTTTATTATACAGAGTAGGAAGTTGGAAGCATATACGGGCTTTAAAAACTGTTCTCTGTGGTTTCGAAGTCATCTTCGGCTTGGGCGTTAACTTCCTGAAGAGTAGATTGATCGGAATCAATATCAATCCTCACTTTATGTCTGCTGCTACTAACTTTCTTTCTTGCAGGTTAGAAGAATGTGTGTTTAATTTCTCGGCATCCCTTTGGGGATGAACCCTATGAGGGTTCCGTCATGGGATTTTCTTATTCATAAGCTGAAAGCTCGGCTACAAAATTGGAAAGGGCGATTTCTAAGTTTCGGTGGGCGTATTACTTTGTTGAAAGAAGTTTGGAATAGCTTGGCGGTATTCGTTTTATCTTTTTACATAGCTCCTCTGCAAATGTATAAAGAGATCACCAAAATGCAAAACATTTTTTTATGGATTGGCGTCGCAACAAAAGGAGGATACATTGGATGGGTTGGGAGTGTAACGCCCCGATTGTGATTTCCAATTTTGTTGAGTCTTTTGATTTATTTGGGTGATTAATATTTTAATTGTGAAATTGATGTGTTAATATGTTATGTTTGCATATTATGCTATTTTACCGATTTTGAGAGATTTCGGGGAAAATAGATTGTAGGGTATTTTAGACATTTCTTATTTAATGTTAAGATTGAATATTTTGTGAGAAAATGGATTAATAGATGTTTGGAGAGAAATAGAATAGAAAGAGATATAAGTGGATTAGAGGGGAGAATAGAGAAGGATATAAATAGAAAGAAAGGAAATAGAAGAGAAAGAAGAGAGAAGAAGAGAAAGAGAGGAAAACTTAGAGAATCATCAAGAGCAATCTCTAGGATTCGATTTAATCAGGTAAGGGTGTGAAATCTTATTATTTTCTCAATGTGTATGATTATGTATGCTTTTGTTAGATTGATTTGGATTGTTGGATATTTTTTACTCATTTTCCATTTTTAGGTCGAAATAGTTTAATTGATAGAAACCGATGTTTTAACGGTTAGAATCTAGAATAAGTGATGTAGTTTAGTTGAGGAATGTTAGGCTAAGACTATGGAAACATGTTAGAATTGAATCAGGTGATTTTTGGACCTTGTGACATTTTAGGACAGTAGAGGTTTTGAGAGATCGCAGACGTTCTCTAAGCGAGCTAGCGAGTGGCTCGCTAGGCGAGCTGCTAGCGAGCGAGTAGTGAATGGTCCCAGACTTGGACAGAACCAAAATGACCCTTGTTCGCTGGAGCGAGTGAGGTAGCGAGCCTTCGCTATGCGAGATAGGTAGCGAACACTTCCAGTAGCAAAAAGGAAGGCTTCACTAGCACGTTCTCTAGGCGAGCCAGTAGCGAATGATTGTTATGCCTTCGCTAGGCGAGTAAGCCAGCGAGCATAACAATATTGTTTTATTTTTGTGGTTTCCATCCAATGTTGATACTTTGATTCTTCAAGGCAAAGGGTTTGTCCATAGTTGTCAGAGCCAATGGATTTTCTTCAGAAGCAGATTCTGCAAAGGTTTCTGCAGCAGATACTTCAGAAGATGAAGGTACATCCTCAAGAAGCAAAGGTGCAGATCTTTTCATGTTCCATATCATGGTTCTGACAGTCTCAGCAAATCTGATCTTTGCATCATCAGAACAGACATTCTTCAGATTTGAAGCAACTGTATTGAATCTGGAGATGAAGCTATTCCAGATAGCATCAGATTCGGCTAAGTTCATGGTTGACAAGAATCTTTTCTTTACAGATCCTAAATTCATCTTTATTTCTTTCATAAAAGTTGCAAATAAATTATCAACATTTAGCCTTGGTTTGGGTTTAAGAAAGGCTTCCAAAGTGAATGGCTTGTGTTGAACTGGTGAAGTAGGTATGGTAAATTTTGGAATGATGAATAGAGGGCGAGGATAAGCTGGTTTTTTTTGAGCAGGCATAATGCTAAAGAATGGTCTGATTTTCCGAATGGATGGGATGACAACTTTTGGATTTTCAAAGTAAGGAACAAAAGCTGATGGGTTTGGTTTAGGTGTTGGCGTTGGTTCAGGAATGATAGCATCAGATGAAATAGGTGGATCTGGTTGTTTAGATTCATATTCTCTAAGAGAGGGGTGAGCTAACATCTGGATGAACATCAGATTCAGATGAATCAAATGAGGTGGTTGAGTGACAGGATATGGAAGATATGTCAAACATGATTTTCAGGGGTTGGACGTCCAGAACTTCAGAATCAGATACGTTTGATTCAGTAGGTTTGGGTTGATCTGGTTGAGGATTATAAGGTATGGATTTTGGTAGTTCAGATATAACTGGTTCAGATGGTGTTGGTTCAGGTATAGAGGTTTGTTGAATTTCAGGTTGTTGTTGTGTTGGAATTGGTTCTGCTGGTTTTGTTGTTTGTGGTTCAGATTGAGGAATGTCAGATGTTTGTAATAGTGTTGTGGGAACAGGATCAGATGGAATTTGTGATATAGAAATAATAGGTGGTTCAGAGGTTTGAGATGGAATGGAAGTGGTTTGAGGTTGAGAAGGAGGGGGTTTTGGAACAGAGCTAATAGTTGATAAATCTACTGGAATTTCAGAAATAGAAGGTAAATATGTTTTAGTACCTCTTATCTTGATGCGTTTGGTAGGAACAGAAGGAGATTCGCCAAAAGCTTTTCTCTTTATCTGCTTTTGTGGTTTTTCAGCAACTTTCTGTTTCTTTTGAGCAGCAGCTTCTTCTACCTCTAACTATCTTCTTTTCTTCATATTTTCCTCATAAACATCTGGGATAGGTTCCCTTGCACGTATCAGAATATCAGCAGGTACAAGTGTTTCATCTGCCTTGCACAAGTCAATGTACCTAAGAATAATATCTCTAGGTTCCTCAGCACCAAAGATAGGAAAATCTTTAACAGGAATCCTCCTCTGACTGACTTCAACAATATTCAGCTTTTTAGGAGCAATTGTGAGTTCATCCACAACTCTTAGCCTTTGGAGACTCTTTCCATTCAAAGGTTTTCCAACTATTGATTCAAGTTCTTCTTTCACTCCAGCTTCATGTAGAGCATCTACCAGACCATTCTCCGTCAGAATGTCTGAAATTAATCTTCCAAAAGGTATCCACGTTCTGATCTTCTGACCCTTAGTCTTGACAGATTCTCTGGATGCATTAATGTGATTCCACAGATGCATGAAGAGAATGTGTGGCAGATCCACTTTAGTACTCTGACTTAAGCAGTACATGAAATAAAGTTGTTCATTATTCACATAATCTGGAGAATTTATGGAATTTCTGTGGTTGATGCAGCCCAGAAAAATCTTTGCCCAGATTTTGTAATCAGGTTTCAGATCCTTGAACTTATTGGAGGCTTGTCCAGATGAAATAACTTCAGCATACACTTCTTCAATTTCAACACGCCCAGCTGGCATATGAGAAACTCTATCAGTTTCCTCATACCCAATGAGTTTTCTGATTAAATCTTCAGTGATTATAATCTCTTTTCCCAGAATAGAAGAGATTATGAACTTTGGGTAGACAGATGCGTGAATCCAGAATTCCTTCACTAAGTGTGGATAAACAGGTCCAAACAATCTATCAAAATACTTTACCCAGCCTTGAGCATCAATGATAGGACGTAAGTTAAAACCAATTTCAGCTAAGGAATCAAATTCTACCATTGATTCACATAACACTTCAAGCTTGTCAACTGGGGTTAACAAAGTTCTCCCGGGTTCCTTAAAAGGAGTAGCACCCACATTTGATGATGAAACTGCAGCCATAGACGATTGGAATTGAGATGAGGTTGAAGATGAGGTGGCCATTGTTGAAGGTGATGAAGGTTTAGGGTTTAGATGAAGGCTAAAGAGCAAACAGAAATGCATATACGTGTTTGTGAGAGTGAAAAGTGTGAAATGGTGAGATTTTATGGTATATATAGAGAGAAATTAGGGCACACAAACAGACACACATTTAGCACGTTCTCAATTAGCAATTAATGGCATTTACTGAAAAGAATAATAGTCATTTCAAAGCATTAATTGATTCTTACAATTTGGGGGGAAATCAAGAATTTTAACTATTCAAACAATACCTCAAATGTCTCTTCAGTATTGTGCACGCCATCTTTTTAGATTCTAAGTGACACGTGTTTGCTTGCATGTGCTTCTGAATTCTCTTTGAGAAATGAAACGTTAGCCAATGTTCAGATCCTCTGAGACTTGTTAGTTCAGATACACACAGAAATAATAATTCAAGAAATCAAATAACTGACATATGAAATACTTCAGAGTTTTAAATATTTTGCATCTGAGAAGTTTGCTTCTGATAAATGTTATTCTGGACAAAGTTCCATACTAATATTTTTTAGAATAAACTTGAACCTATCTTCAGCAAGGGGTTTTGTGAAAATATCAGCCCATTGATGATCTGTATCAACAAAGTCTAATTTTATAATACCCTTCTGAACATAGTCTCTGATGAAGTGATGTTTAATTTCTATATGTTTTGCCTTAGAGTGTAAAATGGGGTTTTTAGACAAGCATATAGCAGAAGTATTATCACAGAATATAGAAATATTACTTTCAAAGATCTGATAGTCTTCTAGCTGACTTTTCATCCAGAGCATCTGCGTGCTACATCCAGCAGCAGCAATATATTTTGCCTCTGTATTTGATAGCGCAATTGTAGGTTGTTTCTTGCTGTACCAGGAGATTAAATTTCTTCCTAGAAATTGACAACTTCCAGAAGTACTTTTTCTTTCCACTCTGTCTCCAGCGTAATCAGCGTCATAGAATCCAACTAGTTTAAAATCATCAGATTTTCTGTAACACAAACCCATATTAGAAGTACCTTTTAGATACCTTAGAATCCTCTTAACAGCTGTTAAGTGTGATTCTCTAGGATCTGATTGGAATCTTGCACACAAGCATACACTAAACAAAATGTCAGGTCTAGAAGCAGTTAAGTAGAGAAGAGATCCTATCATACCTCTGTAGAGTTTCTGATCTACTTTCATACTTACCTCTTCCTTACCAAGAGTACTTGTTGGATGCATAGGAGTCTTTTCCATCTTACTATCAGTCATGTTGAACTTCTTCAGAATCTCTTTAACATATTTGGTCTGATGAATGTAAGTGCAGTCTTGAGTCTGGTTGACTTGAATTCCCAGAAAGAATCTCAATTCTCCCATCATGCTCATCTCAAATTCAGCCTGCATACATTGAGTAAACTCCTTTCCCAGCATAACATTGGTAGATCCAAATATAATATCATCCATATATATTTGACAAATTAACAGATCTTTCTTAAATGTTTTACAAAAGAGTGTTGTGTCCACTTTGCCTCTGATGAAATTTTTCACCAGAAGAAAATTGCTTAATCTCTCGTACCAAGCTCTGGGAGCTTATTTTAAACCATAAAGAGATTTCTTTAGTTTAAAAACATGTTCTGGAAATTTTTCACTTTCAAAACCAGGAGGTTGGTGAACATAAACTTCTTCTTCTATAATTCCATTTAAGAAGGCACTCTTAACATCCATCTGATATAGAATGATGTTATTTTGTGCAGCAAAAGAAATGAGTAAACGAATAGACTATAACCTGGCTACAGGAGCATAAGTCTCTGTATAATCAATTCCTTCTTGCTGGCTATAACCTTGAGCAACAAGCCTTGCTTTGTTTCTTTCAACTTCTCCTTTTTCATTCAACTTATTTCTGAAGACCCATTTAGTTCCAATTATGTTGAATCCTTTTGGTCTTGGAACCAAATCCCAAACGTCATTTCTTGTGAAATGATTGAGCTCTTCTTGCATGGCAATTATCCAGCCATTGTCTTGTAGAGCTTCATCCACAAAAGTTGGTTCAATAACTGACACCAACCCAAATAATGACGCTTCAGATAATCTGAGGTAGGATCTTGTTCTTATAGGGTCATCCTTCTTTCCAATGATCACATCCTCTGGGTGAGAGGCCTTGATTCTGGAAGATGATCCTCTAACAATTGATTCTTCAGAAATATTCAAGTTGTTCATTTGAGAAGCTAAAGGAATTGCATCTGGCGTTGCTTCTGGTTCCTTCACTTGAACTTTTTCTGCCTCTGAGCCTTTAGAGTCTATGAGAATTACTTCTCTATCTGCAGAACTTTCAAACTGCTTTGGCTTTTGAATGCCAAGCTTATCATCAAATCTAACATGTATAGATTCTTCCACAATCTGTGTTTCAGTATTGTATACTCTGTAGCCTTTAGAGCGTTCAGAATAGCCAAGCATGAAACACTTCTGTGCTTTAGAATCAAACTTGTTTAGATTCTCTTTAGTGTTCAACATATAACATATACATCTAGAAGGATGAAAATAGGAAATGTTGGGCTTTCTGTTCCTCCGTAATTCATAGGGAGTCTTTTCCAGAATAGGTCTTACAGACACTCTGTTCTGAATATAATAAGCTGTGTTTATTGCTTCTGCCCAAAAATGCTTTGCCAGATTAGTCTCGTTGATCATGGTTCTGGCCATTTCTTGCAAAGTTCTATTTTTCCTCTCTACAACTCCATTCTATTGTGGAGTTCTAGGGCAGGAGAAATCATGAGCAATGCCATTTTCATTAAAATATATTTCAAAATATTTGTTTTCAAATTCGCCACCATGATCACTTCTGACTTTAATAATTCTAAAATCTTTTTCATTCTGGACTTGTTTTCAGAAGTCAAAGAACACAGAATGTGACTCATCCTTATGTTTTAGGAATTTCACCCATGTCCATCTGCTATAGTCATCAACAATGACTAATCCATACTTCTTGCCTCTGATGGATGCAGTTTTCACTGGTCCAAACAGATCAATGTGAAATAACTCTAATGGTCTTGAAGTTGAAACAACATTTTTAGTTTTAAAAGAAGATTTTGAAAATTTTTCTTTTTGACATGCTTCACAAAGAGCATCTGAGTTGAACTTCAGCTGAGGAGGTCCTCTGACCAGATTGAGTTTATTAATCTCAGATATACGTCTCATATTAATATGCCCCAATCTTCTATGTCAGACCCATTGCTCATCATTAACAGACATAAGGCATTTTACATTTTGAACCTTAAGTTCTGAAAGATTTATTTTGTAAATGTTGTTCTTCCTCTTTCCATTAAATAGGATTGAGCCATCCTTCTGACTAACAGCTTTGCAACATTGTTGATTAAAGATTATGTCATAACCATTGTCACTTAATTGACTTATGGACAATAGATTATGCTTTAATCCTTCTACAAGTAAAACATTAGATATAGAGGGAAGGTTACCATTGCCAATAGTACCAGAGCCAATAATCTTGCCCTTTTGATTCCCTCTAAACTTCACTTCTCCTCCATATTTAAGCTCCAGGCTTTGGAACATTAACCTTTCTCCCGTCATGTGACGTGAGCAGCCAGAGTCCAGGTACCATGACTGACGTCTTGACTTTTCTGCTAAATACATCTGCAACATGGATTATCTTATCCTTAGGTACCAAGATCTTTTTGGGTCCTTTTGGGTTAGTTACCTTAAAAGTTTGTCTGAACTTCTATCTTTTTACAACAGTTTTGTTCTGACTTACTTTTGGTTTAAACACAGGAACGTTCTGATCAGAACGTGTGTGTTTTATATCATTCAGATGACCAAACTTAAAATGGGAATATAAGGGAGTCTTCTTAATGATAAGTTTATCAACAAGCATTGGATTTAAATCCTTTCCAGAGGAAGATTCATACCCAATTCATTTCCTGTTGTTTCTGCTAACTTCATAGATCATTGAAGCCATCTTGCTTCTATCTATGCTTTTAGCCAGAAACTTCTAAAAGCTAAAGTCATATTCTTCTAAAATATTTTTGCATTTTGACTTAGTTTCAGATTCAGAGTCTTGTTGAGCGTTTTCAAAATTGTTTTTCATTTTCAAATTATTTTCTTTGAGCTCAGCAACTTCTGAATTTAACAGATTATTCTCAGATTCAAGATTGCATTTAAGCTTCTTGCATTTTAGCTTAATCTGGTTATAGTTTTTCAGGACTTCTGATAAAACTTTAATAAGCTCTTCCCTAGTGAGATCAGAAAGTACCTCTTCTGAATCAGATTCAGAATCAGATTCAGATCCAGATGATCCTTCATCCTGATCTTCTACGCCTGCCATCAGAGCCATGTTGGCGCATTCTTCTTCAGATTCTGATGAAGATTCAGAATCATCAGAATCATCCCAGGTTGCCATTAGAACCTTCTTCTTTTTGTCAAACTTCCTCTTTGGCTTTTTCCTTTAGAAGCTTTGGACATTCATTCTTGTAATGGCCAGGTTCTTTGCATTCAAAGAAAACAACCTCCTTCTTTCCGAATCTTTTATGTCCAGAGGACTCCTTGCGTTGATCTGGCTTCTTGAAGTTCTTGAACTTCCTCTATTTGTGCTTCCAGAGTCTGTTGATTCTTCTGGACAACAAGGGCAGTTCATCTTCTTCTTTAGAAGAAGACTCTTCAGAACTTTCTTCTAACACCTGCAAAGCTTTCATAGATTTGTTAGACTTTAAAGCAAATTGACTTACCTTTCTTTTAAGGCTCGTCTTCTTCAAGTTCAATTTCATGGCTCCTCAGAGAGCTGATTAGTTCCTCCAATGTGATCTTGTTCAGATCCTTAGCTAGCTTCAGAGCAGTGACCATAAGTCTCCATCTGATAGGAAAGCTTCTGATGATCTTCTTCACATGATCAACAGTTGAGTAGCCTTTGTCCATCACTTTTAATTCAGTTGTAAGGATCTGGAATCTAGAGAACATAGTTTCTATAGATTCAGATTCTTCCATTTTAAACGCTTCATACTTCTGGATCAGTGCCAGAGCCTTGGTCTCTTTAACTTGTGAGTTCCCTTCGTGTGTCATCTTCAAAGACTTAAACAAATCAAATGCAGTTTCTCTGTTGGTGATCTTCTCATACTCAGTATGAGATATTGCATTTAATAAGATTGTTCTAGCTTTGTGATGATTTCTGAACTCCTTCTTTTGGGTTTCAGTCATAAATTTTCTATCAATTTTCTTGCCATCCCCATCAGTGGGGTGAACATACCCATCAATGACTAAGTCCCATAGATCAGCATCATAACCAAGGAAGAAACTCTCTATTCTGTCCTTCCAATAGTCAAACTTCTCCCTATCAAACATAGGGGGTTTTGTGCTGATTCTATCCCTTTCTTCATATTTGTTGTTGCTGTTAGATATTGAAGTTTCAGCAACAACCAAGAATATATATCAAAGTTTTCTCACTGGATCTTTTCTGTCACTGTGAAGTGATAGCACACACAGAACCGGAGCTCTGATGCCAACTGAAGGTGAGAAAATACTTAGAAGGGGGGTTGAATAAGTATATAGAATATATTATGGCAATAAAAACACAAAGATTTTTATCCTGGTTCGTTGAACTCAACTACTCCAGTCCACCCTATCAAGAGTGATTTGCCTTTCTCCACAAGGACTTAATCCACTATTAATCAAACTGATTACAATAGCAAACACTAAGAGCAACTGTTCTTAGTCTTCTCAAGAACTACTGACCACAACTGGGTCTTCTCAAGGAACTTTTACAATCAAATGTAAAACTGAACAAGTGTTTGAATGCTTCTAAGAAAGCTATATCACAACTATGATTTACACTTAAGTTTAAGAACGAATGAAATAAATTCAGCTAAGAGAATAAATTGTATGAGAGCTTTTCAATGAATTTCTTTCAATGATTCGTCAACTTGAGAGAGATGTTGAAGTCTTGCTTTTATAGGCACAGGAGTCCAAGACGTTTGCACTTTGAAGACCGTGTCTGCAAAGTAGCTGTAATCTTTTTGTCTTCACATCACTTGACCTTTCCTAGAAGTAGAACATTCAGAGAAATCCTTTTTGCCTGAGTTCTTGTGTCTTGTATAAATGAGGAAAGAGTCGTTTGGCATAACCAACGGGTATATCTTCAAATAATCTTCTTCAACAAGTTTCTAATACGCAACAATTAACATCAGAGCCTTGAGTGATCAGAGTCTTGATGTCTTCATAATTTGCTGTATCAGAGTGTTGCAGCAAGTGTGCTTCAGCGTGTAATAAATCAGAGCAGAGTTTGGCAATCAGATCCCAGTACTTGTAGCATACAATACTATCAGAGTCTTCTGAAAAACTATGC